>JBBPDB010000128.1:16434289-16445193 GCA_037974465.1 Brachypetersius altus | reverse complement strand
GAGTGGTCAAAAGGATTGAGACACATTGCCAATATAGTGCCAGGGAGAGAGAAAGGACACACACATACACTCTCTCTCTCTCTCTCTCTCTCTCTCTCTCACAAACACACACACACACACACAAACACACACACACAGAGCATTTTGATAAGCAACCTTTCCCATATCCATACAAAAGGCTGATCCTAAATTGTTCTGATTTGGTTGTGTAGACTATATTTGTTCAGGAATAAAAATAATATTAAGGTAAATTCAGGCCAACACACAAGACTTTTATCAGTTTTACAAATGTGAGTTTTATGGCAATACACACACATTTTCATTTTATTTGCACTTTTTGTGATGTTATTTGAGTGTATTTATTTATTTTAGGTCATAACATTGGCAAAATAAATGTCATAAATTAAAATCAGAGTGTTTTCCTTGTCTGGAATGGATGTACAGAATTCTTGAGTCTTTAAGGTATCAATAATATAATAACAAGATAATAACCATGTTTGAAATGTGAAATAGTTTTAACTAAAAGAAAATTTAGATTTTTTGTCTATCTACTATACTCATGCTATATTGACTGGGTAAAATAGAATTGCATTACTTAAAGAGACTAAAGTACAACTTTCATTGACTAAAACGGAAAAAATGACTAAAATTAATAATATTAATACATTTAATTCATATAACATATTCATATAACAGATACTGTAGAATTTTGAGCAGACAAAGAAAACTGAGCATTTTGTTTGTCTACTCACACTTTAATTTTTTTATTAAAAAGTTCCTGTGTTTGTTTTTTCTCCCCCTGTAGAATCGAAAATAGTATCGAATACCATCCTTAGTATCGGTATCAAGTTTGAAATTGCAGTATCGTGTCTAGTATGTACGGAATTTTGCATGAAAAATGATGTAAACAGAAATACATGGTCAATGAAGGTCAAACTTGTTGAACATGGTATGGTCACGTTGTGGTTAGATGTGAGTTATGAAAGCTTCAATGGGCATAAACACATTAAATGAAGAGCCTCGCTCTACAGGCTGGATTCCTCATGAATGTGACGCGTGCTCAATTAAGAACTGATGAATCATAAGGCACATGGTTTATACTGTTATGTCTGGTTTAAAAATATAAATAACTGCTTTAGAAAATGTGAAAAGAGCTGAAAGCCAATCAGAATGGATCATTTTCATATGTCAAAGATGAAAGGAACAGAAATAACAAAAATAACAAAAAATACACTATCACTGTTGTTTTGTACATAAAATCTATATATATAGGCAGTTTATGCCCTGAGCCGGAGACTAGTACAGTCTTTTACAATGGGCATTAGTTTCAATAGGGTGACATTTTTAGATCCCTTGTGTGAGTTTACTGTTGAGTGCTGCTTTGTATTTAAAGAATTACAATCTATTAAATGTGAGTATGGCTGTTAGCAGAATTTAATTCAGATGAAAGTTGAGCAGGAGTTACAAATTGGACCAATTGTCTAAAACTTGCATCTGGGTGCGACTTTTCTAGAGACAGAAAGTTGGAAAGATGGAAATTTTAATGAATGAGTGAAAGTCTCTGAGGCGGTTTGCATGTCAGGGGCTTGAGCGCTGGGGAATTGTCGACTTTTGGAGCTTTAAAGAAATGATAGTTTCATTTTAGGAGATGGAGAGGAAAGGAAATGTAATTATCTGGTGGAGATTGTGCGGGGGGGATTCTTCTTTCTTTTTCTTCCTGCTGTTCTGTAATGACTCCTTCAAGGCATTGCAGAAGTTTTGGAAGGGTAATAGTGCCATTAGCGGAGAGTGATTTTGCCCATGCTAGGAGAGCCATTTGTTTCCTGTGGACATGATAGAACTCCTTATATGTGTAGCAGGGAGATGTCTTGCACTTTCTTGAATTCTTGCTCTTGGGCATTCATGACAGTAGCCTGTCACTGGCACAAATTATGCAGTGCATTCTAACTCTGGTAGGCATAGTGACAGTGGAGATGAAATATGTTCATTTTTGAAAAGTAAACCGAGACCACTTTTTCTGGTTATGATCTAAATATATGTTTAAATTTTGCATTTGCCTCTTCACTGATGAGGGCATAAAAAGTTTACACAGGAAAATCTAAGATGATTCTAATCACATTTAAATGTGATTGAGCCATTCATCTTTCTGTTAAGTGTTCTTGCTATTGCAATAAGAAAACCCAATAAAAGTCATATGTACTTGAAACAGGGTACATAAAATAAGATATAAGTACAGTATAAAATAAAATGTTTAAATGTACAGTATAAAATCTAAGAATATAAAAATGGACATCTGTATTGCAAAAATGTACATATATGTACGTAAACTGTCATTTAAAAGTAAGACTAAATGCAGACATGGGCAAGTTGTATGCATGTACACAGTGAGTATATGTGACCTGATCTGGCAATATTCAAAATTGAGGCTTTGGGATCATTAAAAAGATGAGAAAATAAGCTTTAAAATAATATATTGGTCAAAGCTGTATCTTAAACAGTTGTCAATTACAATCGTTTGAATTATAGTAGCACAGCACCATTTTCCAACTGAAAAACTGAGAAAATCGCATTTAAAGTTTTTGTCAGTTTTTTGTTGATATCTTCAGCATTTTACTGCAGGCATTTAGATACTAGAAACATACATTAAATCAGACTGAAGACACATTACTAGAGCCAAAGAACTCATTGACCAACTTGATTCAGCCTTGCTGGCCAGCAGCAGAGCGCAGACTGGAGACCTCCACTGAATTTAAGCTTTAGCTATTTTACATTATTTTCACAATGACTTTATACCAAACCGCAATCACACAACACCACACACTTCACTCTAAACAACTTCGATGATGTTGACCCAAAATACAAATGCTAAACCCGATCTTTGTGAGGAGATATATTCTGAAAAAAAAGCTAGCATTAGGCTACACAGAACTGCTAGTCTGTCGAGGGGGAGGCGGACACAAGGCTGTAAAGACAGGGCTTCCTATTGGCAACTGAAAAGGTTTTGTGTACATGATTCAAGCATTTTGATAGGTTTAAAAAGATCAGGGATTGACATTTAAACACCATACTTGGACAGCTGAGATTGTGACGTTTCAGAGGATATTATTGTTTCAGAGGTTATTTTGAACATTCTTTTGTAAGGTTTGAGATCTACAACACAGATTAAATAGTACATTTTCACAATTATTTCTATCATGAAACTTTGAGAGGTTATTTTGAAGACCTTTTCTTTCATATAAGACCAAAAAAGAAAAATCGATATTTTTGATGTTTTTCAACATGATCAGCCCGTATCTCAATAAATAGAATGCCGACTTCCGACTCATTACGACAGATCGGGTGACATATAGTAATCCACCAGTTTTACATGGATCAGGATTCAGTCAAACCCTGATTTTTTAAAAGAACCAAACTCATAATTTTATGTGGAAATCCCCACAACAACACCCTTTTTTTGAGAACCAAACTGTATTACCGCCACCAGCCCAGCAGTGGCAGTAATACAATGAAAAGTTGTCAACCACTATAAAAAGAAGCGTGCTGCAGTGTGCCTGCTCTGTGTCTTGACCTCCTATTTTAGTGTTTTAAACTGCCCCCACCCCATTTTCAAGTTGTCTCAGTTTATTTAGTATTAGTAAGCTGTGCCCTGTCTAAACATACAGTGAGTGGAGAGAGTAGAGAGATCTTTTGTGTACGAGTCCTTGCACGCTGCTAATGACAACCGCTAATCCTAACTGTTTCACTCTCTCTCTCACACACACACATAAACCAATATTTCCTACCTTCTCCCTGACTTAACTAAGCATCAGCACAGATAGATCTTTTGGTTTATTAAGCAATAAAGTTTCTGATTATGATTTATATATATATATATATATATATATATATATAAAGTTGGACTCGGGCGCAGTTCGCATGTAGTGTGAGCGCTAACCGCGCTGGAGCACGGATCAGGGCGTGCGACGCCACGTTTTTGCGAAGCAGGAGTTTGGAGCGAGAGGCGGGAGAGGCTTTATCCTTTAATTCAAGTTATTTAAAGCTACGTTTTTGTATTAACACAGAGATTCTTTCAGGTTTGAAGATGTTATGCATTTTCTAATCAAAAGTAAGTTTTGTTTTTATCTCACAGCTTTTAAAAGTGTGACAGAGTTGGGGAAAAAACAAATAAACAAAGCCTTCTTTGTAAAATTGATGACTGAGTGTGTTCATTATAAATTATATATTGGGTTGACATAGAATTGCGATTAACTAGTCAATTTTAATTAATCGCTTTACAGCCCTTATATATATATATTAGGGTTGGGCATAGATTAATTTTTTTTATCTAGATTAATCTCCTTATAATCTTGGAATTACTGGCTCATGTTAATTTAGCCCCTCCCCCCCAAAAAATGATCCCAATGCCTATTTTTATAGTGTAAGCCATAAATATGCCTCCAAATGTTCTCCCAGATCACTTTAATTTCATTTTGAACTCAGTTTAATACATTACCTTACATGCAGTGGTTATATGAATGTAATGGCAATGGCTTACCTTAAAGAAAATGTAAATATAAACCGAGGTTTAAATACGGAAAAGTCAGGAACGAGAGAGAGACACAGAGAATAAGGGAGAGCGAGAGAGAGAGTAAAAGAGAGAAAGAGAGAGAGAAAGAGAGAGAGAGAGATACAGAGACAGACAGAGAGAAAGAGTAAGGGGGAGCAAGAGAGAGAGAGTAAAAGAGAGAGAGAGAGATACAGAGACAGACAGAGAGAAAGAGTAAGGGGGAGCAAGAGAGAGAGTAAAAGAGAGAGAGAGAGATACAGAGACAGAGAGAGAGAGACGATCCGCACGCTCCGGAAAAGTCACGAACGAGAGAGAGCCAGAAAGAGAGAGAGAGAAAGAAAAAGAGAGAGAGAGACAGACAGACAGACAGAGAGAAAGAGAGTAAATCTGCGCTAAAATACCAGCCCTATACACAGCAAGCTGCGATGCACTGTGTTCTAACACCTTTCAATCACAGCCAGTATTAACTTTTTGCAGCAGAATGAGCTACAAAAGTTCTTCTGTGGAATGTGACCAGATGAGCTAGCCTCTGTCACTTGAACCTATCCTAGTGCCCTTGAACCTGTCGTCAGATCACTGGTTCCTTGGCCCACTTTTGGTAGGTACATACCAGCAGCATCCCATGAGACCTTCTATTTTGCAGCTGCCCTGAACCATCACATTTTTTCATTATCAAACCTTGTCAAACTCACTCAGATCCTTACACTCCTTACACCCATTTTTCCTGCTTTCAACGAATCAACTGAACAAACTGTTCACATGCTACCCAATGTCAGGTGTCACTGTAACAAATTGTTTTTAATGCTAAATAGAAGTAAAAACTGTAAGTAGCAATATACAATGTCGCTTGAAAATATGTGAACCCTCCAGACATGGTCACTGTTTTTGTAAAAAACATTAAAATAAACTTATTACACATACATCCAAATCCCAATTTTTAAAGCATACCTTCGAAATAATGGACAAACAGAAGAAATTCCTTTGGGTCATTGTCTTGTTGCATAATCCATTTTCGTCCCAGCTTCAACTCCCCGACTGATGGCAGGAGATTCTGGTCAAGAATGTGTTGATATGCCAGTTCCTTGGATAATATGGAGTTGACCAAAAGCAGAAAAGCAGCCCCAGACCATCACCTTCCCCTCATCATACTTCATACTGCTGGGAGGAGGTTCTTTTCTTCATATGCCGTGTTGACTTTTCTCCCAACTTGTCAGTTTTGACTGTGACCAAATAATTCTATTTTGGACTATTTTGAACCAGAAGGCCTCTGGTTTGTCCAAGTGCTCTCTGGCAAAGCTTTGTTCTTTTTTGAGAGCTAAGGCTTCCCTCTAGCAACCCTCCAATGAATGTCATGGCTATTCAATTTTTGTCTGATTGTAGACGCATGCACATTTGTCCCAGATGCTGCCAGAGTGGTCTACAACTCTCTAGAGGTGATGTGTGGGTCGGCCTTCATGTAGTTTTTGGGCTACTTAAATAAGTCCCACTAAACAGGTACATGCAATCGATAAACATATATCTGACATTTCATACTAGAGCTCGACCGATATGGGTTTTTCTAAAGCTGATATTTAGAAGTCGGGGTCGGCCGATGGCTGATATATGCTGTCGATATTGTTTTGGCCAATAATTAGACTCTGTTTGTGTAGCAAAATATCACACCGATAATAAAGGATAAACAACATTTCTCAACTTAACATTTATTTAATTCTGACTAAACATAAACATAAACATAAAAAACACCTTTATTTCACAACTCACAAAACTTCTGGCGATGCCAATATTGTAAAAAATGCTGAATATCGGGCCGATATATCAGCTGACCAGTGATGATAAAATAAGAAAATCACAGTAAAACAACATAAACATCCAAACTGCTTAAGGGGTTCACATACTTTCAGGCAGCACAGCTAGCCGGCAACTACAAACAACCGAAAAGTAACAATGAAATAAAAAACAGTTATCAATTTTTATGACAGTCTCTCACTCTCTCAGAGCCTTGTTCACTGAACACCTCTCTCTTGTTGAAAACAGTGCAACAGCACATCCTCCTTTATCTTCACCCACTGTCTCCTATCCCTGACTCTTACAATGCATAAGCAGGACACAACTACTGGTTGCCTCTCATTTCCATTCTGCAGACAACTGACTTCTTCCAAAAGCCTGTGTGCAATTCTACCACCAGGCTATCCGTCTCACAGCACAGATCAATGCCTAGACTAATCCTCCCTGGCCCCGTTCCTGGCACTGCACTTCCACAGTGACGTCCACAGTAAGTGCAGGGGAACTCTATCTAAAATAGAAACTGAGGGCTACAATGTACTACGCTTTTTGCAGGAGTCAAATCAGGCAAAAGACTAAACATGCATATGCATTTGAGGAAGGGTAATATACAATGTGGGAGGGCCAGAAGAAAAGTGGGTGGAGGAATCACACGTGCAGAATAGAATCACAGAACCGATGTTTTGAGTAACTCACAGCATAGTTTTGTCAAATCATAGGTTTGTCCTATAGATTTTGAAGTTCATTAGTAATTCTGTTCTCTTCAGATATTGTTTCATACTTCTGTTTATACCCCAGAATGTACACCTGCATGTCAGTAAAGTATTGTGGGTAAGTTGGGTGATATAGGGAATTAGCCAGCCATTTTAAATGGCTATAAACTTTTATAATACAAGAGTCTGAGTTATAACAGCGTTAAAACTTTCCATTTTGTTTCCAGTCCTTTCCGTCCATTTAGGGAAAGCATTATGTGATGTCAGCACATTTCCATAGATCCACCTTACTCAGCCTACAGCTGTTTAGTAGTTTTTGAATGAGGCATAATACAAGGCAGCCAATCAGAACCAAGGCCATTTACAAATATCAGTCTTAAAGACACCGTGAAATTTAAAAAATAGTCCAAAATTTGTGTACAATCCTAGTGAATAAGTATACTTTGTGTTCATATACTTTGATATGGTGCATCTTGGGGGGTTGCTTTTCATACACTCCCAAAATGAAAATGAAACTGTCTGAAAACATCAGACATCCATCGAAAATCCACTTGAATGTCTCTCCAACTTATATTTGGAGTTTCTTAATAACTCTGACATCTCCAAGTTTTGTTATATAATTTAAACATTAAACAAGAACCAACAGCCCATTTTACACAGGTGTCTTAAATAACCTTTTGAAACAGACTTTTCTGTGCATGATTTTTGATCCGACTTGCTGATGCTGATTTACTGAGGAATATCCCACAGCCCTTTCACTCTCAAAATAAACGTGCCACCAACCAAACAACTGATTCATTCTCATAGAAATGTATGAGCTTTTTACATACAAATAGCAGCTAAACCACTGCTATCTTAATGAAAGCATCTCCTCTCTGCTTCATAAACCGCTGAGTGCTAATGCAACTGTTAATGTTGTAATGGCATTTTTACACCATCTTTCTTACAGATAAGTGACTCAAAATTCAAGAAATCTAAAGCACCTGTATTCTAATTTGTGTATGTGCATGTATGTGTGTATATACACACACATGTATCCCTACTGTATGTATGTACAGGTCTCTAAAATGTGTCCTAATAATGTCCAAAGTCCATTCATTAATGCGTAATGACAGTTAATAACACATACAAATGATAATAAATCATCCCTCAACTTTTACCTGATGATAAAACTGCATCCGTCTATAAACTGCATTCACGCAACCGCAACATGCACACAGGTCAGGAAAACAATACAGAAAAGCTCATGGAGTCTATATCTGCAATACCACACATCCTGCATATGCTAGTGATTATTGAGAGCATTACTGGATGGGCTTCTGGAGCAGCAGGGGTGGCTGCTAACCTGTTTGCTCTGCTGCCTGCTGTTTTGCTGTTGTTTTGATCAATTTTTCATGAGAGATTAAGATTAAGTGGAGGGCAAGACTACACCGTTCCAAGCAGCTGCACACCACTGCCTTCCTGGCAGTTTTTCAAAGAGATGTCGATGGGAGTTTGCCACTTCAATCTAATTTCAAAATTCATTATTTTTAATGAATCACTGACCTTCCTCAAGACATTTGTCCAGAGATCAACTGTTTGTGTTGTGTGCTAATGAGCACAGTATGGAGGAAACTGCAGGTCCTACCTTTAAATAGATATGCCCTGCTCTCATTGTGGAAACCCTGGACTTGGGAAACTCCTGCATAAGACTCTTCAATATTCAGATCCTCGAAGACGTCAATGCGCAGTGCAGGGTCAACCCCAAAACCTGCAGCTGAAAAATAAAAACAGACAACCCCAAAAATAAAACCTTAAATCAGACTGATAAAACGGAAAGCAGAATCAACAATAAAAATGGAATTAACTCTAAAAACAAACATAAAACGAGAGTTCAGACTAAAAATGAAAACTGGACAATCAAATTTGAAAGCAGTTAGCCCTCTAAAAAATAATCCGAAAATGTAATGAAAAGCAGAGCTAGCCCTAAAAACTAACTCTGATTCTGAAAAACAAAACAGAGGGAACTCGACAACACCAAGCTCAGAGGTCTGCTCGTGTGAAGACAGGAGCACAGAGCGCGATCTGAAACGCGGACCCCGGGTTCTCCAGAGAGAAAACAGAGAACATTAGCAGCACCTCTATCTATATTTGCCCCTTCAGACCGTGTTCGTGTTTACTGCGAGTCTTACCGGACACTGCGAGCAGGACTGAAAGTTGTAACAGGTCCATGGTGAAGAACAGCAGAGGAACCGTCAGTCCATGTGGTCCTCCTCCCATCACTCACACATCCTGAGAGAGGAAACACAGAAGACCCAGCCCAGGTCCTCACACACCACCAAAACTTCACAAACCACGGCAAGAGGGCTGATACAAGGGGAATTTTTCACAAATAATCCAGATTCGGCGCGTCCCGTTCACAGCTAGACAGGTGGCTGCAGGAGAACCACCCCTCCCTCTGGCCTGGTGATAGAAGACCCACAAACTGGAGTTTCTTCCTCCACCCGTATTGCGGACAGCCCCGCTCCGTCCCACCTCCGTCAACTTTGATTGGCTGGTGCTCGCAGGACGGCGGACTGTGGGTTAGTACTATTGGACAATCCCAGTAAAGTAGGCGGAGCTTGTTTGAATACCGATGGGAAAATTACACGCCAGTCTGAGAAAGCCGAGACGGCGCTCCAAAGCCTGCTCTCTTCTGCTCCCTTCTGTTGAGCACTGGAACAGTCATTTCTTTCCTAAAGAAAGTTAACATTTGAAAGTTAAAAAACATTATTTTTAATGAATAAAACAAAGTGTTTGGAATCTGTTGGGGCCCAAAGTCAGGCCGGGGACCCTGCACATTTTTGTGTTTTCTATTTCTAACACATTTGGCCCAGCACAAGAGGAACGTGTAATGTAGATAATGAGTTAGACATGCTAGATGAGGTGCAGGCCTGCTCTTTACTTGAAATATGGTTCAGAATGCCATAGTGCTATGGGAGGTGTGTCTGTGCACAATCTGCACAAAAACCTGCCATACTATGTCAGCACTCATAATCCTTCTATTAAAAATCATAAGAAATCCATGCAGGACAAAATAAAGTAGCCCAGTGCAATGCCAGATCTTTCTGCTTAATAAAACATCCAAATGTATATTCTAATTATTTAATATTCTATATACTTTTCTTATACGCAAATATACTATAAAGCTCAATATAAACTAAGGCCCTATTGTTCTGTAAGAGATTCCATTTAAAATGCAAAAAAGTAAAAACAGCAGTTTTAGCAGATGGCACACACAGGCATGTCAATAGTCATGATTTGTGCTATTATACTTCACAGTAAGAGAAGGCATTCATGTGAAGCTGCTGTAGGCTGTGCACACAGTGCTGCCATTGAAAAAGCACTCAAGGCGGATGTAGCTCAGGGGCTGATGTTGCTCATGTTGCGTTAGTATCAAATGTTTGGTATGCACTTCTGACGTAAACAAAGAGTCTGAGCACAAGTTTACAATTTAAGCATTTAGCAACCTGTCCCCCCACCATAAATATGCACAGGATCAGAGATCTTCCAGTGACTCAGCCTTGCATCCATAATTATGGTGTTATTGCCTTGAGCATAGACTTACACTGTTTGTCAAAAAAGTATTGTCAGCCCTTTGTAATGAGTGAATATATAGCGTGAACCTGTGGTCACTATTTCCAGTGCAGTGCCAATAGTTTACACACACACACAAACACACACACACACCACACACACACACACCACACACACACACACACACACACACACACACACACACACACCACACGCGCACACACACACACACACACACACACACACACACACACACACACACACACACACACACTCTCACACAGACCACAATCACACACACACACACG
>JBBPDB010000128.1:16419572-16434189 GCA_037974465.1 Brachypetersius altus | reverse complement strand
CTAATATAGAAATGAAATTGAACACCTCAATATTTCAAAACAGCACATTTAGGTAAATAGCATCCAGTACCTTCAGCGCCCTGGAGAGGCCGATATCGTCTCTTCCGTCCAATAAATTAGCCGTGGCAGATAAAGATGCAGACTCGTCGCGCACAATCGCGCTGTAGTGAGTAACGCTAAGAGTCCGTTTAGATGTAGTGCAGTAAAGAGTTCATATACTCAATCAGAAATGGAGTTATTTTATATTTTTGATACTCAGTACAAGTACAAAATAGCCAAAAAAATACTTAAGTACAGTAACGAAGTCCATTTACTCAAATACTTTACACCACTGCTGTAGATCTTTTGTGGGGCTGAACCAGGGGGGCTAGTTTTTGCTCCCACGTGCATCAGTGAGCCTTAGGCACCCATTGCTCTGTCACTGGTTCAATGTTTGACCACTGCACACACACACACACACACACACACACACACAATCTTGTGAGAAACCTTCCAGGAAGAGTGGAAACTGATATAGCTTCTATGTGTTTGAGTGCAATGCCATTAAAGTCATGTTTTAAGGATCTGAACACAGGGCAGCTGGTGGCCTAGTGGTTACGGTGTTCACCTTGCAAACAGGAAGTTGTGGGTTCCGTTCCAAAGACTGCTAAGCACCTCACATACTGTTCACACTGTGGTGTGTTCATGTATGACAGAATTTTCACTGTCTTCCTTCCCTGAGAATGTGTTAATTTTGACCTCACATTTAATTTTTTCTTGTCTTTGTGTCGCTGTGTGTCTGAGCAGTCAATGCAGCAGATTCAGAATGTTTCAGATTCAAACGCAGGAAAAACACATAAATAGCACCATTTACCACAGTGTCTGTAGTTTGTGCTCATCTAATACATAGATCGGGTTGCTTCATCAGAATTTCCGCTCTGCAGCTCAACAACAATAGCAAAACACTCATGACACGATCCACATCCCCCAGACAAAGGAGCCTTTGGACACAACCAGATCTGCTCACTCTTCTGTGAGATCAGATATCCATCCACCAGGGTGTGACCTGAAGATCAACATACCACACCTGCATTTAGAGAAACAACGCAAATGACAATGGGCTTTGATTATTAGCATGTTCTTCTGAGTAGCATGTTCTTTTCCTTACATACTAATGGAATACATGGAAACACACTTTGAACAGCATTGCGACTGAACTGCCCATACGGAAATGAAATATATTGCAGCATATTGGAATTTATGTTGTCGAAGTAAAAATGTAGTAAAAAATATATTTTAAGCAATATATTCACATTCCATATATTCTGCAAATATATGTGAAATATATGACTGTAAATACATTGATTCATCAGCATATTATAAAATATATATTGAAATGTAATTACACATATATAGACAAATATACTATAGGCCAATACATTGCCTTTATATTGCTAAATATATTTAAATTGATTAGGTTTTAAACTTTTATTAATTTATGTAATTTGAACAAACAAATACATACAGCGCAGTGGAGGCCTAAAGTTGAAGGATTTGGGGTATACCTGTCATACATAAGTAATATATTAGTTTACATATATGTTTGCATATATTGAAAATAAATATAATGAAAATGTATTTTCAATATATAAATGTATTTTTAGAAATATACTACAATATACCAAAGCGGCAATGTTTTGTATATTTAAAATATATTGGTGTTTGGGTCATATATTTTGGTCAATATATTAATCCATGTATTTCTTGTAGCATAAATATATTGTCTATAAAATATTTTATATTATATAAATTTATCGTATTGGAGGAAACTAGTGATCAGCGATGAATTCAGAAACATGCTGGTAAGGAGCGCAATCTGACATTTTTGATATTTGGTGGTATTTGATGCCGTAGTTAATGTATTCCGGAAAAGAAGAACATGTACGTGACTGTGGGCTACTTTGCTAAAATATCTGTCTACAGAGAAAATGAGGTTGTTTAGTCCCATGTAGTCCCACTTTCTACATTTTAGAAATGTTTATGCGTCAGCATCAGCAGAGACTTACATGAATTTCCACACAGTGAATCCTTTTTAATTAAATATGCAGATGTTTAGTGTTTTTCAGTGGCTGGCAGTACCCATGCTGTGGCTATGCTCACTAAACCATATAGTGATGTCCCATGATAACAGTATCACAGTTATTTCGCCCATCTCCTCAAGGAACCTTGTCACTACTCTTACCCATCATGATATAAATACGCGTATGTGCATTCGTTTGAGAGGGAGAGAGAGAGAAAGAGACCATTCTTTTCTGTACATACACACTGGAGATGTATCATGTGTAATTTTGTGTGACGTGGTTGCCCTGAGCTTAATCCACTCCTCTTGCACGGTTCACTGCATCAGCGTATATCCTTTCTCCTGAACTGCCACTCAGATAAAAACAGCACACCTGTTGTCTTTCTTGTGCAAACAATGGACTGTTCTGTTTGTGCTAGAATGATAGTACCTGCCTTTAGACGGGGCTTAGAACTAGGGGAAGCCTCCAGCCAGCTGGCATATGCATCAAACACAGGCCTGCCTAATGACCCGTACCCTCGGCTGGCGCGGGCGAACAGCCCCGCACGGGAGTGTCTGTGTCTGCGTCCCTCAGTGTGGCCTGCCTGCACTTTAATGAGTTCATGCTTTCACTATATTTAGGGTCATGTCTAAAAGGAGCAACCCTGCTGTCGTACCCAACTCTCGTTGTGCTCAATGCCCATAAAAAGCTATTTTCGTTAAAAAAGTTTTTTAAAAAGAATTTCTGAATCAAAATATTTTGCATGATTGTTTTAATAACAATATCTAATGAGTCAGCTTGCCTGATCCAGGGGTAACCAGATCCAGTCCTGGGGCCTGGTGTCCAGCACTGTTTGGTAGTTCTCCCTAAACCCACTCCCTAAACCTGGCAATCACCAGGAGAGTTGAACCACCAAGCTCTGCGGAACCCTGGCTCTCCAGGGCTGGATTTATGCACTCCTGATCTAGAAGTACACTATTGATTCCCTAGCTGTTGTTCCTATGCTTAATGACTCCATAAAACACTTAAAACCTGCTTCTGGATTTTTAATATTTCAGTTACTATTGAATATTATAGCAAAAATGATAATGATTCCAGACTTTTCAAGAGAAGAATATATGCTTATACATATGCACATATATTATTACCTGATCTAGGGTCTAATATAGTAACTGACTGCAGTGACCATTGGTTTGCAGAAGGGTACTGGTGTTGATTTGACCACATTTGGGCCTTTTGTGTTATAAATACAGTACAATATCTACAGCTACGCCTATAAAATCATATGGACTGTTAAACACATGCTGATCAATATATGATTACAACCCAAGGTTTCATTCTTTTTTCATACGATCACATGTGGACAGCGGTCAGCTGCACTAACTTTGCCCCTAAAAGGCCAGAGTGGTCGAGTGCTGTGTGCTGCAGAGAGGAAGTTGCACTCCAAGTGCCACTTCCCTCGTTCTATTTTATGAGTCAGTGCAGGGACATGCAGCAGACTTCCTGAAGAAATAATTCCCAGCTTTCCCCCTTCAAGCTCACTAATTTCCCTCTCTGGCTTTATGAAGCTGAAACTTTCACTTAAAATGCAGTAAAAGAAGACTTTTTCAGCAATATGAATATCACCACTTGTCCCTAACTGTACTAATTTGGCAAGCAGTTGACAAAGTAATATCAGGGTTTGGATGAAATGGAAGGACTCTGCAGTTTGCTCTGAGACTAGTTAGCATTTTACACACACCGTCAGCTGCATCAAATACTTAAGTATAGAAAAAAAACTTTAAAGGCAAGTTATATTCTAAACCTTAAGCTACATTATATCACTTAAACTGACTTTTGCAAAAACACCAGGCTGTGATGTGCTTCAGATGTGCTTCAGAATAACCTCTAACTAAAAAGCACAGTTAGGAAGAAAAATGCTTTGCACTTCAGACTGATCCTTGGCTTAAAAAAACATATCCCTTACGTGTTTCAAATAAACATTTAAGATGTTTTATGCAAGCTGCCTCGGGAGTTGGAGGCTGATGCACCGAATTCTCGCTGTATGCAGATTTGTGTTAGCATCAGTGTGGAAATGGAATGGCTAATAATAACTTCTGTGGCGCATGGTCTCCTGAGACGGCTGTTCGTCCTTTCAGGAACCTACTTTCACTCAAGGTTAGAGGCACTCAGCTTTAAAACTTCAGCTCTGCAGCCCATATACAGACCCAGACCTGATACATTTAGAAAAAAATCACAAAGTACGTAGTCACATTCTCAAATGTTGCCATTGAGGGCAACAGTGCTGGCATGCCGTATCTCTGGTATGTGATGTGGCTTCCACACAGTCTCTGTATTGTCTGGTTTGAGCTGCTACAAAGTGTTGACTGGTGAATTCCAGGCAAGACAAAGCTAGTGAGTCACCCAATAGAGTGTTTAGAGACAGGAAGCTTTTACCTCAGCCTTCCTGTCTCTGCTGTAACACTGCTTGAGGAGGGGGCTTTTCACAAATATTCTTTATGTGTGATGTTTAACCTTATATTGCATAAACAATATCATTTATCAGCTTGTGAAGTTTTCAGCTTCCTGTAGAACCGCTGCCTGAATATAGCAGCAACGTTTTTATGTGTAGTATTGCTCTGTAAGCTAAAGGCTACAGCTGTCTCTTTTTTTTCCTCCTCTTTTTCAGGTGGCAATTAAATCTATCCGTAAGGAGAAGATCAGAGATGAACAGGACATGGTTCACATACGCAGAGAGATTGAGATCATGTCCTCCCTACGGCACCCACACATTATCTCAATATATGAAGGTCAGTGTAAGAGTGTGCGCACACAAACGTTTCCATACAACCATACGTTCAGTAACATTCACAACACATTGTACACCTGTGTGACTAAATGAGTTGTCTACATTATTAACAGATGGATAGAGCTGTCTTCATCCCACTTACACACTCTGCACTGAGCCTAACAGAGGACCTCTCGGTTCTCTTCAAGGTCTGATTGCTCATAATAACATGTTTCTCTGTTAATCCAGCATCTGCTCAAAAGGATGGAAACTAGTTTTAGGGGAATTGATCCAATTTAAATATGTGGCTAATAAACCCAGCGTGTGATTGTGACTCTAACTTTCCCCAACAGTTTATCTTGTTATTTCTTTGTGTTACTGTAGCTTTGATTTTGAAGCAGCGTGGAAGCTGATGGTGTGAGCTTCATGCCAGAGTGAGAATGTAGAAACGGGGGCCCATAAAGGCCCTGTAGATTCAGCATGTTTAAAAGTGCACTATAGTGAAGCATAAATCAGACCCACATTGAACGTGACCCAATCTTGACCTTCTCAAGAGCAAACCACTCAAAAGCTAAGAGGCCAGTATATTATCTGTGACAAATATTCCCTTCACCTAATTTAGGTCACTTTGAAGTGGGTGCAGTAGAATGGAATTTCTAAAGATGCCGTCTGTTGAATTGTAGAATTAACTGTAGGATCTGCCAAACCTCCCACTGGCTCTCACTGAAGGACAGGGAGACATAGTGGCTGTGGAGTCCCACCGTGCCCACAGTCAGGGTGCATTATACTGATCTAGCGTCAGTCTGAGACACTGGAGGAGACAGTGCTGTAACAGTGCGCCCTCTCAGCCGTGTTTAAAACAGATTAGCTTGAGTGAGGTAATCGCAGTGCAGTGGAAATGACTGGACAGCCTCCACAGGTCAAAGAGCAGAATGTGAATTCTGAATCTGAACCAAAACTGAATTCCTAATTCACTGCACCAAAAATCATGTCCTTTTTATTTGCCTTTGTATTTTATAAACAACCTCTGTATTCCATCTGAATGTACTGTTTTGGGGTTTATGTTGAAAAGCAATGGTGCAGAAGAGCCAAAATACACCACAATATGGTCTTCAACGAAAATAGTTTTTACAGCTTATTTTATGTTCCCTTTGATTTCACTTATAATCAATACAGAGGAAGTTGTTTGTGTTGAACCAAAGGGCCAAACGGTGGACAGTGGTTCGTGACATGAGCCGACGTGACAGATGTGGTGGTATAGTGATACACTGTACAATAACTTTGACCCTGGAACAACCTTACATAAGTCCTCATCATTCTGCAGCCACTTTCGCTAGTCTCTCACACACACTTACACGCGCACCATCTCTGCACCTCACACCTGTTAACTTTGGCAGCTTGCAGCAGCTCCTAATCGGTGTGACTGCGACTGAAGCCAGACCGGCTGGAGCTCTGCCACCCCACACACTGGCACATCAGCAACGTGGCCCCAAGCCACAACAGGAAGCAGAAATCCACCACTCAAGCCCAGCACAGAATCAATTAGAATGAACCGGGATAGAAGACTGCAAGTCACAGACAGTAATGAAGGATTGAGCTGGAATATTTAAACAAACTCCCCATGTCTGGTATTCAATCCAGGTCGAGTGCTGGGAATGGATTACTGTGATAATCGAGCGTAAAGAATGTAAGCAGAGTAATCACAGTGTGTATTTTCCCTGTTTCTGTCTTTGCATGCGCAGTGTTCGAGAACAAGGATAAGATTGTGATCGTGATGGAGTATGCCAGCAAAGGAGAGCTGTACGACTACATCAGCGAGCGACGGAAGCTCAGCGAGAGAGAGACGAGACACTTCTTCAGACAGATTGTCTCAGCAGTACACCACTGTCACAAGGTGAGACGCAAGGCTCCGACTGCAGCTGTCATTCTGTCATCTCCTGTTTATACGCAGCATAGTGGCTAAAGTCATTGTGGCCATTCAACTAAAAGTTTCTCTGTCCATTTTTTTACAGTTTGGTTACAGTAATGGTATACCATATAGAAGGAATGGCTAATTTAACCAAAACTGTGTCTGTGCATTTCCTATTTCTTAATTTTATAACAGAATAATATTTTGAATATTCATTCCGGTGAATATTTGAATGTTTATTTGTGTGTAATGTATGCTGTTCTAAGTGAATAGACTAAAGCGTGTACATCCAAACCTAGCATGACAGCAGGAGCAACCTTTTCTGCTTGAAGTATAATGAAATTATGTGACATTAAAAATGTTTGATTTAGATTATTTTTCATTACTGGCCTTCAGTTCCTCGGCTGGGGGATTCCAGCCATTGCCTTGTCGACCACAGCACATCTGACCAAGCTGAGAGGTCGCCAGGGCAACGGCTGGGAGCCCTTTTTACGCTGAACGGGGGAAGAGTGAGACAGAGCTTGTGCAGTCCAGCATGCGAGTATGTGTGGGAAAGGGACTGTGTAACTGTATGTGTGTATGCTCACATGAACACATGCTGTCACCCTAGTGAATTGATTTGAAACAGAAAGTTTTGCTAAACAGCCAAACAGCATCTTTTCTCTTTCCCACATGGACTGTTCTGCTGGAGCATGTGGGAACTTGCTCTAGATTCAGAAATGGACATCAGATCTTCTGTCTATAACAAAAGATGTATGGCCAGTGGCAGACACGATATGAAAAAATATGAAAAAAAAATCAAAGTCAATATGAAAATATAAATATGCCATCAAGAGGCTGATGTCCAGAGTTTGACTGTTGTTTGATTGGACTGTATAAAACACTCAGGAGTTTATGATGGCAGTGATGTCTTTCAGAATGGAGTGGTGCACAGGGATCTAAAACTGGAAAATGTGTTACTAGATGACAACTGTAATATAAAGGTAAGCTTGAAACTATTTGTTATACAGAAATGTCCCAAAGGCTGTGTACATACATTAGAATTTCCTATTTTACAGAATGATTCTTGCTTTCTTCCAGATAGCAGATTTTGGCTTGTCCAACCTCTACCACAAAGACAAGCTTTTGCAAACCTTCTGTGGCAGCCCTCTTTACGCTTCACCTGAAATTGTAAATGGGAGGCCATATCGAGGACCAGAGGTAAGCCATACTCCACGCATGCTGCCATGTGTGTTTAATTATGTAACCCTCTGCCAAAAACATCCAAAATATACTTCAGCCAGCCACCACAGACCATTTCAATTAAACAGACTTGCTATTTTCAAATCACAGCATGCTGGCTGCTTCTAAAAATGAACAATAAACAAACAACTCTGAGATAAGACGCCATAAACACATTTCAAAACGTTCAGTCTGAGGGGAAAATACTAATCAAATATACTGTTTTCTACATTAACACTGAGGATACAGATAAGGCCCAGAAAACAATGAGTAAGTTCCTTGGTAGTGTCGCAGACAAAGTGTACACACTCATACTAGCTCTGTTCCCTTGCACAGGGAGGCTGAGGGTTCATCTGACCCTTTTAGGCATTGCTTTCCTGTATTGTAGACAATTGGAAAGTTTGCCAGGCAGGACTAATCACTCAGCTATTTTCAGGATATCAGCAGTAGTGCAACACCCAAGCAAGGTCCCTCTGTTCCGTCAGTTAGTAGCTGAAAAGAAATGTCTCGTCCAGGAATGTATCCAACGGATATCATAATTCTTATTTTTTTATTTCTTATTTCAGACATAAACACTACAGACCTGCGCAACATGCTTTTAAACCTATTTCCATTTTTTCTTTTTCACTAGCACACACATACACACACACATCATATTCCTCGGGGCCTTCTGAGGTTCTTACATAACAGTCCTGTCGGCCTTTGGGAAAGGCTGCATCCTGCTCTTGTCCTCATGGATCTAGGCCAAAAATCACAGAGGTCCTCTCATCTCCTCTGGGTCAGAAAGGTCAGCAGTCATGGGAGTGGACCTTCCTGTGCTCTAATCAGCCATTGTTCCCTTTGACACCGACTGATTGCCGAAGTGTTTCTCTGATTAATCAGCACTGGTTTTTTGGTGGGTGGTGGTGGCACGCAGACAGACAAAATATGCAATGTATTTAAACCATATGGCCACAGAGCATGAAGAGTGACACTTTCAGGACTCAGAACCAAACACCCTTTGGATTTATTTGCCGGGAGTTTGTATCAGCAGGCAAAGTTAACAGGCAGTCAAACCTGGTTTAAATGGACAGAACTCTTTTTAATCGAGCCGTAAACACGTTTAGACATTGTGAATAGCCTCATACTGATAAATTCATATGTTTTCTTCTTTCTGGCCAGGTTGACAGCTGGGCTCTTGGGGTGTTGCTCTACACTCTGGTGTATGGCACAATGCCTTTTGATGGGGGGGATCACAAACGACTTATACGGCAAATTAGCAACGGGGAATACAGGGAACCACCACAGTCATCAGGTGTGTGTGCTTTGTGCAGTCAGACACAAAGCCATTTACTTCTTTCTGTTTGGTAAATATGCATATCATTATCTGTTCAAATGTAGAATTTATTAAACCAATTTATTTAAATTGAACAAATCATTTCTGTGCTTCAGACGCTCGTGGCCTGATCCGGTGGATGCTGATGGTAAATCCGGAGCGCCGAGCTACAGTGGAGGACATTGCCAATCACTGGTGGGTGAACTGGGGCTGGAAAACAAGTGTATGTGACTGTCAGACTCAGCGTGAAAACAGCTCACCTATGCTGGCCCGCTTTATTGACTGGCAGAACCGCACTGAGAGCCATCCTAATAAATCAGTTCACACTGATCCTGCTGCCACCACAACTGGACTCACTTCCACCCGGCGCCTCCGGAGGTCCTCGAAAGAGAACGACGGAGGCATACGGCCCATTCTGGAGGAAAAACCGGGCCTGAAGAGGCCCAAAGGCATCCTAAAGACTCGAGCCAGCAGCGGAGATCAGCGTTCACAGAGCCTGTGTGAAGTGGAACTGCGCCGCTCCATCTGCTACCAGGATGTGGAGTCTACTTCCAGTCCAGAGAGGGAGGACACTCTGGGTGGCTCCCCGGCCAAAATAATGCCCTCCCTGCCCAAGAAGGGCATTCTGAAGAACAGCCAGCAGCGAGAGTCCGGCTATTACTCATCCCCTGAGCGCAGTGAGTCCTCCGAACTGTTAGGGTGCAGCGTGGTACTTCCTCCAAACGGCTCCCCACCTAAGAGGGCAGCTAGGAAGGGCATACTGAAGAGGAATGGGAAGTACTCTGCTCACAACGCCCACGCAAGTGTTGGCGTTCATGGAGAAAGTCCAGGGCCAGACTCTGGCCTTTCTCGAAGCCAGAGCAGACCCTCCAGCATTGTGAGTGAAGAGTTGGGTCTCTCTATGGGAGTGGACTGGCCACATGCTTCCCCAAAACCCAACATAAGGGGCTGCCTTTCAGCCGAGGACCTGCTGCAAATGGCCGGCTTCAGAGGCCTCCAGACAGCTGCACCTCTCCATGGGGCAAAGGTGAATCGCAGTCCTCCAGGGTCTCCCGGAGACAATGGAAGCTTCTCACTGCTTGGGGACATGGATGATGTGACCCAAGTGTACCAGCAGGCCCTGAACATTAGCAACCAGCTGAGCTAGAGGAGGACAGAAAGAGTCTATTAAAGCACATGAACACTTATGTAAACAATTAGTGAAGATGCGCAAAATGCCAGTGGGAAAATACCTGGAGCGGTCAGTTCTGAACAATGGACAATTCGTCCAGTCACTGACATTTTACTGCTTTATGTTTACACTCTGAGCAGGGAAATCAGAAGCGTTAGATCTAAACACGACAGCTCGTGTTGATAGTAAATATTCACTCTCTCAACTCACAAACAGTGAACCTAGCAAGTGTTCTCCTCAACACAAAAAACACACGACTCATATACATCACAGATGAAAACATTATATTTTATTCGATAATTGAATGTGTTTCTCACTTTTGCAAAAGTGGCTGACATTTGGTTGATTTCTCAAGAGAAGATATGTCCTCCTCTACAGAACACACTTAAATAAAGCCTTTACACACATAAATGTGCCATAACTTTCACAGTTTCTTTTACAAAGTCAAAATTCAAATGAACAGTAACAGTGCATTAAAATGTCCAGAAGTCTAATAGCGGAAATATTTTAGTATTTTCACATAGAAAACTCAACAAAATGTCATTTATTCTGGGGGCACAAACTTTTGCTTATGGTTATAGACTACATGAACAAGTATATATGCACATCTTCATCCTCTGTACAGGTCATACAGTAGCAATATATGGACAAATCAAGTTGATCTTGCATCTCTAAAACGTCATAATAGTACAGAATGTATTAAGTCAAATATACGAGAGGGAAAGAAAAGCTTGTTTTAGACCCAGAAATCAAGTGTGGAGACATGCTTCATAGCGGTCCTCATCCTTGCTTCTAACACACTTGGCTTAACTCAGTGAATAGACTGATGTTCAGTGAGCTTTAAGTGAACTGAGTCTAGGAACAGGGTTTGGTGAGTACTGTACTACTAAAAATGTCTGATTGAACACAGTCAGAAGTATCCCTTCCACAGCACTGGGCAGGCAAGTCTCATCGTATCTTGCGATCTGTCCTTATCTAGCATAGACTTTTGTTGTTCACATAAATAGGCAGCTGATACAAATGAAAACATTCTCGAGGGGGAACCTTTCAGTCTTTCTCTGTAAAAAAGACAAAATGTCTGTCAAGTCCTGTTCTAGACCCCTAAGTTACATTGGGCTTGGCTTAACTTGCAAAACAGAAGTCAGATATAAGGGTTAGAGGTTGCTTCAGTTTTGTAGCAAGTGTTTAGTGACTTTAGCATAGTGCAGACGCTGCTGCTTGAACTCTAAGCCTTTTAAATGGACTCTTTGTGATGAGTGAATAGGGTGTGACCTGTAGAAAATGCAGTACAGGAACACCCTGCATTTCAACAGCAGTCATTGAAGCCATTCTTGCTGAAGGCCAAATGGCGTACAGTCTAAGGGTGACCGGTCATGAAAACAAAGTTTTAAACAGAAAAGCAATAAAACAGTCCGGCTCAGAACCGTATACTTCAGGGTTGATATAATGGACAATAGATGCTCTGAGCGTTGTGTTTGTGCAGTGATGTAATTTACTGTATATCAGACAATGGAATCTTCAACTGGATCCTCAGTGGT
This sequence comes from Brachypetersius altus, assembly GCA_037974465.1. Lineage (NCBI taxonomy): Eukaryota > Metazoa > Chordata > Actinopteri > Characiformes > Alestidae > Brachypetersius > Brachypetersius altus. Next base: position 16,422,229 of record JBBPDB010000128.1, on the reverse strand, counting down.
AAATGTTATACTATGTTAGTATTTATGTTGTTTTTGAGTTGGAGTATCCAAATGGGTATGAGTGTTTTGGCTTAATTACATGGCAGCAGAAAAATAACCAAGCTTAACTAAGCTTGAAGCCACACTCAAAGAAAAAAATGCTTTATTTATGACAGACTGCAGAAAGATGTGCATGGCAGCGTAAAGCAAACAATGAAAAATGTATATCTGCTTAACTGGAAAAAAGATGTTGATGCCTATTTATCATCTAGGGTAGCTTTCATGTTGCAATAATGAACTGAATATTCAGTATGTATTTATATGTATTTAAATGTACTGTTATTTAATCTTTCTTGTATTATATTTCTGTACATGTTTTGTTCTGACCATTTCTATTGGTTTCTGTTGTTCTCATGCCTACAGAAGTTGTTAACCGTGTGTCTATGAATGTCTGATTGTGTGCTTTCTCTGACAAAGGATTGTCTGTATGCTGATTATTAATTACATGTTTAAATGTATGCTATTAAATAAGAGGTAAATAAGTCATTTGGTTAGTTGTATACTTTAGATGACAAAGCAGCTTCGCTGAGTCTTCTGCTGTGAGTGGAGTTAAGTAGTGATGTATTAAGGACCATGAAGTCCATGCTTAGTCCAAGACACTGTGGCTTCTAATAAAAGTCTGTGGTCCACCAGCACGTGTTCTGAGTGTAAAATGTGTTGTGTGTGTACACTCTGTGCCTAATAATGTTGCTGTGTAAGGCTGCTTGGCTGTTTGTTTTCAGTTAGAAGAAGATGGCCTGCATGAAACATGATGTTTTATAAGCAGATCTGTCACACATCAATAATGTTCTTTTGGCACGTGTGTGTGTGTTTTTCCTCCACTGCTCCCAGAAAACAGAATAACGGACAAAAGTCAAAGGAGTGTCCATATGGTTTTCATGAGCATAAAAGAGCTGCAAGCAAACAGGCCTTTAAGAACTGCTGAAGAGGGAAAAGTAGCCTGTACAGCACTCACAGAAGACTGAATACTGAACTGTTTCTTTAAAAGACTGGAAAAATAAACACAGCGGCAGAACCTAGCAGTGCTGAGTATGTGTGTGTATGTGTGTATGTGTGTGAGAGAGAAAGTAAAAAAAAACTGTCCTGTTGGTGATCTGGGACTCCCTCAACACACGTGGCCACCCATAAATACACACACACACACACACACACACACACACATTTGTACTGATACTATGTTAGAACTTCACTCTTGAAAATGAAAGGCTTTCAGTGGATGGAGTCTTTTTAAACGAGACGTGCGAGTGTCAGGGTCTTTTACATAATAGTGTGTAGAAAGAACCCTAAAACTGATAAAGAACAGTTTAAAGATTCTTTAAATCGGTCAAAGGTTCTTCACACTCAAATATGGTTCTTCAGGCAACCCAATATGACATCACTTTATGTGGAACCTTTTTAAAAAAATTCTGCAAAGTCTGGATATTTCTGCCCTGAAACTGTATGAAAGCAAACATGCATACACACACCACTCCCTGCCGTCTTAAGGGGTATTCTCAGCTGCACATTTACGAACTTCACTGGAAGTCTGGCCTGCAAGCCCCGCTGGAATGCATGGCCTCTGCATGACAACCACTACTAAGCCACAAAAAGAAGAAAAGAGACAAACAGAGAGTGTCCAGACAAAAGAGGTGACATGACTTCCAGGCAGTTTGCTGATGTCACAGCCTCTTTTAGCACAATGACCTCACCCAACCTTTTCTACTGACAGGATGTGGGGAAGAGAAAGAACAGTACAGAAGATGAGGAGAATATGTTTTGCTTTCTCTTTAGTGCCAAAGTGTCCATGTTTAGGTTTGTCTATGCCCAAACAGAGCTGAAAATGATTGCTTTCTCCATGCCAAAGCAAATAAAAAAACGTTCCCCTTTTCTCCTTCTTCTGCAGACCTTCTGCCCATCTGGACTTCATTCAGCAAAACCACCTTTTCCAGAGTCAGTGAGCCACTAAGCAAATTAAAACCGCTGATTTTTTTACATTTGTAACACTATATGGTTTTCAATCATACAAAATGTAACATAGAACAAGGAGATCATAAGGAATCACATAAGGAATCATGTCATTTTGTGCTTCAAACTAAGCATAGAAGTGATTCAGTGGAAGGTAGGCCTCACTGTCATAGGCAGGTGGAGATGCCCTGTAGTTGGTGATGGCCTGGATCACTTGCTACATTCTCTTGCCAAAGAATGTTTGCACTTCGCTGCTCTGATGGATTGGGACAGGTTGGCCCTTGCTGTTCTCAGAGCAGCCTTACCACCTGATCTGAAAGAGGCTTCTCGTCAAGGCGTGTGGTGATGGTCTTAGAGACAGTAACAGTGTCACCAACACTGTGTACTCCTTCAAGATCTTAGAACTGCACTATTTCGAAAGGTCATCAAAGGAGTCAAGTGGTGTTTTCCTATAGATATGAGACAAGACTTTATGTTCTTGTTAAGCAGTGGTTTTCACCTTGCACCTCTCTCATGGATACCTTTGAATTTCCCTTGAGTGTAGGACCACATTCACTCATCCAGACCTTATCTTTAAATAATACAAGAGACAAGCAGAACATGTGTGTGTGTGTGTGTGTGTGTGTGTGTGTGTGTGTGTGTGTGTGTGTGTGTGTGTGTGTGTGTGTGTGTGT
>JBBPDB010000128.1:16388039-16403482 GCA_037974465.1 Brachypetersius altus | reverse complement strand
TGAGAACATGGTTGTTGTTCAATAATAAAATTATTCCTCAAAAATACAACTTGCCTAATAATTCTGCACTCCCTGTACACACAAAGAATTATTGCACAGCTGTCTCTTTTTAAGAGAAAATTGGAGTGTATACCTCACTTCGCACTTTGATTTTGATCTATTTTACACAACTATTTCATTATATAATCTCTTCCTCATCAAAAACATCCAAGCGCTTATTCCTCCTTTAGTCACAGAGAAACTGATGATGATGAACACAGTGGCCTGCAGCACAAAGAAGGAGGTAAAATCCTAACGAGCCACTGCTGCAAGTCAACCCCAGTCAAGCTTTTTTAGAATTCATAAGCGGATACCTAATCATCCCTAGTTTTGAATATGAGGGAACCTCATACAGCACATTCCCCATCCCCAGCCAAATGCATTAACAAGGGATGCAATTATCTCCATTTTGTTCTGCAAGCTCATTGATGCAGAGACTCCGTGTGCAGCCACCAACTGCACCTCACTCCGAATGGAGGGAACAGAAGCGGAACAGAAGTGAGCATTCTGGTGAAAGGTACACTCTGCTAAGCTGATGAAGATTTTGCCCGTCAATCTTACCAACGCTTACTAAACAAGGCACAGCGTGTAGATTTCATCTGTCCTCACAGGAGCCTGAATAATTCAATCTGCACTGGGTTCAGAGAACGTTTCCTTCTGGGCCTGGTTTCAGACAGGCTGGGTGAGACTTGAAGTGCATTGCAAGATTTTTGTTGAGATAATCAGTAAGAGAGGTTTAGTACTTTCATTCTCTGAGGTCAGTAAAACCTCAGCATGTATCTGGCAAAATGACCTGATCTGGCAAAATGAGTCACAGTGACCCAAAATTCAAAATTGAGGTTTTGGGGTCATTAAAAAGACGAGAAAATTTGCTTTAAAATGATATCTTGGTCAAAGCTGTATCTTAAACGGTCAAGTTACAATCGTTTGAATTATGGTAGCAAAGCACCATTTTCCAACTGAAAATAAAAAACTAGACGTGGGCATAGATTAATTTTTTTAATGCCGTTAATCTCATTGGAATCTTGGCGTTAACGGCGGACGCGTCTGTCATTGCTAAGCAACCATCAGCCGCGCTCTCTCACTCTGTCCGGGGGAGAGACCGAGACAGGTTTAAAACGTGCGTGAACTGGACAAGTCACTGAAATATCAAGGTGAAATTCGTCACGGCTTGCGTAGTGTTGACCCAGCTCACTCTGTCCGGGGGGGTGGGGGGGTGCAGCCACAACATTAAATCCATGAAGTGAACAACACCTGTCAAGGTGTGGGATATATTAGGGAGCAACTGAACAGTTCTTACATGAATTCGATGTGTTGGACGCAGGACAAATGTATAACAGTAAGGATCTGAGTGACTCTTACAAGGGCAAAGGGAACAGATGGTATCAGAATGGATCGTGGAAAGAGAGCTAATAGGCAGAATCGGTGTGTTGCCTGGGCCCTGGCCATCATGTCAGTGTTACTTGGACACATATCACCTACCAAAACATTGTTTCAGGTTAAGTACACCACTTCATGGGAACGTTCTTTCCTTAATGGCAGTGGCCTCTTTCAGCAGCCACTGTAACACTACAAAATTGCTCAGGCATGGTCTGAGGAACATGAGGAGTTCAAAGAGATCCAGAATTCCCAGATCTCTCCAACTGATCTGTAGGATATGCTGGACGAACCAGTCAATCCATAGAGGGGCCTTGCAACATGGAGGACTTAAAGGATCTGCTGCTAACAGTGTGGTTCAAGACACCACAACATACCTGCAGAGGTCTTGTAGAGTCAATGCCTTCTTCAAAAACTGACCACACAGACTACAATTCAAACATTATTATAAAAGTTCGTTTATATATCTTTGGTTTTATGTGAGAAAAAACCTGCCATTTTCAGATTGTAGAATTTGAAATAACTGTTACACGAAAGATTGTAATGATATCTGCTATGAACCAGTGATTTATAACTAAGAATTCCTGAAGCATAGCAATTATCTTTTGTGTGCCTTTTTAAGAACAAAAAGTTTTGCAAAACAACCACTTTATGCGTTATGATGTTTTCTTCAATATATTACTTTTGCTTTATTGATGTGATTTCCAGCTTTATTGTGATGCATGCCAGATAAAAGTTATCAAGTTGAAATCTTTGCAGGCAGCAGTACTACACCACAGACTTACTAAGGCTCATGAAATACGAGCAGACCCATTAACCAATGAGCTGCCTCATATTCAAGGCAAACATTACACATTCAGATCAAGTATACAGAAGGCATTGTGAGTACTTGTGAGGAGAAATTGCTTTGTGATGTTGATTTTAAGGAGAACACTGCAAAAGCTGGAAAACAAACCTATTGGTCTTCCATATGTGGATGGTCTCTTCGTCCACATTGTCATGTTTGTGTGCTTGCTCGTCCAAAAAGTCAAAGAAGTACTTTACCGCAGTGGGAACCGCAGTGCCTGAACACAACACGCTGCGGAAGAAATCATCCACAAACTGCTGCAATGTACCCTGTAACACACAGGCAAATCTTTTAATCTTCATATGAACTTGACATTTGATTAATCTTCTCCCAGGCCCTCAGAGTTATCACTGCAATTGAATTAATTACTTTCTTTTCTCCTTCTTCTACATCTCAGCACTGGAAGTAATGTTGTTTTCATGTTATTTGCACCACATTATGTTTTAAAACACACATTGTTGTTTTACCTTAACGGAGAGCAGTCTGGTCAAGTAGATCTCAGTAATTGCTTTAGTGGTCGCTTTGTCCTTCATGCTGCCTCTTTTGGATTTCACTTCATCCAGCTCATCTGCTGGCCTGACTAGATGGAACACTTTATCATCCTCCAGCAGGGCGCTTCCTAGAAAACACAGCAGCATTTGTCTATTAGCTATACATGCCAATCATGTTCACATGACGACTTATTTTAAGTAATTGCATAAGCTTGTTTACATGTACACACATTAAAACCAGAGGTGAAGTGAATAACACTGATTATCTTGTTACAAAGGGACCTGTTGGGGGGTGAGAAACATTAATCAGGAAGTGAACAGTCTAGTCTTGAAATAAACTGGGAAATAAAGGGCAGATTATACAACCAGATCAGCAATTACACCAAAGCACAGAGCTCTCAGAAATTGCAGCAGACACAAAGATAAAGCTTTAGGAAAACATTAAGCTAAAGTTCAACAAACTGCACCTGTTTTCACTCCAAAGGGTTCCACGATGAGCACTATGTAAAATACTGCAGACATCCCACAGCTTCACCCATCCACCAAAAACAGCAGCACCACAGCAAAGAAAACACTTGGTGTATAGATGTACTCCGACAATAATATTAAACTCGATTTCAGGCTAAAAGATTTTCTGATAGCTTCTGGGTACAAACAGCAAAACCAACAAAGCACAGCTGCTCATTATTGCAGATTAATTTGTTGTACTACGTGCCATACTTGGAAACCTGCAAACTTTATCCACTACAGAATTAGAAAAGGAAATGTAACACGTAAACATTAATACTGGTAAGATTGTGCTTTCTGATTTCCCCCAAAAAGTGTATTTTTTTTTTTGGGTATCACTTTATTTGTTATTACTTAATTTATTACTATCAAAGTTATGTTCTTTGTTCCAGAAGAAGTCCCCCTTCGAAGTGGTTTATTCACTGTACATTATTATTAAGACTTGCATTAGCATGTAATCAGTGTTTTTTTTTCTAGAGTTTTAGTGGGCACTAATTCCAAGTTAAAAAACACTAAACAAAAGACCTTCAATGGTAAACAAAAATTCAAATCCTAGTCTTTTAAATTGCAAAACAACATAGATAACTCCACAGAATTTACCTTAATTTAATTACAATGAATTAAAACAGAGCTTATGTACAAAGTAAGAAACTTTCAACTTTCTATAACATGGTCCCTTATATGTGGGAAAATGAACTATTTTGGTCTGCAGTAACCACCTGCTTTTCGCCTGCACAGCAATCCAGCATGAGAACCAGGGAGAGTGACGGACGAGGTCTGGGCGTCACAAAAGAAAAAAAATTGCAGAGTATATCTGCCTTTTCCGCGCATTTGTGGGGTGTTTCGCGAAAAATTATTAGATTTAGATTTACATTTACGGCATTTAGCAGACGCTTTTATCCAAAGCGACTTCCAATCCCTACCTATAGGGCACAGTCTCCCTGGAGCAACTTGGGGTTAAGGGTCTTGCTCAGGCACCCAGTGGTGGTTTTTTGCTGAAGGCAGGATTTGAACCCATGACCTCTTGGTCTGGAGGCAAGTATCCTACCCACTGAGCTCCCTCCACCCCACTAGTTCTCTGAAAAAATCCACATGAGACTAAAATCGCGACTGCTGATCCGTGTATAAGTTGGGGGGTTTACTGTGGACTGTTAATTGCCTAATTAGACATTTTAATCACGATTGCAATCTAGAATGTAGTGCTTCACTCACACCTGCGAGTATTTGTTCCCCACACTCTGCGTCTAATAAGTAATCAATCTCATGCTCAGCAGAACACCTTAAAAGCAGCTGCCCCAAGATTCCCAGCATCAGCTCTGCTCACCCCTGCACCCCTGTGCACTCGGTGGGGTTCCTGCTTCTGCACATTGCCCTGGGAGTTTTGTTTGTTTCGGAGGTAAAAGAGCAGCCTGTGTTTTTGAAAATCTGCAGAATGTTCCACTAAAGGAGCTGTCTGGACCCCTGATAACTTCCTCACCAGGGACACAGCTAACAAAATCCCAGCACTGTGTCACACTGGCACCAGCACCATGTCATATCTCTCAGATCCTGCTCCAAATCTTTCAAGTGCATAAGTGGCAGTTCAGTGAAAAATCTAATTTTCATGCAGCCCTTCTGCACAGGCATGTTTAATGTTTGAAGAGTTCTGTTTAAAGTGTCCTGCTTTAATTTTGCAACAGGGATACAAGGTTAATTTTGTAAGGTAACAGAAGCTTATACCTACAGATGAGTGATATGGCAAAAATATAATAGTACAAGATTCTAATACAATTTAATATTGTAAAATTTAAACACAAAATGTCATAATATTTAGTTTTTCTGACATCTGATCACTGGAATGAAAAAAAGTGATGCATTTAAAAATACTATCCAAGACTACATATGATTTTTATCCAGCATTTTACATACTTTTCTGCTTAATCAAATTAAATAAAATGAATTATGCTGGCTTTGTAATGAGAAAAGCAGTTGATCAGTATTCTGCAGATACTGATGATTCCACAATTAAATCCCATCAATTAGCATTATACAAACAATCTGAATAATCCTGCTCATGCCTCAAACCAAATTTAGTAATGTCAAACAGACTTGATAATGTGGTTTCTGACACTGTGTGACATACTCAGCAGTGAATAACATTCATTTGTTCTGTCGCCAATTAGGAGTTCATATCGACAGCTAGGAAAAAGAAATGCTTAAGTTTGTTAAGGCATGCGATGTTGTAGCTAAAATCAATAAAGAAAAAAGCCAATTAAGCTATTAATCACATTAATAATATTTATTGTCAGCTAATAGCTGATGATTGGTGCAGGTCAACCCACATTTGGCCATTTTTAAATAGAATTTCACGTAAAAAAAAAATCATGCTGTCAACCCGTTTTTTGTTTTTATTCCTCCCATATTTGTAACTGTACTGTTTATCCAAACACATGCATCGAAAAATAAAGAAAACTTACTTTCTTCATGGCTGTCTTGGTTCTGGTCAAAAGACTGCTGAGTGTGCAGAACTCTGGACAGGACTAAAGTTGCATTGTCCCTAACCTGGCGAAAAAATACAGTGCAAAAGTTTTGAAAGCATTAGTAAACAACACATATAGTGATGTTGAAAAACTGAAGCGAATCCTTTGCCACGCACCTTTCATCATTTACAAGAGACTCTACAAGCTGTAATGTAATAAATGTATAATAAACCTTATTTTATTTACATTACTAAGCCCTTCTCCTGCACAAATAAAGGTACAAAAAGCAGTCATTACAGTGATGTGAGAGAAGAACCACTATTTGTCTACCTACAGAACTGTTTAATGAGTACGATTTAGGTTACTACTCACATTGTAATGCGCCAAAGTGTTGAGACGTTTCCACCTGCCCTCCTTTTGTGATGTCAGGTCCAAGTCAGACAAAATCTGCCCTGTTGAGCCAGGACGCCACTCTGTGGAAGGGAGGATTCATTTCATAGCGCATTTCAGACGAACCCAGTCATATCGTTCAGTGACCTGTTAAATGGATCTGAAGGATGGCAGCAACTCACCTAGAGCAACAATGTCTACTGTGGGTCTCTGAGAGTAAGGAAGGTTCCGGTAAACCTGCTCAATAATTTTCTCTTTCACCTGGGAGATGGTATCACAGTTCAGGACCTTCACTGGAGTCACATCAGGACCCTCCCCATGGACCAGCACCTGCAGAGTCTGAGAGGAGCAAACAGCAATAATAGATCCTGGTCACTTCAAGCATCTTGAGTATGATACCTAAATTAGAAACATTACGATTCAGTTGTAAATACACCCAAGCTGGATTTAAAAGGAGGTGGACACCATGTTGTTTCACATAGACTGCAATCACTTCGTCAACATGGACGTCTGAATCAGGCGTTTTTCTGGCGTTTGTGGCGCAAGGCGAGCATGGACTGCTTTTCTTCTCATTGGAGCAAATCAAAGCGGGCGTTCAGCATTTGCGCTTGGTCGCCAATTTCTGCCGAAATCTCGATGAATGCAAAGAAATCGGCGCCACTGCGTTTACATGGCATTTGGTTGACTCTCTGGAGGACCAACTATGTCCCATGATTCTATTAAATCATTGTCATTCATTTTCTGTAAGCGCTTCATCCTTAATAGGGTCAAGGGTACCCGGAGCCTATCCTGGAGTCTACAAACTAATCCTTGGGTGGGGCATTATTAATAATAATTATCATTATTATTATGTATAATTAAAAATACAGGGTTTCCGCTCTATGTTACGTTTCAGAGTTCTCGTGAGTGGTTTGTGTTTTTCATTTTGTTCTTCTTAAATACCTGTGTTTTTATTACAATAAATTACATTAATTTATTACTGTATTTACCAGACATGGCATGATACCACTTTTTTATGTCCAATACAGATATTGTAAATTTGGATATCTGCCGATATGATACAAAAATAACGCTTACAGAATATGTCTGGATACATTTTGTATACCTTAACACAAATAGAAAAGTCATAACTGTGATATAATAAGGAAGATTTGCACTAAGAACATGGTACAGTAAGGCGTATGGGGTGCCGTTTGTGTAAAAAAAAAAAAAAAAAAAAGTATTGGGGCATCCGAGTGAGGTGTCCCAATATATTTGGCAATCTTGGCTTTTTCTTCTTTCAGTCTGAAGTAACTCCAAACTGCTGTCATGTTGGCATGTCTCACACACAAGAGAAACTTATCACGTGATGCATCTTCTCGCATTATACATGTCGCAAATCACGTTATGCTAGTCACACAAAGTGGATTTAAATGGATTCCAAAAGGGTGTTCCTGAGGAGAGGTTTGATAATACTTAAGCTAACACATTAAAAGCATGGTTTATTTGTAAAGATTTTTTTCTTAACAAATAAACACTTACTGCCCACACTTACCTACACTTACTGCGACTTCCATTCCCTACCTACAGGGGGCAGTCTCTCCCTGGAGCAACTTGGGGTTAAGGGTCTTGCTCAGGGACCCAGTGGTTGTGCTGAAGGTGGGATTCGAACCTGTGACCTCTTGGTCCAGAGGCAAGTATCCTACCCACTGAGCCCCTCCACCCCAAAATAGTTTTACAGAAAGGACTCATTAATGACGCCATAGATAAACCCATTTTGTGTCTCATAACTCTTTTAAGGGATATGTTTTACAATAACTCTTTTAGTTAATTATATTAGCAAATAAGATGTGTCTGTTTAAAGTTTAAAAAACGTTGTGTGTGAGTTCAGGGTAGCTTTGCAAACAGAAAAACCATTCTAAAACTCCCACTTTGATTTAGTGCAATGCAGGTCACTAGAAACTAGAAAGAACTTGAACTTACCAGAACAAAGTACTCCACATCGTCCCCCAGCAGGCCCGTGTCATTCAGAGTGTACTTGGCCTTTTTCATCTTAGCATCAACTGGTCCTTTTTCCACTTGGTGCTTTATAGCTTTAAATAGTTTGTAGAGTGGCTCGCCAGCAGAGTCCTAAAAGCAAATGCTGATACTCAACTTCTTTATGCCGTATTGAGGTTGGGAAACATATGGATGCTCAAGGGACTTATCATCAACATGTACTGAAGCTGTGGCTAAAATGCCACTTACCTTAAGGAACTGGTAAAGGCAAATAGACATCCAGTTACACAACATCCTCTCCACCACCGTCTCTGACCTAGTGCAGGACAGACACACAGATCAACATAATCAATATTCCAGATGCTTCGTCAAGAAGTGCAACATTGTGTCTTGCAAAATACAGTACAGATCAACATTACTCAAACACTGCACAATGACAACATTACTCAAACACTGCACAATGACAACATTACTCAAACACTGCACAGTGACAACATTACTCAAATACTGCACAATGCCTTTATGTCTAGTAATACAGTCTTGTATGTTGTGAAATACTGTATAGGAGTGTAAATCTCTGATCTTACTTCTATGAGAGTTTCTACTTTTTCTGATATTCTGCTGTTGAACGATGTTTAGGTTTTCTTACTTTTCTTGCATCACAGCTGGCTTAACATTTACACAAGATAAGAGATATCTTTTCAAGGTCTTTTTACAACTACCACCTTTTCTGTGTATTTCTGTGAAGCTGACATTGTGATGTGTGTTGCAGTTTGGCTAGACAGTAGAACCTTTCAGTTCTACTTTACCTTTCAGTTCTACCAATACCTTGCTAGTGCTGTGATGGCAACAAAAGAAGATAAATTATAGTGATTTAAAAACGGTAAGTTTGGAAAGTAACACAAGGTCATACCTTCCAACTTTTCCCTCCAAATTTCTATAGAAACTTTGTAAGGACATCTCTAGATGTTTGTAAAAATATCTAATCAAGCGCGCCTTTAAATAGCACAGAACAGCCTTCAGAACACAAATACTATTGTAAATACCTTTGTCTTTAAACATTAAATAATTTAATTACACAGTGCATGCAGCCTCCCTGTTACTAACATGTCTTAGCAGCAATGATGAAAACTTCATTTATAAAGCTAAACACACAATTAGTGTTAATCATGAGGATGAATTCATTCAGAAGAACTCACATGTTTTAAACTCAGCCATCGCCTTTGTTTCTAGTACAGACTAGGTCAAACGCTGAGCCGATCTCATTAAAATACAGCATAGTTTATCGCAGTACAATGTTGAGAAATTGACATCATATTTTTTTTAAACAAACTTGCAGCATTTCCCCTCCCTGTTGCTTATGTAACTAGAACTCACTCTCTCCACACCTACGTACGCAAGCATTCACGGGACATGCTCAGTCACTAACTCACCCATTCAACTACCCTTTTACTTATCCAGTAATCCCCCGAGGAACATAAGTATTTTAACACCTTGCGTAGGTGCACTGAGAGACAGTAAAAAAAAAAAATAATAAAAAATCAGGAAATCACACTGATTTTCTCAGGTGTTCAAACACTTGTGTGCGATTTAAACAATTATTTACAAATCATACAATGTGATTTCCTGATATTGATAAGAACGGCTGTTCTGATGCACAGTGGCCATTGGGCTGTCTTTCTCAGTCAAAAATGGCAAAAAAAAAAAAAAGCATGTTTAGAATATTAAAGTGCACTTGAATTCACTAGTTTTATGAGAGAAGATATTTAATTGTATTGTATTTCTGCTATCTTGCTATAATTTATTGCCTAAATAATATTAGTAATAAAGGCAAAAAAAAGTGGAGAATATTTGCAGGTTCTACGTTGTTGTGGAGATTTCTGCACAAAACGATGAGTTAGGTTCTCATAAAAAAATCTGTGTGTGACTGAATCCACGAGTCCTGATCCACGTAAAACTGGGGGATTCTAATGAGAGTGATAAACTAATGAGATGAATTATGTCTCAAAAACGTATGGCTTTTGTTAAACTCCTCTTTTCTCCTAATCATCATCATTAATACGATTTTGAGCTGTCTTTGTATATATTTACAAAAAAGTTCATAGTAAAAAAAAAGAAAATAATTCAAGCTAGAGGTTCAGATTGGAAAATGGGTCAGGTTCTCAAAAACAGAAAAAAAAAACTACCTTTGGGAGAGAGAGGTCAATCCTTACCTGCGCAGCATAAGTTTGGGGTTCTTGCTGTGGACATACTCCTCCATCAGCTCCAGGAGCAGGGTTCTCATGATGTCAGTATAGTACTCCAGCTTTCCATGAAGGGCCACAGTTAGCAGCGAAGCAAAGTACACCTTATTCCGAGCATTAAACTCCGGTCGACTCTCCAGAGTACGAATAAACTGCAACACAGACGCATCACATTTTTGTCTACACATCAAAGATCTTGTAGTGTTGGTCCACACCATCACACTTACCCTTAAATATTTTTTATACATGGTCACTTTTGATTTGTCAGTAGGATAATGTGTCTTTTTAATGGTAAAAGTAAACGATTTGATCAGATAAATTGTTCTTTTTACTAATTCAGCTCAAGATTTCTGAGCTGTACAGCGTGTTGTCTTCCATGCAGTTATGCACAACAATCTCGGAAAAGCCTTGTTAAATCAGGCACCTACTTGTAATACGTAAACAAACAACCTAGTTACAATTATGATGCCTGAGACAATGTTCGGATATTGTGGATGCCATTGTACTACCATTCTACACAAATAACCGTATATGTTCACTGGCTGCTTTGGACAGCAAGTTAATTGACATCAGCACATTTCTCACAAACAGTACCTCATTTACCAACAATTCAACAACTGAAGTGTGTAGAAATGTTGAAAAATCTGTGGCATTTCCCCCAAAGCTTTCTTCATGCTATTTAATGCATCTGGCAAGAATGCTGCTGTCAAACCTGCATTAACAGAGGTTTCTAATTTCTTTCATCCTGTACTGCACAATGCTCCTGATGAAGGTTTACTTAGAAACACATGTGCAGTCTATCACTGATGTGTGCAATCGCTTACGTTGATAAGGAAGGTCTTGCTATTGAGCAGGTTGGAGAACTGGTTGAGGGCCTGGTCCACGATGGCCCTGCGGTTTTCAGGGATATTCAGTTTGCCTGTGATCATGACGTCCTTGGCCCCGTCTTTAGAAGGCAGGAAGAAAACTCTGTCCGTGTACGTCTTATAGTCCAGGAATGGAATACGAGCCTCACTCAAATCATTGGTGTGGTCTTCCATCTCAATCATCAAATCTGAAAGGAACAGTAACAGACCATTTTAGTTTTTACTGATTTTAAGGATGAAACAAACAGAATGTTAATAGTCTACACACTGAAATCTGTGTTGCATCTATTGCAACACAGGAAGCTAAAAATATCAGAACGTGATACAAGAAAGTCAGCGCTGCACAGCTGAAGCTTTAACAGACGTTTAGATAATATTTTACAGTGTACACATGCTGTAGTTTTACAAAGACTTTCAGCTTGTAGTGATTAGAATTCGAAAAATCTGATTTTTTTTTAAAAAAGTGTTCTCCAGTGTGAACCCAGCCTTGCTTTGGGTGGCTAAACTGTTTGCCCCCAAGCTGGTCAATATTTAAGGAAAAAGAGAGCCTCTGTAGCACACATTTTGGTTTGAACATTCAATACTAAAACAAACAAACAAAACAAAGTTAATAATAGAGCGAATAAAGGCCCAAAAGCACAGAGCTTGAACTTGTTTTGATGTGTTGGTTTGATGGTTGAAAATGCAAAAGCCACACACCTGTGAACTCCTTTTTACAGCGGTCCCTGACACTCTCCTCCAGACTCTCCAGCTGCTGCTTCACCTTTTCATACTCTCTCTCTGCTTGTTGACTCTTCCTCCTGCAAACACACACACCCCAAATGCAAAAGCTTACTCTTGCAAAGAACCAGTGCTAAGATTGGAGTGCTCTTCACTAAAGACATGTTACAAAGTGCATGCACCAATCTGGGGTGCTATTTACCTGTAGCAGTAAACAGACACAGCGATAAATAGCAGCATGGGGAGGATGACTGCAGGAATGATGATGTAGAGAGGAACCTCATTCTTTTTCTCATAATAAACAGTGCCTACTGTCCACTGTCCTTTCCCAAACTTTATCTGAGAGTGAGTGGGAGGAAGAGAGAACAAGGAGAAAGAGACTTGTGAACCAAACTACGTAAAGACACACAATTGTAGTGTGAAATGCAGAGGGCATTTCAGATTAAACCATTTCAATAGTCAAGTGAGTTTACTGTCAGCCCAGCCACATCCACAAGCACACAGAGGGTTGAAATAGCATTCTCTAAAACAAATAGTTTCTTACCACCAGCTCCATCTCCTCTGAGCTGGTTTCCCTGCGCTGGCGTCTGGAGCGCGCTTTAGGTGGCTTAGAGGGGGCCACTAGGATTAGCTTATCATCATGCAGGAAGTTCACAGTACACAGCTCATCTCCAACGAAAGCCTGGGCTTCCTGAGCCGTCATGGCCTTAGCCAAGCCCTGACCCTGCAGCACACATGGGAGGTTAAGAAGCACAGAGATGTGGTATAGATTAATTACCTGAATTGTTAATGATTAAAACTAGATGTAGCTACATCTAAACGGGTATAAATGGTGGCTAGAAAGCATGAGAAGCACAATGGTCAGGGGAAACAATTCTTAAGCATTACATTGACGATGATGATGCTCCCTCCGCTGATGGCCTTGCTTTCGAGCTTGTCAAACTTGGGGTCTGAGTGGTACTCAAAAGTATCCAGGTTCTCCTGGACATTGTCCAATTGCAGAAAGGTCTTAAAGGACAAATTCCCATCAGAGTTATTCACTGTAGGAGACAAAAACTCCAGCGTTGTTTCGTTCTTACTAAGAGCCTCCTGCACAAACTGAGAGAGAATTTTACATTAGATTGAAGAAATTTTGCAGAGGACCTTTAGGACTAAAGCTGAGAAGACCATTTGTGCAATTCTGTATATATAATATACATATATATTATATGTAAAAATCTGTTTATTAGAAAGAAAGTAGATTAAGAACCTTCCTGTTCAGTGAATTCTCATTTTAATGCTCTCACACTTACCTAAAGCCTGGACCTAAAGCCGTTTTGTTGACAAAGCAGATATTGGGTGATATTCAAAATAGTGATACCCAATGATATTATCTCCAAAGATTATATATAGTTCAGTGATGCCCGCTTTGAATATTCACAGATACTGTATATTCAAACAGCATCATTAGACAGTGAGGGAAATATTTGTCATTTTTTAACCTTTCAAAGCCCAAAATTTTTTTTCAGTGAATGTCTGCAAACACTGTAAATGGTAAAAAGTGTCCATCAATTGGACAATATGGCAAATAGATTTGGATGTAAAATTTTAAGTAAATACATATTGTTGCTTCTGGTATGAATCCTGGCATTTCTTTTTCTTGCTTTATTTTCTTTTTTCATTTTGCTATATTTGAAAATACCAAAACAGCTTTCCCACTGGTGGTGGGCAATATGGAGAAAATATAATCTTATGATACTTCAGTGAAGTTTCACAATACATGATATGTCCCCACATATGTAAATATTTCAAACAGGCAAAAAAACTATTTGTTGAATTCTGCTGAAATCTGAAAAATGTTTAAATCTGTTGTAAGGACATGATTGGACTTGACTACTATGACCTGATTACTTTGACCTTATATGTAGATCAGCTAACTTTGATTTTTCAGAAGATACAGCAGTAATAAAATATACTTATTGAGCTTACGCTGAATTTGTGGTACAATTCTTTAAGAGGTATCTATTTACCAACGTAAATGACAGTATCATGTGAAAAATGACAGAATAACTTTTTATTATTATTTCTAAAATTATTATTTCTTGAAATGAGAATGATGCTCACCTCATCATTGCTGGACTGCAGGTTGAACTCGTCAGTAGAGGGCAGCACTCGCATAACGGCTCGCTGAACCAGGTCAAATCCTGTACCCGACACTTTGATCTTTCGGCCTCCGCTGCAAACACAGAATAATGCTGTCAGACCAGCTTCTATGTATGGGTGTGTGCTCAAGCGCACACAGGCCTCTGTCCTCAGTCAACAAAAGAGTACACTGCTAGGTCAACACAAATGACTGCAGAATTCTGTTCTGCTCTTTATTGAAGCTTTAAAGGAAAACCTAAGTTTTGTCTCTTACTCTGTATGTTTGAAAGAATCCAGATAATCTAAGAAAGTCAACGAATTTAAGGTGTGCATTGGCTCACTCAAAGCTTAAGTAAACCCCATAAAAAACAGTAAATACAATTTACCCTCTGAAGCACTACATTCAGCCTAAATTCACCAAATTCAATGTCAACCATCAGCTAGAGCAGGCGTGTCAAACTCCAGTCCTGGAGGGTGGGTGTCCTGCACAGTTTGAGGGTATTTACTAAACCTGGCATTAACTGGCAAGCTGAAGCAGGGAAATCACCAAAACGTTTTGGACACCGGCCCTCTAGGACTGGAGTTCAACACACGTGAGATAGAGGGATATAAAGCCCCTCAGTATTGGACTGTGGAGGAGGAGCACTATGTTCTCTGGAGTGATACCTTATGGATGAGGTTTGAGATACAAACTCATCTTAACATCAGTACCAGACCTCACAAATGCTCTCAGAGTAATGTTATGTCAAAAGTGTAAAGCCTTCCCAGAAGAGCAGAGGCTGTGACTGCAAGAAGGACTCCCCTAATGATAATGCTTGATTTTAGGTGAGTTGGTGTGTATAAATATAATATATATCCTATACATTATCAAAAAATAATTATCGTTTATTGAAGGAGACTGACCACACAAAGCTAGCCCAAGGGGAGTACTCTGTGACCTTCGGGTTGGGTGCGTAGGTGAAGGTGCCATTTGTCACTTCTTTGGAGGTTCCCCTGCCATATTTTACTGTGACCTTCAGCGGCTCAGACGGAGTCTTAAAAGGACCTGTTTTACACGTGATGCTGGGACCAAAGCCAAGTCTAAAGGAGAGAAGGAGAAAGAGAGAGATTATTTGTACTCTTATTATCATCTTATATCTTATTTCTTTTGCTTTGCAGTTTCATTTTTTTGCTTTCATTTGGTTTTTGTTTGCTGTTGTTAATACAGGGTGGGCCATTTATATGGATACACCTTAATAAAATGGGAATGGTTGGTGATATTATCTTCCTGTTTGTGGCACATTAGTATATGCGAGGGGGCAAACTTTTCAAGATGGGTGGTGACCATGGTGGCCATCTTGGATCCAACTTTTGATTTGTCAATAGGAAGAGGGTCATGTGACACATCAAACTTATTGGTAATTTCA
>JBBPDB010000128.1:16376674-16387939 GCA_037974465.1 Brachypetersius altus | reverse complement strand
GTGTGTGTGTGTGTGTGTGTGTGTGTGTGTGTGTGTGTGTGTGTGTGTGTGTGTGTGTGTGTAGCAAGGAGAGAATTAAGTTGCTTGTTCCCAGAATATGGCCTTTTTCTTAAATCCCCAATGAGAACCAGATGTTTGTAGTCGTGTTCTTAAATCCTGATCTCGTGTTTCTTCCTTCTCAGCTGCACACACCCACACATGTAAGAGAAGGAAAACTTCATTGCATTTTCAACCGAACTTCAAACTGCTCCATCCACAGCGTGCAGTTAATGCCCACAAACAATTTCCCTGCACTTCAACAAAGAGTTCAATAAACAAGTCAAATATACAAGTTCTGTCCTGTTCCCTTAATCTATTGTGTTTTTCAATAAGGGAATATAAAAGAAACCACTTAATCCTCATAATGTACTTTAACTTCAGAAACAACTCAAAATGTAAAGCAATATTCTGACAAACTGAGGGACTGCTCACAAAAAGTTATTAATGCAAAAATAGAAATGCGCTACGAATATTTTCCAGTCACTATTGTTCAATATGATCAGCTTTAGTGCTTTTTGTAAGGGTAATATTAGCTCATCCTGACAAAAGACTTACTGTGTGAACAGTGTGTCTTCAGGGAGTCTTCTGATGTATTAGAAAACCAGTATGAAGGGACAGCTACCATTTACTAAGAATTTTGCAGCTTCAAAATCAACGCTTGGAGTTTAATTCGTTTCACATCAATAAAAAGTCACCATCACAGATACAATGAAGATTGTTAACATTCATATGTTGATAACTGATATTCCAGCTACTGAATAGAGGGAAAGTGGTCAACGTGACTGTCCACAATACAGATGCGTCGCACCAGGTTGTGCCGGCACATTCCTTTAAGCGCATTTTATGGCATCAATCACAGAGACCATTTTGCCCAATTGTTTTTAATGAACAATGCGTGAAAAGACAAATCAGACAGTGTGTTCAATCACACAGAGCACAAGAGGCACACCAACGTATGTGCGTGCACACAAGCGCTACACAGTGTGGTTACCATGGGGCTGCTTCACACTGAGGGCGAGCCAGTGAGGCAGAAAAGCCAAATTTATGAGGAATGTGCCTCCATTCAGAGCTATCCAGAGCTGTTTCTGCACCTGCAAAGTATTGATTTCTGGTTTATGCTTTAGGAGACGTGGGTGGCTTGAATCGGCTTATAAAAACCTGTCTAGAGGGAAGGGAGCACAAGGCTGCTCCATTAATCTATCCCAAAGCTGAGCTCGGTCTGTTTTGGCTTATAGTACAATACTACCCTCAAAAATAAAACAGACACCACCCAGAACTGGCAGGCACATCAAAACCATGCCTGTCTGCCACCAGAGGATGTATGCCATTGGCAAGAAAAAAACAAAAGGTCAGAGTTCACAAGGCCTTTCCCCATCATTTGGCAGCTTCTAAACCACCATCTGGGAAGAGTACATGAAAAAGTGATATGTACAGCAACTAAACAAACAAACAATATATATATTGTTATATATACACACCCACACACCCTCCCCCCCACATACACATATGGTGACGTGAGGCTGGGAAAAGAACCAAATCTCCTCCCTGACAGCTTGAGGCAAACCTCAATATAACACAGGCTGGGAACACTACACACACTGCTTGAAGCAATGATCATGCACGCGCGCACACACACACACACACACACACACACACACACACAGAGGAAGTCCTAATGGAACAACCGGACTGTCTGATCTGCCTCTTCCCGTCTGTCTTTCTCACATTGTGAGCAAGTTGCTGGCCAAGTTGGTGCTGAATGAGACTCTACAGAGTAAGTGGAAATGAGCGGGTGGGAGGCTCTAGGCTTGTCACGTCACTGAAATTTTAAACTCGACACTGACACCAACGATGGTACTCTTTTTGAGACTACAGGGGGAGAAAAAACAAACAGGAACTTTTAATACAAAAATTAAAGTGTGCTAAGGGGCTGTTGCACCGGTTCTTTGCGGAGGAGAGCTGAGGGTTCCTATACAATGTTGCTGCACTTGGTTTGAGTAAACAAACAAAATACTCCGTTTTCTTTGTTTACTTAAAATCGTACAGCATCTTTGGGTATTTTGAAAAGTGCTTTATAAATTGAATACATTATTATTATTATTATTATTATTATTATTATTATTATTATTAGCCGACACAGAACTTGGCAGTGCATTTAAATGCATGACGCTTTTTTTCCCTCGGTAGAGATCAATGGCAGAAGGTTTTGGGCAAATAACTCTGTATCACCGTGGGCTAGGGACTCGTTGGAAAGGTCTCACGGAGATCTACCTGCATGTCACGGCTCGGATAGTCTGAGCTCTGGGGACCGATGCGCCGGTTCTGCAGGAAGGAGAGCTTGTTCGATAGGTCTGGGGAGCTGAGGGTAAAGTTTTTGGCAGCCTGTCTTGCTTTTAGTTTTAGTCTAGTCTTTGCGTCAGCATTCTTTGTTATGTCTAGACTCTTTTTAGTCTAGTCAAGTTTCGGTCAACTAAAAGTTTGAGTATTTTGTTGAGTCTTATTATAGTCAGAATCATCCACGACTATTTTCGTCATAGTTTTAGTCAATGAAAGTTGCACTTTAGTCTCTTTTTTAGACAATAGACACATTTTTCTCTTAGTCAAAACTATTTCACACTTCAAACAAGATTCTTATATTATTATTATTATTTTTTTTTTTTTTTTTATTGTTACCTTATAGACTCAAGAATACTGTACATCCATTCCAGGCACAAAAGGCACTCTGATTTGAATGTATTTTGCCAACCAAACATGTTAGAACTTAGAAGTACATACACATACATTTAAATAAAAAAGAAATCACATTACATCACAAAAAATAAAATTAAAATGTGTGTGCCTATTGCCATAAAGACCACATTTGTAAAACTGGCAAAAGTCTTCAGTGTGTTGACCTGAAATTACCTGAATTTTTTTGTCATTCCTGAACAAATATAGTCTACACAACCAAATCAGAACAATTTAGGATCAGCTTTTTTGCATGGATATGAGAAAGGCTGCTAATCAAAATGCTCTGTATGTGTGTGTGTGTGTGTGTGTGTGTGTGTGTGTGTGTGTGTGTGTCTCATTTCTCTCTCCCTATATTGGCCATGCGTCCCAATTCTTTTGTCAACTCGACAGATTTAATTCAGTGCTTATCAATGGACAAAAGTATTGGGACGTAATATTTTTCGTTGGCGAAAGCAACACTAGCTAGAGGTCTGGGTAAAATTTTGCACCGTTAGGTTATTCCGCAGCCGAGTTACGAGGATGTCCTCTAAATACTGGGTCCTCCTTGTAGCCGGGGAGGGGCTGTCTGCTGCAGCACCTACTGTAAATTGTTGCAGTCTACCGCCGATTTCCGTGAACCGGCAGATGCAAAACAGCCATTTAAGAATAGATACCAGTGCTAATTGATATCGAACTTGATAGTAAATTTTGTATCAATCTGTATCTGAGAATCTATTTTTTTGACAACCATATGCTCATGTTTCTATTAACACCTGATATGTGGTCCACTTAGGTCTGAAACTTCTCTGCTAGTGAGCTTAAAAAAAGCCCATGTTAAGGCAGGTCACAAGACCCTTTTTAACCTTTTGATTGACCTTTTCAGGCATCCAATTCATGAGGTCCATGCAAAACCATCTTCTACCACTCTACATGGTGCTGTCACCTGGAGCTTGGCCTTAATCTCGGCCTCTTGTATTAGGGGAAGTGTTTAGCAAAAGATGAAACACACTGTGTATGTATTAAATATATTATAAATATACTTTTTAAAATACATAAACTAAATGTAACTAGCTGGTTTTCAATATTTGTGTCTGTAGTAACACTATTAAACACAGCCTCAGACGGTTGGTTTTAAAGACATATCAGGTCTGTCTTTAGTACATCACTCGCTCTACTCAACATCACACAATTCCTTCTGGTTCATCAATCACTGGATCAAATTTTATTCTTCATAATGATTTGCTCCTAAACATTCTTTAAAAATTGTGCCAACATTACATCCAGTTATGAACGTGAATTTGAGAATCACGACTTAGATCTTTTTCCCATCGAATCGCATGCTACACTGACGAGCTCTAAAGTTCTCTAAATGTTTTCTTGTAACAACATTTTCAAACAGCAGCGAATCGTTCATTAAAAATGTATAAAAGCATAATATAGCTTCAAATGTCACCTGAAAAAATGATAAGTATGTTAAAAATAAGCTGTCTGTCTAAACATACAGTGCTGTATGAAGTAGGGAGTAAAAAAACAGAGGTATGCTGCTGTTCACTCCCCTTTTGTCTTGATCACACAAAGAAGGAATGGGACAAAACACACTTGGATGAGGTTTGCGGATGACAGCACAATATTTTATCAATTGGAATGTCTAATGTTGTATATTATTAGTGATATACACGGATATTATTATATGATTATTCAGCTCTAAAACCAGATTCCAGTCAGCAATACTGTAACTGGTCCAAAATCCAATCAGGAGACACTGATTTTCTTATTATTTATGATTTTGTACTGACTCAGAGGAACCTAACCAGCACAGACACCTCATAAACCTAAATTCTGATATCTTGATTAATTATCCACATTTGAGGTAAGGTATTTGATGTTTTGCCAGACTGTTTCTCTGGACGGATCAATTGACCGTGTCACAGCAAACCCCTCTCAGTGACTTTCTTTATCAGAGACTAACCTAAGAAATCAACACACAGGCAACAGCACAAAAGTAGCACATTCTTGCTGCAGTGTCTGCTTGGCTGGTGTGGAGCCATGCTTAAGTGCAATAACACAACATGCCAAAGTCTGTTTAGCAACAAAACAAAGAGACGACAGGCCGGAGCCAGGGCACAAGAACAGCTCATTTACTAACCAAAACTGAGGTCAACTAACAGAAAAGGCTTGAGGGTTTGGAGAAACAGTAGAGTAAGTAGAGCTTGTGTGTGGTGTGTTTTAGAAACTAACAAAGTCAAGCTGGAATTAAAGAAATGCTTCAGAGAGAAAGCAATTTCATTTCTCATCACACAGAGCACGAGTTGGTGGGACGAAGCGAGATGGAAAAGAGAGCGAGAGAGTGAGAGAGAGACAGAGGGCGAGAAATAGGGTGAGCACTAAAAAGAAAAGCTGAAGGCCTGTATAAAATTGTTTCACTGCCCATTTCTCATAAAATGGTAGCTGAAAGTGTGGACAAATGGTGGACGAGCTGACAGTCTACGCTTTGTTTAAGTGACCTCACACAGACTTGCTGCCTGTTGTCTTCCATAGCACCACTGCACACAAAAAGTCAATAAATAAACCAGCCCAGGTTAATAAACTGTCCCAGGTTAAATATGATGCACACGTTCTCTGGAGCCCTCTATTCCTGTGGTCGGCATTTCGAATGCATGTAGTAGTCAGCCATGAGAATTTACCAAGCATTTTCAAAATCATAGTGCTATTATCAGCCTGTATTGCTCATGCTTGTAGGCCTATATTGTGAATTGTATGAATGTATGAAACAAAACGTCTCCACTGTGGGTTCTAATAACGATTAAGGCGACTACAAATAACCGCCTGAACGAAACACTTTCTGACCGAGTACTGATGGAGAAAACTCCAAAAGCGTAGTTTCTTTCAACTTGCGCAATTTGATTTGATGAAATTTTCAATGTCTCACCATGATCTTTTTTTATTTTAAGACGGTAAACTAGGTTTACCTCCAACAGTGGTCGAGAATTGGAGTTGACTTCAATGAGTTATAAACAACTGTCATTTTTGGGAGGAGCGCATACTTCTGCGGCAGGCTGGTATAATAAAAAAATCTCCCATGGGGCACATTTATATCGCATACTGTTTACACCGCACAGTACTACTCTGAGTCATGTGAAGCTCCATAGCATCTTTCTGAACTCCTGCTAACTCTGATACTGGACAGCTCAAAGCACTTGGAGTAGAGCAGTGACTGCCAATTCCGTCATGCCAACTGAAGGACGCCCAAGCTCTCCAGCAGTGACCGAGTAAAGAGGGAGAGCCATCCTACCCAGGCAGTGATCAAAGCAATCTTGGACTCCAGTGGTTGACAGATTTTGAGACACTCAGGAGTTCCTATTAAAATGTGCATTAATGAAAATTCAGAAATACATTTTTAATCACATTCACAAGCGTGTAACGTCACACCTATTTGCTAATGACTATTTTAGCCAACACCGAGTTAGTCTGAATGGTGAAGAAAATAGAAAACTGATTTGTATTACTCACAGTGAACTATGCTAGCTTTGTTCGGGGAGTTTGTGTTTTTGGAGACTAAGTTGCCTTGGAAGATTGGTTGTCTGCTCCTGTGTTCCAGTAGTGCAGAATTAGCTCGTGCCGGATCCAGATATACTGGTTTTTACAGAGGCGATTCATGGGCCTGTTATATATTTTTTCTTTTTCTGGCTATCTTTAGAAGGGTCTATGGGAGCCAGTCACAGTGGATGTTCCTTTAGTTCGGAATGCAGCCTGGCTGAAATGAGCTGGGATGGGCTGGATATGGCTCTAATTTGTGGGGCTGATTATCTGAAATGGGAGAGTGGTGCTGTTAGGCCACGGTCCACAAGCAGTGAGACCATGCATCTGGGGGGAGGGTGGAGGATTGCTGGTAGAGAGTCAGATTACTCTCTAGTCTGCACTGATTTTAGTCTCGAAACCAATCCAAAAGGAGCACTTCCACTTTAGGAGAGTACAGCCTGAAATCAGCCCTGCCATCTGATCCATGTCCAAATACAGAAAATAAACATGGCATGGCAGTCGTTAAGACATTTCTCAAATCTGGAAGGTATTTAGGCACTGAGCAGACACTTAATAACCCCAAGGCAAAAGTTGTTGATAAATCAGTCTGTGCTTATGAACGATGAAATGACTGCACTACAGAATATCACCCAGCAGGCAAATCATCAGGCAAGTCAATCAAATATGATCATGGGTATGAAACATTCTGTAAAGGGAAGTAAAAAATTACATTAATAAGCAGCACACATTGACAATGATGTGACTGTATAACGTATTTAAAAAAGATCAGAAATAATCATTATTATCTGATGTATCCGATCTAGGTGCAAAAAAGAAAGCAATTTTTAAAAAAACATCTAAGAAAAACATTAAGCTAAATTAAAGATTTCTCATCTGGCATGTGTACATAAAGTTTGAAACTATATTAATCGTAGGATTTAACATATTTTATGTCCTTACCCCTCTCTCCTCTTCATTGAAGCTACCATGATAAATAACATTGCATTACCTAACGAT
Organism: Brachypetersius altus; assembly: GCA_037974465.1. Taxonomy (NCBI): domain Eukaryota; kingdom Metazoa; phylum Chordata; class Actinopteri; order Characiformes; family Alestidae; genus Brachypetersius; species Brachypetersius altus. The sequence continues at coordinate 16,380,655 of JBBPDB010000128.1, read as the reverse complement.
TTCCATTGTGGATACGGTCAGTACTTGAACACTGAATTGCTGCATGTTTCATTACAAAGACGGCATAATTAGGCATGCTTCATTTGATTTAGAGTTTTGATTGCCATTTCACTTGCCCAACTTAAATTATAAGCATGTTTCATGAAAGGCATTACAGCCCCCACACAGGGAAATAGCAGCACATTAACAACATGGGATAGGCTGTCCTCCACAGAATATGTCATCACACTGAAACACACTAAGCCCTTACTTTAACTGTATACTGCCAGATCACAGGTACAAAGAGATAAAACATCCCTTTATTAGTCCCACAGGTAGGAAATTTGTGAAATATTTCTCACAACAAATAATCTGGTGGTTAACACACGCCTCAGGGGATAAGAGCACTGGAGAAAGAGAAAAGACAGAAGCTCTGACCTGGATCCAATTAGAGCAGATTGCCAGTCTACTCACACTGAAGGTGTGTTCTAGGAGGTTTAATTCCTTCTTTTGTCATCAACAAGTATTTCCCATGTATTGAACTGGATTTTCTGGTCTGAAAAGCAAGGCTACATGCCGGAATGGACCACAGAGTGTGCCATAGGTTTCTGACTGGTATGCCTTGGTTTATTGGCCTCTGCTAAGCCTCACTTTGAGTTCAGACATTTACCAGGCTGCTTGCCTTAGCACCAACCTTCGTTTTAACTGCAATTTCTGGTTTTACTTTTACTCTGCAATGCCCCAAAAGTCTTATGGCTAACTCTGCACTGGATTTGTATGGTTACAATGTCCCCTTTACAAGTGTTTACACTAGTAATCAAGCAAGTAATTCATTTTGTAATTCCTAACATTCTAGTCTTATCCCCTTATCCCAATCCTTATTATTCTATAACTGCACAGGCTGCAGCACACACTGGCAGAGTTATTATTAAATTATAGGAGTTTTAAAAAAGTGTGAATCCTGGACATTTCACAGCATCAGATTTTTTACCTGATTAAATATGCATCAGGTCCCTCAGTTTCTTCAGTGGCAGTGGGGAAGTCTATTTCAAAGGAATGATTTAGTCCAGAAGCAAACTGGATTTTAGTCTTCAGAGATGAAAAAGTAACATACAGAAATCAATTTGTGTTTATCTACTATTCTTTATTGCCAGCTATATTTTTTGACTAGAGAAGCTGCAGTTGGTTCTCATCCCTCCACTTTTACAGTGTCCTGTTTAGCTGAACTGTTTTGCCTGAAAATATTTTGCTTTGACTGCACTAATTAAACATTTTAGATTACAGAATAACCACTGACACTGCAAAAAGACATCAACAAAAGTAAATAAAAATGTGGCAATAAATACAATGTGTGTTTGTGTTAGTGAGGCTTTCTTACTGTAATGAGACAAGCAGCATAACTCAAAATATGGACCATCATATATGTACACTGCTAACTAATCATGGCAGATTGCTTGAGATGGTAAAATTGAGTAAAATAAGCGTGCATGAGGAACTCAGTAATCATTGTATTCTTGGTATTTATAATTATTCACATCATGAAAAAGTTCGACATTTTCTACTTCTACACCATTAACGCATGCTATATTATTAGGACAACTGTAAAAAGCAGGAAGACCTTTGATCTGCCATGTAATAGCAGAACCAGCCCTGTTAAGTGTGCTGACCATTACGATAGAAGTATGCAGCGAAAATCTGAAGTGGCCAAGACTGCTAAGCAGTTTTCAAAAAAGCCCCCAGAGGCATCAAAGCTTCGCCCACAAAGTATTTAATGGTTTTTGGTCCTTTCCTTTCAAGAATGCACGGCAGAAGCCGCAGGTACAACTACGATCATGTGAGGAAGAACCAGATCAAAGTAAGCAAGTTTTAAACACTGTTGAGACTTGGCTCTGCATTTGCCAACACTCATTCACAGTCGGTCAATATTCTACCTGCTGAGCAGAGCGAGAATTTCAAAGGCAGCACAGGCAATTTAGAGCTCAAATGCTTTCAGTTTCAAGCAGCACAAACGGTGCACTTCTGCTTAGATAAGAGTACTCCCTCACACATATGGTGCATTACTGCACATTCTGAGCATCCTTCTGCTGCACACCACTAAACCAGTTCACCCACGCGAGCGTCGTAAACTTGAAACGTCGTATGTCGAGACCCTTGTAACTCGAGGATCCCGTGTACTCAGTTTAAAAAATTTGAGGTTAAATCGACTGGAAATCATAAAAAGCTTCATAGGATTCAAAATAATTTGATTGTTTGTTAAGCAAGGTATCATGTATACATGTTCACTGAGTGTAAATGTCTTAAGAGTACACATTACTCTTAACAAATATCAAGTATATCTTAGTTCAGTATAAGTTATAATGGGCAAAATACACAGCAAAACAGTAGTGACATTTAAAAGGCATATGTAAAACACCTGCAAAAACAAGTGACATGAAATGTAATAAAAATACTATCGTTAACATAAACTCCTTAATGAATCTAAATCTGTCTTTTTTGTGATCATAAATCTGTCTTTTGTGAAACAGATAAAAACATATCATCCTTTGGCCTGTCTTTCTCCTTCACTCTCACTAGCATGGGAGAGGTGTGATGAGTCCGCCGCTAGACTGCACCCAAACCCTGCCTTTGTAGCCTAACACCCACCACTCTATAAATCACAGCCCCGAACAAATGAATAAGCTCACACACACTCTCTCACACACTCACACACTCACACACTCACACACTGTCCCAATGTATATATATTATATGGGAGGTGTGCTATGTATTATAAGACCAGTTCACATTAGACATATATCTTAGACTAGGTACAAGTGTATACATGATTCAGAGCATCACCCACCACTCACACCACCTTTGGAGGCGGCCGGGGAAACGTGGGTACATAAAACCGGGTGTGTGAAAGCTACAAAGGCCTGATATCCTCTGACCAACAGCAACACACTACCTTAATCAACAGTGTCATCCAAGCAGAGACAAAAGCACCCTCTACATCCTCTGTAGGATGTTTTATGAAATACTCAGACACTTAAGATGCATTCCAGACACTTGAACGCCAGGTATAAAATGCTCATTAATCACTCAAGACGAATGTTAATAGCAGGTATAACCAGGGCCAAACTGGATTCTGAGCCAAAGACATCTTTATTCTCAGCTTCTAAAAAAAAATGGGCCTCTACAAGCAAGCGAGACAGGAGCGGACAAAACAACGAAAATCTCTGATGGAAAAGAGACCATGAATTCTGCTCAAATCTTTCTACAGTGCTCCATACCTGGATTACAACAGAACTAGTCTTGAAATCCGATCACTCTGGTTGGCGGATGCTCCAGCTCTAAGCCCCACCTCCGTTTAAGACAGGCCAGTTCAGCTGAAGCAATCCTGCTTAAAGACACTGCCAAGGGACAGAAGGTGGCTTGTCATGTTGCCTTACCTGTACACTCAGGAAACGACCAGGCAGAAACTAGGGCTGCACAATATAACTAACAGCTGTTAATCGATACTGGTCTCTGCAATACTGATATTGCGGAAGGCAACAATGTACAAATGAGCCTCTGACCAACTAGTGTTTTTGACAGGGCAACCAGTTACATCTCCAGGTAAGTTCCTTGGTGTTTTGATGAATTGAGATATTCATGAAATCCAATCTTTAACCATTAAAGACTCTGGCTGGCTGGGGCGTTTTTAAAGAGCCCATATTCTACATTTTATTTCCACATCATTGTTCTCCAAAACATCTGTGGGGGTTTATGAAGCAAAAATATATATTCCCCCATTCATCCTTATATGACCACAGTCCAACCTCTGTTTATCCCTAAGAATGAAACAGACATTTGTTATTATGTCTTTTAGACAGAAATATGTAAATTATCTTATATTTTATCATATAATATATGGGGCAGCTGGTAGCCTAGTGGTTAAGGCATCCGCCCTGCGACCAGAAAGTCCAGGTTTGATTCCCAAGACCGCTAGGCACCGCTGAGGTACCCTGAGCAAGGTACCGT
>JBBPDB010000128.1:16337804-16348910 GCA_037974465.1 Brachypetersius altus | reverse complement strand
TGGGAGAACATTTGGAGGCATATTTATGGTTTACACTATAAAAACAGGCATTGGGATCATTTGGGGAGGGGGCATTTTAATCTAGATTAATCTAGAGTAATCTCAAGATTACATTGAGATTAATCTAGATTAAAAAAATTGATCTATGCCCGCCTCTAATATATATATACATATATATATATATATATGTATATATATATATAGAGAGAGAGAGAGAGAGAGAGAAGCAAGTTTAAATCTCATTAAATATTGGTTTAGATATATTTTGGTGTCAGTTTAGCTTCTCCACATTTACCATTGTGTTGCTGGATATTTTTTGTCTGGAATAAGAAGGTTCAAATTAAGATAACATGGAAAATAAAATGACTATTTCATCTTTTGATTAGTTAACTTCTATGATTCATTAATCAGTTAATTACCATTGTTTGTGCTCAGATTTATCAGTTTAGCCTGTGGTACTGTGATATAAGCAGTTTAAGCAGTAAAGTGCAGAATTCAAACTAGGATTTTAATGAAGGTATTTGTTATAATAAACATCCAGTATCATAGGCCAGCCAATATATAAGTTAGGCTCTTCTAATGTCACATAATACTGGAGGTCATCTCATAAACTTAACAGTTGTTTAAGATCAAAATAAAGGACATGACAGTCCAGTGTTTTGCACAACTGGAGACTAGAAGCAGCACTCTCTGTTGATGTATATTTATTGTGCTTTCTGTTAGTAAACTTTAAGCTGGAACTGGGGTAGCCATGGCGCTGTCTCATCTATTCCACTGGGATTTCAATGGGAACGTCTCACTCCCGCTCTCTCTCACTCTCTCTCTCTCTCTCTCTCTCTCTCTCTCTCACTCACTCTCTCCCTCTCTCCTTTCGCTCTCTCTCTCTTTCTCTCTCCACTATTCCTTCAGCTGCTCCCCCAGGGTCTTTAATTGACTAGATGGTGAACTCTCTCTGTGAGAGAACCCAAGGCTGTTTCCCATTCACTTTTTTAGTATGTCATCCGTTGTCCTGATGAGAAAATGAGGATCTTTCCCATAGCAGGCTGTGGTGAAATGTAATTATTGTATAACCATGCAGTGAATGAGAGAGTTTGAGCAGGCCAGTAATAAGTACTGGGTATAGACATGGACATCATTAAAAGAGACAGGCAGTGACCCGTTATATTAATCAAGCAAGAAATAAGAATGTGAGCTTGGATATTTGTATGGGAGTAAATGTTATGGGGGATATATAAACAATCCGAATCATTATCACTCCTCAGATGAGTTCACTCTTGAAATCATGAAGCCAAACCAGCCGTTGCGATCACCCTTCCAAAATGTATCTGTCTGAAGGCTTTCATGGATTAGCTTTATTTTGCTAGAGGTATTATGCATTAAAAAAGTTATTATGAATACTTAATCGAAAACAATGTAATGAACTACTCAAGCATTCGACTCATTCAGGCCAGCCCTAAAAATGACACTAAATATTAAAATGACAAATAATTAACCAATCATTAAATGGTGTTACGTTTGCCTTAAGCTGTCAGTTTGTTTTTGTGTGTCAACAGGCTGGGGCAGTCAGAGTTCAAAAGTGCAGATTCATCACAACACCTGGCTGCACTTCCCTGGCCATAATCTGCGGTGGATCCTGACTTTCACACTGCTGTTTGTGCATGTGTGTGAGATCGCAGAAGGAATAGTCTCCAACACGTACGCTTTATCACACACATCTAGGGATGTCACAGTTGTAGATTTTGATGGCACGATTATCGTCTGTGAAATAAGCACGGTTTCACGATTATTTTGCTTTAGAGGGTTTTACCTTTTATTTACTACTGTCTTTAATAAAACAGACACAGCAACCATAAACAAATAATACAGTGCATAAATAGAAGATAAACCAATGGATACTGCCGTTTGAAACATTTGAAACAGTGATGCATCAAAGTGAAAACAAAAATAAATAAGTCGGGTAAAACATTTTAGTTCTGGACGAATCCTGCCAGTATGTCGATAGCAGTGTCATAATCTACTTTTTAAAAGTGCCAACAGAAACACTGTGTTGAGGAGCCTTTACGATTAATCAATTGTGCTGTTTTAAATCGCTGTTAATCATTAAACGTGACATTCCTGTACACATCTAATGGGCAATACCAGCCTATATCATTACAAATGTAATTTCGTTATACCTGAATGTGTCAGTGTGTGTGTGTTTGTTCTTGCACTTATTGTCGGCATTCATATTTTCCAATAGATGGATGAAATCAAATCACTTGCACCTTTTTCTGCCTGCATTTATGGGCTTCATAGCCGCTACAACATCTGTGGTGTATTACCACAACATTGAAACCGCCAACTTTCCCAAACTACTTCTAGGTAAGTAGTTCAAATTCAAGATGATGATATTCAGTTAATGGCCCCACGGTAGCGCAGTGTGTAGCGTGGCCTTTATGTTGTTCTCGTGGTAGCTTGGGTTTCCACCAGGGTCTCTGGTTTCTCTCACAGTCCAAAGACATGCGCGTCAGGTGAATTGGCGATTCTAAACTGGCCGCAGGTGTTAGAATGTGAGTGAATGGTGCATGCGTCTGCATGGGCCCTGGGATAGGCTCCTGGTACTTATATAGTCATGTCTGAAAGGCCGGCCCTGGCCAAATAACATGTTTGTTGATTAAGAACATATTTTCTGCATGCTTTTGAACATATTAGTAGACTGTTACTGTTTATTAATATATTAGAAAACAATAAACTTTTGATCTTTTTTTACAATATGTTAAATATATTTTAAAAAATATGCTGAAGTTGCTAACAGTCAGTATAAGCAATCAGTCTTCAGAGCAATATTTGAAATGTGTGATCTATAATGTATAGGACACACTGAGTTGCATTTATGACTATTGTAGAAAGCTCTGGGACTGCTCATAGTTGATTTATTCTATAAACATGATTAATTCCTGTGTTTGTAAATATTTTTGATGAGGTTTAACTTCTGAACTTTCAACATGCAGCACTGTTCATCTACTGGGTGATAGCATTCATTACCAAAATCATTAAGCTGGTGAAGTTTGCAGAAGAAGGTGTGGGTGTGGAACATCTGCGTTTCTGTATCACTGCTCTGCTTGTGGTGCTGTATGGCCTGCTAATGGCTGTCGAGGTGAACGTCATCAGAGTCAGGGTACGTGTTTCTTTGGAAGAAAACACGAAACAATTTTTTAGGTGAACTAGAAAGTGGAGTTTCTCATCATAAATTTTTTAAAGATAAAATTTGTCAGTTAGAATAAGCCAAGCAATTTTGTCCATAAATAATTTCAGTGAACTTGCTCATTGAATTTTATGTTTCTTGTCTTCTCCCCTTGCAGAAGTATGTGTTCTTTGCCAACCCTCAGCGAGTGAAACCACCAGAGGACCTCCAGGATCTGGGGGTGCGATTCCTCCAACCTTTTGTTAACCTTCTCTCCAAGGCCACATATTGGTGGATGAACCCACTCATTATCGGGGCTCATAAGAGGCCAATTGAGCTGAAAAAGATTGGCAAACTTCCAATTGCCATGAGGGCTCTGACTAACTACCTTCAGCTAAAAGATGCCTATGAGGAGCAGAGGGTGAGCCAGCAGAGATCACAGTGACTGCCGAGATTAATTTCTTAATGGTGATAAAGGGACCATCATTAGACCATAAATAACCTGATATTACCAGCATTGAGAATGGTACACAATGCAAATAATATCTGTTTATTTATGGTGATTTAGTGTCCTCTTTTACACTGATGGACTTTCTAAAGAGGTCAATAAATTGTACATCAACAGACAGGCTACAGTCAGTAGCTGTAAACTCACAAAGCCACAAAGTAGATGCTTTTAATAGAATAGCAACTGCGGGAATATACTTGTAATCTGGTAAATCAGTGTATATAACTGACTTGTAGCTAGTCACTCATACCCATAATTGTTCTAAATTCTTAGTTGCTGTGTGTGTTGGTCCACAGCAGAATGCGGAGGACCTGGAAAAAACACCATCCATTTGGAGATCCATGTACCGTGCTTTTGGCCGGCCCATCCTCCTTAGCAGTACATTCCGCTACATGGCGGACCTGCTGGGCTTTGCCGGTCCACTTTGCATCTCTGGAATTGTGGAGCACCTGGACAACAAGACAGAAGTTGTAAAAATGAACAAGGTGTGTGTTTTTTTGTTTTTTTTGTTTGTTTTGCTATGTATGGGTTTTTATGAAGGAGATTTTTATTTTTGTGCGCTACTTGCTTCAGTCATCGGCAGTGACAGATTTACCTCTTCATAGCTGAGCTGTTGCTGCTTGTAAAGAATTAGTTTTCAGAAAAATAGCATTTACAGTTGACCTGAGCCGTTTGCAGGACAAAGATGTCATGAACCGGATACACGTTTGAACGTACTGGCTTCCTCAGTATGACCTGTTTTACTGCCAGAGGTTGTGTTTGGAGACTGCATGGTTATGCTTGTTTTTATACACCTGTTAGCAATAGTTATGCATGAAAAACAAGAACTCAGTAATTAGCAGGGTCTACTTACTTTTGGCTATATAGTGTTTTTGTAATAGACAACATGTTTTGTACTTAACAGTCTGACAGAAAGGCAATAGAGTAAAATGTACAACCAAGCCCATGTGAATCCATAGAGACTCCACATTCCATTGTGCCAGCTGAAATTGATTTTACATAATTAAATAACACTATCTGCTATATTTTTCTCTATTTGACATGTTTTTGTTTCTCTCTCTTCCCCTACATCTGTTCCGCCCAAATGATGACAGCGTTTTAGCAAATGTATGAGCTCATTGACTGATTTGTTATCAGTAAGAGTCTTATAATCTCCTGTGGTGTCATCTAGCTCTGATTCACTTCTGACATCACGTCCACATCATTAGCAGCAGTCATAGTAACAGTGCCAATATCATGAGCCTGGACGTGTTATTTTGTGTGCGAACCTTTCTCACACATCCGCTGTCATGTTTTTTCCTCTCTCTAGTTACTATCATGTATCATGTTATGTGATGGTAGATAACTGCGTTTATTAGTTTTATCATATCAAATAATAGTGGCGTGCTGGGAGATGCCGATATAGTGTAATAGAAACTGTGGGTGCAAACGGAAAGGATGACATCACTATGATCACAAACAGACCTACGTCATGTGAATTGTAGTTACCTGTGGTCATTTGAAGTGAGCCCTTTAACTGGTGAAAACGTGGGAAGGGGACATAACTGCGATGTAACCTACATCAAATAAAATCTGAAACTGAAAATGAGGCTTTGTAACTGGCATCATGATAATCATAGAGGTGCAACATTAATGAAAATATTGCTAAAATAGATTTACAGAATAAAATGAAAGCACTAAATGCACTGCGTTTTGCATTATTCATTATTTATGTGTAATATAAATGTTTTTGACCATTCCAGCCAAGAAGCTCAGTGTCTTTTGTATCTTTCCAGTAAAAGTCTTTATTTTAATGCTTCATTTGTATGCTTCTCTGTAAGACAGAGGATCTGCCTTTTGGGGTGTACTTCATGTCCTCTACGGAGCTGCTGCAGAACACGTACGTCCTGGCTGTGCTTCTGTTCCTTGCTCTAGTGCTCCAGCGCACCTTCTTGCAGGCATCTTACTATGTCACTATAGAAACTGGCATCAATCTACGAGGAGCGCTGCTGGTAAGTAAACGAGAGGGAGTGTTTTGGTACCTAAATATTTAATGATTTATGTATTTTTTTCATTTTCTCATTTTGTTTGTGTCAAATTTTACCCACTAGCTAGTGCACCCCCAATCACACAATCCTAGCAACACTGGGAAGGTGAAGACTAGCTTTTGCTTCAGTCGAGTCACATGAAGCACCAGTGCTTCTTTTCAGATTGGTGCTAACATTGGACAGGTTAACACCAATTTCGTTATGTCTGCATTAATGCCAGCTAGCATTGTGCTTGCGATCTCCCAGTGACAGGGGCATGCTTAGATAACTGCATTGTGATTTTAAGTTTTTTCAGTAAGAGAGAAGTTCCTACAAAAGTAAATATACTCTTTTTACTGTGGTATGGTTGCACTTTTGCAGGCAATGATCTACAATAAGATTTTGCGTCTGTCCACCTCCAACATGTCCATGGGCGAGATGACTTTGGGGCAGATCAACAACCTGGTTGCCATAGAGACAAACCAGTTGATGTGGTTCCTTTTCTTGTGCCCAAATTTATGGGCAATGCCTGTGCAGGTAATTTTAGTGCTTTAAATGTCAGTGATTTAAATGTCAGTGATTCTGTGTATACACACACACACACACACACACACACACACACACATATATATATATGTATATATAGCACAGCTTGGTGCGGATAGGCTGTGTAGCCACAGACTGGTCATAATACCCCCTGTCCACTGCGGTCATGTGGATCTCCAGGTGCATCTTTTAAAGAGAAGTGTATATATGCCTTTTACCTTCTGCTTGCTTGTCTTCTTCCCGTAAAAAGAAGAAGACAAGCCTGCAGAAGGTAAGTGACACAATGTTCTGCTGGGCAACCTAGCATCCACACATATGTTATTTGACACATACCATGTACCTAAACATTGTTTTGCACCCAGCAACGAGTGGTAGCTTTATTCCCTAATGTCACTGACCTCTTTCACCAGGTAAAACGCGCCCTGCCACACAGAAAAAATAGTTTAGGAATAGTCTGAGGAACTTGTGATTTGAAGAACAGCTTTAGAGAAGTTATGAAGTTCATGCCCTGATGGGTCATGGACAGCACAAGGGGGACCTACAGCACAAAATATGTTTTGATGTACCCAATTTGTGCTTGTGCTGCATCTAAAACTTACATTCAGTTTACTCAAGCTGTAGCTAATTACTTAAGGGATAAGACTGCCCATTACATCATCTGCTTGTGAGGCTCATGGTTTGAAAAGATGCAATAAAATTGCCAGCATTTGGAATGAGACATGCCAATCTCAGGCTAATGTGTGACATCCCCTTCTTTTAGCAGTGGTTTTCTCTAGAGATTACACACAATGTGCATGTGAGATAAACACCTGTGTCAGCAATCACTGAATTCACGCATTAGGAAGGGTGTCTGAATATTTAGGATGTAAAGAGTAATTTAAAATCATAGAGATTATTGTTTTTCAAGTGCACACTTTTTTTTTGTAATTGCCTAATTATTGTCTTTTAGACAATAAAGAGAAAAAAAGAGGGAAATTGGGGTGGTGTAACAATTCATAGGCAAACAATGACTTGATTCACAAAACGCTGATAGACTGGGTGCACAAGTAAACACACACAAAGAACAGACGAACCAGGAGCATACAGGGTCGTAAGATAAGCTTGAAAACACAGGTTAGGTCACGGTTGACCAACAGAGATAACAAAGACTTAAAGCTATTTAAAGAGGGACATAATGGGTGGCACCTATGTAGAAACACACAGCTGAATAAATTGAACAGGGGGAAGGACAAGGATGGAACTGAAAACAAAAACAAAAGCAGGCAGGAGCAAGATGTGACAGGTGAGGGTAGCTGGTACCTTATGTTTATGTAACATCTGTTGCAGCAGTGATTCAAAATGCCTGTAATGATTAAAACCAAAAATAATTATTTTACAAAAAGCAAGTTTCCAGTAAAAGGAGGGGCTAGGAGTAAAGCATAGCTATAGGATGTTGTTACAAAGCAGCAGATACAAAATTTACTTTGATCAAGTATAAAAGTTTAAATATCATTTACAAAGCATAGACATGGGTTGGTATTATTTTCTACTTCATAGCTTGGAGTTAAATGCATTTTATAGTGTTTGTAATGTGCAGTATTGTCCTTATGATTAACCTTGTAATGAATTAATTGGTGTACCAGTTTTTTTAAATAGTGAGATAGATTACAGTCCCAGGATTTAATCACTGCAAAAATATTTGATACATGTGGATCTTTTTGAAAGTTGTATAGGAATAATCATGTGGTCTCTGATGCTCCCCTCAGATTATTATGGGTGTGATCCTGCTGTATTATTTATTGGGGTTCAGCGCTCTAATAGGTGCGTTGGTCATAGTGCTGCTTGCTCCTATTCAGTACCTCATCGCAACAAAACTGGCTGACGCACAGAAAAGCACGCTGGTAAGTCTTTCTTGTGATTATGTGCATGTGTCTCTGTGTGTGGTCCAGTGCTTTCAGCAAAGTTTTAGTACAGCATAGTGGTTTTACTTATTTTACACAAAACCATTGTTTAACACAATACTTTATGATTTAAACCGAATTTGAATGACTTGCATTCCTACTTTGTCAGGACTACTCGACAGATCGACTAAAAAAGACCACAGAGATCCTAAAAGGCATAAAACTGCTGAAGCTATATGCCTGGGAGAACATCTTCTGTGACAATGTGCTGGAGACTCGAGGCAAAGAGCTGACCAGCCTCAGGACATTTGCCTTTTACACCTCCATGTCCAGTAAGCAGACCCCGGCTGTCCTGTGCTTATCGGAACTGCCCGATTTGTAGTGGGCCTTGTGCTGTGTGTGGAAAGCATTAATGTCAACTGAAAAGACATCTGTTCCTGTTTCTCTCTAGTTTTTATGAATGCTGCCATCCCAATTGCTGCTGTGTTAGCGGTAAGAAAGCCATGATGGTTCTCATTAAGTATCTGTTCTTTTGGAACACTTAAATGCTCTGAAGGCACTGATTATATTTATTTTCAGACATTTGTTACACATGCATATATCAGCCAGTCCAGGCTGAGCCCAGCCGAGGCGTTTGCATCCCTGGCACTCTTTCACATCCTGGTTACTCCACTCTTCCTGCTGTCCACCGTGGTCAGATTTGCAGTCAAAGCTCTAGTCAGGTACTCACCTCAGAATGACTAGGTACTGAGAGTGATTGTCAGTGTTTACCTCATGGTCATGAGATGAACATTATATTGATGCATAGTATTTCCGCATACTGTATGTTATGCAATACAGTGTACAAAATTTGAACCCGTTTTTAATGCACACACAAACATTCAGACTCATCATAAGGCGGTGCGCGGCTACTTCCAGCACTGTTCAATGTCAAGGATAGTACAGGACATGGTTTGAAATATTTTGAATAAACAAATGAATACAATTGACATGTTACCTTGGCCAGTCTAGTGTTTCGTTCAATTTTCAGTTAGAAAACAACCAGTTTGTGCAGCATTAGTTAGTTCATAAATGATGTTTTATTAAATTCACATGAAAAGAGAGCTGCATGGAGTAGAATATAGAAGCTGAAAAGCAGTCTAATGTTGGTGAGAGAATTTATTTAGTCAGAAGATTTGTTCAAGGAAATAAAAGACCACCCTCAGGAATCTCCAATGAATACAATGTTTGTGTGTGTGTGTTTGTGGTTTAAACTAATGTTACTCATTAATGGTTTTTGTCATGTTCTATGAAGTGTTCAAAAGCTTGGTGAGTTCCTGCAGAGCGAAGAGATTGGCGATGACAGCTGGAGAAATGGAGACATGACTGTGTCTTTGGAGTCCTGCAAGAAACACCCTGGGGCTGTAAGCATAGACGCACACACACACACACACACACACACACACACACACACACACACACACACACACACACACACACACTTACCCTCTTATGTCTTCTGCACAAGGTACTTAAACACTCAGCTTTTTACTATGTCAGTGAAGTTTGTCACTTTATAGTGGGTTATGATGTGTTTGTAAATATAAAAATAAATATCAAATATAAATATAAATGTAAATGAATACATATATAAAAATGTAAACATGTACATACATTTTGGGGGGCCATGGGAAAAACTATGCCCTACACATTAGCCTCCTAAGCTTTACTACAAATGGAATATAATGTTATTGTATTTGTAAAAAATATATAGAAAAAGCAATGGAAATTAGTTTTCTTCAATATTCTTCAATATGGACCTTCACTCTCTTTCAAGCATGTCTTAGCATTTTTAACAGAACACACTATTAATGATAAAAACTAGACATATAGGCATCTAAAATGTCAGGGATGGGGGGGTGATTAGGCTAAATAAGCCTGCTTACAAGATACTCACAATGTTGCATTTTTCTGGCTTATTTTTGAGAATTGGTGCTTCCAATGTAGCTAGAACAGTTTTTTGGTGTCACGGGAATTTCAAACATGCTGTCACATGATGCACTGATCTGGTCTGTAAGTGGAGCATGCATTAGGGTGTGATTCCTGAACTAAGCAAGCATACATAAATATGATAAAGAGGAGTGCCTCCCTAATGTGTGTAGATAGCATGTCCTCAGCTGTTCACTGAGAGAGGAAACTCTGTCACATGCCCTCTCTCAGGAGAGGGTGCCATGGTAAAATACTATTGGGAGAGTGGGGAGGAATGAGTGAAAGAGTGAGTGTGAGAAAGAAAGAGTGAAGAAAGAAGTCTGGTTTAGTATAGTAGAATATACAGGATAAATAGAGAATAAGATTAAGTGGTCAGAGTTGCATTTGCTTTTGCTTTCTTCGTCTCAACATGGTCTCAGGATTGCAAATTCACAATGTCTCAAAAAAACAAGTATATAAAGTTTAAATAAATGGTTGCTGTTATAAACCGAATTAATGGCTTTTAATATGGTTTCATCAATTAAGTTTATCATTCACTATGTTTAGAAACAGAACGCATTTATTTGCTAGAAGTACCTCAGTAATGTAATATTGGTACTAATGCTGAGCAACAATTAACATTTTTAATCACAATGAATTGCATGATTTTCTGTGATTAATTGTGATTAATCACATTGTTATACACAAAATTAAATAATTAATTCATAATTAATTAAAAAATCTACACTGCCCTCCATAATTATTGGCACCCCCGGTTAAGATGTGTTCTTTAGCTTCTAATAAATTCAGTTGTGTTCTAAATAATATAGGACCACAATGAAAAAAAAAGGAAAATTCAACCTTTAATTCAAGTGCATTCATTCAGTGGGAAAAAAATCCCACATTAAGAAATAATTCTTTTACATCAAACCATGTGTGCCACAATTATTAGTACCCCTGATGTTAATACTTTGTACAACCCCTTTTGCCAACAAAACAGCACCTAATCTTCTCCTATAATGTTTCACAAGATGGGAGAATACAGAAAGAGGGATC
>JBBPDB010000128.1:16317900-16329180 GCA_037974465.1 Brachypetersius altus | reverse complement strand
GAGAAACCAAAAGAAATACAGGGGTAAACAGAAAACAAAACAGTGGCGCTAGCCCGCCACTGGCCAGACCGTGACACACACCCACTATACCATAGAAAAGTCTTGTTAATGAACTAATTAGATAGATCAGGAAAAGTGCAAGGAATCTGTGTTTTAGAATGTTGTTTTTAATAGCATTGTTTAAAGAACACCTTATGCCATTTAATTAAAGAAGTTTTGTTGAATTGAAGTAAAAACTATTATAAGCCTATATTTTAAAGGTTGAAACTTTCTTGACTTTATCAAAAATTAACACGTTCATGAGACTGTTCATTTACTCAGAAGTCTTGATGAATCTAATTGTAATGTATGTTTTGAGAAACAATATCCATTCATTACAGTGTTGAAGCTTTGCTGCTGCCTTAATCATAAATGATTAAAACTGAGATTTAAGAGATATAGAGGCTGTAGCGTTGACTACAACATCGCTGGTTTTACGACTGGCTGCCTTTAGTGGAGTAATTGTTTTCTCCTGGTCTGATCCTACAGATACAAGGCTGTGATTGATTCTTGCTCTCTGCAGCCAGACATTGACCTTCTTCCATTCGGAGACCAGACAGAAATCGGAGAAAGGGTAATGAATGGAATGGTGAAAATGATTTAGTCCACTTTGGTTAACTGTTCACTTTATTTCTCTACACATTAGATCAGACCCTTAAACTGCCATAACACAGCTAACAAGATCATGCTGTATTAATGAATGTCAAGGAAATACTTCCATAGCAGTTATAATAAATGGATATCGACTGATTTTATTGGTGAAGTATATGTGTGATATGTTTCAGGGAATAAATCTTAGTGGTGGTCAGAGACAGAGGATCTGTGTGGCCAGAGCTCTCTACCAAAACACCAACATTGTTTTCCTGGTGAGAAATCTAATGAAACTTCATTCAGAAATGTGAAAAATTCTACACACACAGTGTGAGTTGTCAGGTGACACCCAGGCCATCAGATTAATGAATAGCAGTTATTTGGATGAATGAATGTCTCCCCTGTGTGCCCACAGATGAACACAGGCTTTTATTTTAAACTTAGACTTTAAAGCAATGATTTTATTTGGATGCCTTGACATGCCTTCATTTTAAAGGAAGTTACCACTTGCCAGTGTGGGTATGTCTGTATGTTTGTGTTGTGCACTTGTAGGATGACCCATTTTCTGCTCTGGACATCCATCTAAGTGATCATCTGATGCAGGAGGGCATTCTGAAGTTTCTGCAAGATGATAAGCGGACCGTGGTGCTGGTTACCCACAAACTGCAGTACCTCATTCATGCTGACTGGGTCAGTATCAGTAGCAAAAATATTTGTGAAGTACCAAAATAAAATTCAGTACACACTGGGTAGAAATGTTAAACTGAAAAGAAAAAACAAGCAAAACAATTCGATGTTTTCATGAAATAAACTTACTAAAATTATTACAGTATTCGGCAAGCAGTATGTGGCATGAAATCCAGCATGCTTAACATTAGAGAACAGTTGTTCAGCCAAGATTCAAGAATGATTGTAGCACACAGCCATACAAGTACAACATGTAAGGAAAAGTGCCCTAAAAATGTCCCTGAGTCTCTGCAATATAGTTACAATAAGTTAAATGAAAAATGAAGGCTACATAAATCTGAAGGAAGTGAATTCAAGGCACTGAAATTGAGGTTACATACAATTGGCTTGCTAGCAGGGACTTTTGCTTGTTGTTTAGCTGTATTCTAGGTATTGAATGGGATTCAGGTTAACCTCTCGCAAACAAAATAGTCACTTGCCAGTTATTTGCATTTTTTGCAGTTATTTGCAAGAACCGTTGTTCATGTAAACACATTTCGAGTGTCAAGCAGAGTTCCACTGTGCAATAAGATGTCAGAAGGGGTATTTTTTTTTTTAAAATTGACAGTGTTGTTCTGGTTTTGCCATATGCCATACCACTAGGGGCAGTTGGTAGACTAGTGGTTAGGGCGTGATCAGAAAGTCCGAGATCGATTCCCAAGCTAGGCACCTCTGAGGTACCCTGAGCAAAATGTACCGTCCCCACGCACTGGTCCCCGGGCTTCATTTGGTGAATGGGTTAAATGCAGAAGAAGTATTTCGTGCTGTTCACGCTATGTGCTGTGGTGTGTTCACGTATGACCAGATTGTCACTTTCATAAAATGTAAGAAAAATTTTTGTTTCACTGCCAAACTGCTTTATTTTTTTAAGATTTCAGAGCAACAAGAAAGAATGAAAGTAAAACCAAACCATAAAACTGCTAATTATATTCATTGGGTCAGTTCAGCCCTCATATCATAGCAAATGTGCTTCTCTGTTTTGAGCAATGTTTCTTTCTTGTGAGTTCTTTTGTCTCTTGTCTGCCTCTCAGATCATAGCCATGAAGGACGGATCAGTGTTGAGAGAGGGAACGCTGAAGGACATACAAACTCATGATATAGAGCTGTATGAACACTGGAAGACTCTGATGAACAGACAGGATCAGGAGCTGGAGAAGGTCAGGACCCTTCACTACATCCCACACATCCACTTCTACTTTCAGCCAAACAAAGTTATTTCAACACTGTCCAAGTACACATCCAAAGAATGGATATTTACTATAGCAATAAATATCATGTAATGTTTTCCAGTTTTAATCGGTAATGTATTTGCTGCTCAATGCTGGGAGATGTGATATGTTGTACTTGATGTGCTGTGTTTAGGACACGGAGATTGAGAGTCAGACTACTCTTGAGAGGAAGACTCTGAGAAGAGCTTTCTATTCAAGAGAAGCCAAGAATCAAATAGATGATGAGGATGAGGGTAATTTTCTTCTTTGAATTTTGCCACATTTGATCCCTGGTAGATACAGTATTTGTATTATAAATATTATTTTTATTTTATTGTTTTATATACTTTATTGAGCATGGAGGAGTCCTCTGCATTTTACCCCTTTAGCTGAGTGAAGCACTGCCAACTATGGCGCCCAGCAGTGTGTGAGCACTTGCTCAAGGGTACCTCAGTGGCGCCTCTGGCAGTCCTGGGGTTCCGACCTACGACCCTCCGATCACAGGGGCAACTCACAAACAACCAGGCCACCAGCTGTCTACTTGGACATACATATATTAAGAATACTATTGTTAGGGTGATGCTGCTACAAGCTGTGATTGCTAAAAAACTAATAGACTCAAAAATACTTTTCTTTCAAACTTTTCTTTCTTGACAGAGGAGGAAGAGGAGGAAGATGAAGACGATAACCTGTCTACCACCACTAGCCGTCGCTCCAAGATCCCATGGAGGGTATGCTGGCGTTACTTGTCCTCTGGTGGCTTTTTCTTGGTCTTCTTGATGATCGCCTCCAAGCTGGCCAAGCACTCAGTCATGGTGGCCATTGACTACTGGCTGGCGGCATGGACCTCCTCAGCTAATGCCACCAACTATACATCAAAGAATGAAACTATGACGAACACTGAGGTGAACAATGCTACGGTCCTGGGGACTTGGGTTGCATTCAGGGATTTGCATGGCTGGATAGCTATTTGTTGTGTTGTTTGCTCACTCATGGTCCATTTTATCAGCAGGTGCATAAAAAGGGCTAGTAGAGATAAAAGGGACTAAAGTTTGTATTTGTTCACCAATATGGTCAGTGGGTATAATAAAATGCATAATGAGTTCAGATTCAAGATACGTGTACCAATACAATAGATGTGGCTAGTCAGTGTATTGTAGTTTTGGCTGTAGACTTCATTTTAATGTACATTTAAGTATGAATGGGAATTTTGTCTACAGTTTTGTTTGCATGCTTATGTTTTCCACAGCATGGATTCTACGTGTCAGTGTTCATTGTTCTCTGTGGAGCGGGAATAGTCCTGTGCCTCGTCACTTCTCTTAGTGTAGAGTTTCTGGGACTTTCTGCTGCAACAAACCTGCACCATAATCTACTCAACAAGATCATCCATGCTCCTCTTAGGTATTTACATGCATGCACACAGTGTTTTGCAGCCTCTGCAGTTAGTGTTCCATTTAAGGCCTAATATAATGTAAAAAAAAAGACTTCCCTAGTATCAAATTTCCAGTTGATTTAGTTAAATACTGAGTTCTTAGAAGCACAAGGAATTAATAACATTTTAATTTTAAAGTGATACTCATGTCCTTCTTTATATATTCGCTTATGTTAGATTCTTTGACGTCACCCCACTCGGTCAAATCCTTAACCGCTTTTCTGCAGACACCAACATTATTGACCAGGTACGAAAACCGCAGCAGCTCAAACAGAGTAGCTGAACATCAGTATGCTGTGACATCAGCAGTTCAACACTATCGTGCTAATATTTTTTTTATGCTCTCTCCTGGTCTCTCTCTCCAGCACATTCCTCCAACGCTGGAGTCTCTCACTCGCTCGACTCTTCTCTGCCTTTCAGCTATTGGCGTCATCGCTTTTGTCACACCAGCCTTCCTTATTGCACTGTTACCCATTGCAGTGGCCTTCTATTTCATACAGAAGTATTTCCGGGTTGCTTCCAAGTGAGTTCTGATCTAGAAAGTGCACCCATTTTTTAATGTTGCATGCTTTCACTGTAAAAAATAATCAATTCAGCCTTGCTTTGTCCTACCCAGTAAACAATTTTGCCTACCAATTAAATGTCAAACGCTATTATTTTATTTAAATTATTTTTATTACAGTAAAATTCGCGAAGGTTATGTTCCAGGAACGCGTGTATAGTGAAAAACTGTGTTGTTGTGCTGCGATAAAGTAAAATGCCTAAAATGCCTATTTTTATAGTGTATATCCTAAATATGCCCCCAAATATGCTCCCAAAACACTTTATACATTAATACATAATCCTTAACGAAAATGTAAAGGTAAACCTGTATTCCTACTGTACAGTTTACACTGAACTCCTGCAGTACTAGAGTGAAAATACTGATGTTACTCCTATATAGACTGCACTGTAATTCTGGCACGGGCTTTTTCTTTGGTATGCGCTGTCACTTTCTTTGTTTTAAGCAGGTAAATACAGTAATTAATTAATGTAATTTTTTGGTAATAAATATACAGCAGAATGTACAGGTAATCACCAATAATTTTTACAGTTCACTGTTCATTAAGCAGCACATCTTATACAGAGGCTTCAGGAGGAGTCATATTTTAATTTACAGTAATAAAAATACTGGTCTTTAAGAAGGACAAGAAGCGCTCAAGACGCTCTTGGCTTGGCTACTTTCAAACCTCCCGTCTTTGAGTACAGCAGCATTTAAATATCCTATGATGCGCTTTCTTTGTGTTTCATATAGAAGTGTAGCTGAATTTGTTATTATGTTTATTACAATTGTATTTAGAACTAAAATGCAGAAAAACACATTGCCATGAAAAAATGATAGGTTAGGTTCTCAGGAAAAATCAGCGTTAGACTGATTCTGCGACTCCTGATCCTCGCAAAAGCGGGGAGTTACTGTATTACTATTTTTATTGTTGCGATAATAACAAGAATGCCTTTTGTCTTATTAAAATATAGTAACTATAGTAACCAAGGCCTGAACTGAATATTTTAAGAAACAAGAGTATTGATAGTTATATTTATAGATAGCAGACATACAGATATTGACTAAAAACATTTCAGGTTAACATATACAAATCAGTGTTTTACAGTGTTACATGATATATGCCTCTATATGTCCCTCAGAGATCTGCAAGACCTGGATGACTCCACTCAGCTTCCCTTGCTCTGCCATTTCTCAGAGACTGCAGAGGGTCTCACCACCATTCGAGCTTTCAGGTTAGCGCTCTTCCGGTACTCTTTTGAAATCAAAACTAGATTCATTAATGCTTATTAAAGATACAGGTTTTCACTTTACTGCACTTTGGATCAGCAGGGTTGAGAATTTCCTATTATGGTACAAATTTTGAAACATCATTTAGCCATGCTTCTCAATTTACAAACTTAATGAATGGTGCTCGCATCCTCTTCAGATGTTATGTGGAGTTGTGTGAGCAGTGATGAGATGTTTCATAAATGTTCTGTTTCATTTGGCTGATGGTTCTTTGCTCAGACACGAGGCCCGCTTCAAGCAGCGAATGCTTGAGCTGACTGACACTAACAACACAGCGTACCTCTTTCTCTCTGCTGCCAACCGGTGGCTGGAGGTGAGAACGGTACGTACAGCTATATAAAGCTTTTGAAAGTATATCCAACTTATACCATGTCTCTAAGAAACATAAATAATGTATTACAAGGAGCACAAATGAACCTTTTCAGTGTCCTGTGAATTCATTAGATTAGTAATATTTTGTTAATGAAACTGATTTTTTTTCTCCGTCAGGATTACTTGGGTGCTGTGATTGTACTTACAGCTGCTGTGGCTGCCATCTGGATGCCTTTCTATAAACTCAATTCTGGTCTGGTTGGGCTGGGATTAACATACGCCCTAACTGTGAGTGAAAAACATTTTTCTGTCATTATGTAGTGGTAACTCTTAGGTCATTCTTAAAGGGGCCATATTTTGACATTTTAATGTATTTTGTAGTCTGCGCATAAAGTTTGCATTTTTTTTTTTGCAATAAAACCAGTCATAACTCATCACTCTCTTTTTCTTTTACTGCACAAGCTGTGTTGTTACCTGTGTTCTGATTGGCTGCCCTGTATGGTGCCTTATTCTATAACTGTGTAGATAAAAATCCTTAGAGACATTTCAGCCACTTATTTTGGATGATTCTCATTCACTTCCAGTAACTGCAATAACAACACTTGTGATGTCAGTGAAATGGGTGGGCCTAAACTGTAGTAGCCTGAATTGGCAGTCATTTGTAAGCTGTTTCGTGGTTGTCTTATCAACACTTTGTTGAATTTAAACTTCCCATGTGTAAAAACACCTTGCAGCTTTGTTTCTGTATCTGGACTGTATGCTCAAGGTGGGAGTTAAATGGCCTGTTTTGAACCTATAACAAGACTTTATAGTCCATCAAACTGTTCGTTTCAAAATATTTTTTGACGATATGGCCCATTTAAACAGCAGATTCACTGCAACTGATCCCTGGATCATGTCCCACACATTACCCTATCAAAGCGTTGTACTCTAAATTGATCTTAGGAATTGGATAAATCAGTCATTACAATTGTGCGAGGTTTGTTGTCATGCTGTTATGCCACTTAAACATCTCATGTAATTTTAACCCATTGCCTCTGGGGTCAGGCTTAACAATGTTTTGATTCAATTCTTCTTTTTGTGTATGTTTGTGTTGTTGTGTAAGCAGGTGACTAATTATCTGAACTGGGTGGTGAGGAACCTGGCAGATTTAGAGGTTCAGATGGCTGCAGTTAAGAAGGTCAATAGCTTCCTAAGCACAGAGTCGGAGAACTATGAGGGTTCTATAGGTAACATTCTGTTTCTGTCTGATGTCTGTGGTCAGATTATGTCCAAATGTAGAGATAACAGAGCAAGGGAGCATAGCTCAGGTCCTGATGGACTAGTGTCTAGCACAACATTACACTGGAAAAAAATAATTCATTCAATTGCCTTATTCAGATGTGCACAGTTCTTGCACATGGACAAATTATATTACATTAACATAATTTAGAATTTTACGTTGTGTTTTTCTGGTAACTACACCTTCTTTACAAGAAACATCCTTAAATGTGTCCCTTTTAAATGTGCTCATCATATCTTCACTCATATCAACTGTGTCAGTTTAGTTCTGGATCAGTTTAGTCAATGCCACATTTAGTGGAGTGAGACAGGCAAAAAGTATTGCAGTTTTGTTCTCTTAATCCAAGATGTTTAAATGATCTGACCTGGCCTGACATTTCTAGTGTGGTAATTGTTTTTGGTGGGACTGGGACAGGGCAGACTGACCCCAACCATAAAAATCTCCACATTTCCTGTTTCCTGTTCTACTGTCCTCCAGAGAACGGGACACTCCTCACACTCCTCACAGTGTCTTTAGCTGCATGATACGAGTTGCAGACTTGTTTGTGAATGTAAACAGTTGTCTCTGATGGGAGGGTAAGAAGGAAGAGGACGAAAGGGGAGAGGGAGATGCTGCCACGGGAGCATCACTGGAGCTTTGGTGATAGCGCAGAGACTCCCCACTGCCAAAGAAGGGCCTTTCCTCGTCCTCAATGACGCAATGGAAAGAAATCATGCTTGATAGAAAGAGACTAAACTCTGGAATCCGGACCCAGTGTTAGATAGTTGTGCTGATTGCGGGCTGTAAAAGCACTTTGCTTTTCATTTGCTGTATTTTTCCTTTCCACCATAATGATTTATGTACCTTTGTTGCCTGTGGTTAAAGCGCTTTGGCCCACAAAAACAGTTGCTGAGACTGAGATCAGTTTAGACGAGAGGACAGTAAGGGCAACACACAGACGTTTATTTCCGAGCAACACTTTACTTTTATTACAAACCTTACTGAGCACTTGGCTATTAAAGTTTGTAGTCTAAACACTTCTTAAAGGCCTTATCCATGCACTCTGCTCAGATAAAGTAGTCTTATGCTGCACTTAGACTTTTGCTGTCCTTAGTCATGTGTTTTCTGTTCTTATTCTGAAGTTTCTTTGCCAGTCTGCAAACTTTTCTATTTTTAGTCCTTTGTTGTATTTCTAACAATCTGGTTTGTTTTTTATCTCCTAGTAGTTTTTTAAGTCTTAGTAATCAATAACTGTTGTACAGTGAAAATAATATGTAAGTATGCCTTTATGGGAGGAAAGAATGGAAATGTGGACCCACAGACCCTTGCAGTTAATCAGTGGTCAGGACACCAACAGCAACACTGGTAAGCCTGTATTATGTAGGTAGTGGATAATTCACAGCACAGCTATTATGCTGAAATGGTACCGAAATATTAGTTTGTGGGAGTGTGTGTTCTGCATGCACGCATTTTTAAACATCTGTGTCTTTGCTGGGCTGAGAGTAGCCCACCAACCAAAACCCAGCCAGCAGTGTCCTGTGGCCAGTAACCTGGATGTGTCTACTAGAGTGGACAGTAAGTGGTTTTAAAACTTAGACTACCATGTCAGTGTCACTGCTATGCTGAAAATGATCCACCACCCAAATAATACCCTCTGACTCATGGTCCCATGGGGTCCTGACCATTGACGATAAGAGTAAAAGGGGCTACTACATGATGCAGAGAAACCGATGGACTGCTTCACAGTGCACTTGCAAACTACAAAGCGTATTTATATGGAAAGCATAGTGAGTGTATATACAACATAGGTATATCTAATGAAGTGGTTATTTGGTGTATTGTATAGGAATATACACAGATTTCATGCTAAATGCATAATATAATTTAACGGGAGAATATAATAGGCTAACGTAACAATATGCACAAATAAATTAAATTAGTTAATATTGTTTGAGCTAACAAAATTTATTTTAGAGAATAAAATGTCATTGGGCTCTTGTGTTTTTGCCCTCTCTTGCTCTAGATGTATCCCAGGTTCCAGAAGACTGGCCCCAACACGGTGAGATTAAAATCCAGGACCTGTGTGTGCGATATGACCCAATGCTGAAGCCTGTTCTGAAACACGTTAATGCGTTCATTAACCCTGGACAGAAGGTACGCCTGATTAGACTCTGCTTGGAATGCTTGTATGCCTTTCGATTCTGTTGGGTTTTTTCCCCAAACAAATGTGGACAATCCATCACTCTCATGGATAAAGATCAATGTTGCAGTGGTGCTTTTCAAACACAGAGAACAAATGCCACATTCAGCCGAAATCACACCAGTGCCTTCAGATGTGCCATAAGCAGACTCTCCTAAGTGTCACCCAGCTGGTGCTTTTGTCACAGCAGTGTTTATTTTCTCATGTCTTTCATGCCCAAAGGTCCTGCACTTCACACGTAGTAAATATGCCTAAGACCTAATACTAACCCCCCCCCTCTTTCTCTCTCTTTCTCTCTCTTTCTCTCTCTCTCTCTCTTTCTCTCTCTTTCTTTCTTTCTTACCCTAGGTGGGCATTTGTGGTAGAACAGGCAGTGGAAAGTCTTCACTGTCTCTGGCCTTCTTCAACATGGTGGATGTGTTTGAAGGTAAATTGTTCTCCTACTTCTGCCATAGCCTGTACTTACAACTGAGTGATCTCCAGAAGGCAATAGAAGTGTGCTGTCAATTTGAATAAGACATAACTCTTAAGAGACTATTTCAGGGCTGAGTGCAGTAGCACCTGTTCCCTCACCATGCTTTTGTACCCAGAGTTTCAAAAGAAAATGGTCCTAAAAAGAGAGATTGTGTTTTTTGTTTAAACTATTCATACATTTTACAGGGAATCTCACAGATAGAGAGAACACTCTGTGCCCAACTGGAGAAACATTTTGGCTAGTCTTTTGCTTCCTTTGTTTATGCTGCACTGCTTATGGTTCCTGTCACTTTGACAAGCGACGATGATGTCATGTGGAGGCATTAGCTTTTAGAGTGCACAAGCACTTTGGTCAGGCCTTGTTCAGAATTAAAATAATTCTCAACAGTACCTTCAGACTGTGTTGTACACCCTTTTACTTATTTTTGTGACACATTAGGAACATGCACTCTGATAGCTTTGACTGGAATCAACAGAAAAAAGGATTGAAAAAATACTGAATTAAAAAAACCACAGAGTACATATATAATGCATTATCTTAATGAATAGGGTAATTCATCCAATTACAAGTTTGTTATCATTTGATAGCATTCTGCATTCAACTTGATATTTTCCCATCAGGTCTGTGAGTTACGGATTAAAAAAACTCAGCAATACACATATCTTTTCTGAGCATGGCTGGGCTCAGTGAAATCTCTTAAACTTTGGAATGAGTAAACACATTTCCAGAGTGTGTCCATATAAAGCTAAAGTGAGATGTTTGAATATTAGATCTTCTTTGGTTTCCAGTGTGACTATGAAAATGCAGGACATTTATGTAATATAAGTTTTGTTTTTACATATTCTGATGATTAGGAATGATCAGATTTGCTGGAAGGACAAACTGTTTTCTTTGCTTTTTTTTCTAAGAATTATTATGATCACATAAAAGTACTTTAAATGTGATGTTTTTATTTGTTTTTTTTTTTTTTGTTTTGTTTTCCAACAGGAAAGATCATCATTGATGGCATTGATATTTGCAAGTTACCCCTACAGACACTGAGATCCCGTCTGTCCATCATTCTTCAGGATCCAGTCCTGTTTAGTGGCTCCATCCGGTATTCACAAACAAACACACACACTCTCTCCTCTCTCTCTCTCACTCTCTCTCTCTCTCTCTCTCTCGCTCTTTCTCTCTCTCTCTCTCTCTCTCTCTCTCTCTCTCTC
>JBBPDB010000128.1:16294612-16311847 GCA_037974465.1 Brachypetersius altus | reverse complement strand
TGTGTTAAGATCCTGATGTCTCTGTGTATTTAAGCCTGTGTCTGTCAGTGTATCCCCATGTGTCCATCGCCTCACCTACCCTGTTGTTTCTTAGCAACAGTGTAGCTTGAATTACTCTTCCATGAAAACTTTAAGTACTGCTCGTTTGATGGGGTCAAATCTAATGGTCTGCCAGGTCTTAGAAGGTTTTTAGGACTATTCTTTTAAAAGTAGTTTCCCCTTGATGTAACTTTATTAACTGCTGATTTAGCTGAAAATGGGGCTGTGAAAGGTGTTTTGTGCAAAAACTGTAATTTCTGTAATTATAGGGAAGACCTGATATTAACATTTAAATCACACATTTTCAAAACCTAAATCACAGGCACAAGTTATAACTTAACAAATCTGGTCTCTTACAAGACATTAAAGCTCGCTGTGTGTCCAGTGGCCTACAACAGAGGTGCCTATTTAGCTATGATTTGCATCCGGTGTTTTATTTTCTCTTTCATAGGAGGTACAAAAGAGATTGTAATTACTTGCATGGAGACAGAGGGAAAACACTTTGCTTTCTCCATGCCTTTCTTTGTGTTTCCAAGGTAACAGTGTGGCACAGGCCCTGTGCGCGTAGGATAGCCTTATGTGCTGTTTGTGTTTTCTCTTTTTAGCATATAAAAGCAGAGGGTTGGTTTCCTTTGGAGATGCGCAAACATGGTACATGGAGTATTAACGGGCTGAGAACCAATGCTTCTGGAACAAGCACTACCAGAATTATCCTCTTGGTATGATTATTCTGACGCTTGTACAATGCATCGCCTTTCTTCTGAGAGTAATAATAAGGGTTACATGTTCAGAAAATCTATCCCTAAATGATCACATGCTTAGCTCAAATTGTTTTTACTGTTGACTAATGTCTTGCATGTGTGGTTTCTGTACATTCTGTACCAATACAGTTCTCTCTTTTCCAATACTGATTTTGACAGGCTGATACCGTTAGAAAAGTTTCCAGTGACAGGTGATCATAATGTTGGATGGGAAGGCAGAATTATAATAACCAAAAACTAATGC
Source organism: Brachypetersius altus (assembly GCA_037974465.1). Taxonomy (NCBI): domain Eukaryota; kingdom Metazoa; phylum Chordata; class Actinopteri; order Characiformes; family Alestidae; genus Brachypetersius; species Brachypetersius altus. The sequence goes on along the minus strand of JBBPDB010000128.1, from coordinate 16,310,803 downwards.
CAGCGATCAGTACCTCACACACTCCAGCACCACATATGAGAGCCCTCTCTTAACAATAGCGATGAAGTAATTAAATGATTGTGTCAATTTAAGATAAGTTAAGATAAGTTAAGATAGGACAATTTAAGGGTTTTTACAGAAGCAAATCCTAACTGAATTTAGGAAACCTATTTAATCTCGAGTTAGGAATCCTAATTAAGCAATCTAACATCAATGATCGACTTTTATGTCTGTTACCTAGCAACTAACGCAACGTCATCTTGCGAAGTAACTGCAACCTGCTGCCACGAGGCTCCAGTTCTTAACATTGTATTATCAGAGAATCTTCATTACTATCTTCAAAATCTGGATTTTAAACAACGTCATGCTCTGAACTTTAAGTCAGATGAATAGGCCAATATGGACAAAAGTACTGGGACAGAGCTGTCATACTCAACTATGTGTACAAAAGTATAGGGACACACACTCTCTCTCAAAATCTCTCTCACAGACACACACACAGTCACACACTTCAGTTTGAAAATCACCTTTAGCGAAGAAACGAAGTGCATTTGTTACTTGTACCACAAACGAGCCCCTCGCTGTTCTCGGGGATAGAGCCCTCTCCGTGTGTGCACAGCCTCGCCGTAAGGGTGCACAGCTCCCTCGTTGCTCTGGCCCTCAGCCTCGTCGCTTGATAGCGTGGCTGCCATGGCTGAATGGCTGCGACTGCCATTGCGACCATCTCTGCAAACGAGTCCTCCTTGCTCTTCTCCTTGCTCACCCATGCCACATCTGCGGTGCCTGCAGTTGGTGGGTCGGTCCATCTGTCACATTTCCCTTCTTCCAAACTATGCAAGCAGGCGCACACACAGTATAAACAAAACAAAAGGGCCACAATCAACAAACCAAAAGAAGAAAGGACTACTCTTATCTGAGCCAGGGCGACGGTGGACCGACAACAACGATCCACATAACTTAAATACAACATACAAAACTCCTTAAACCAATCAGTAAACACATACAATTATTACTGGGTACACCAGCAGCTGAAACTAATGACTAACTTAAACCTGGTGTACTCAAACAAAGAGTGACCCCTGGTGGCCGTCAGGACCTGAAAGATTGTCGTAATCAGAGGTCACATTTGAACTTTCACATGCTGGTTTGTAACAGTTTTGAATACTGACTTGTAGCTAACATAGCAACCTCTCTATATTTCACAGTAGCACTGCGTTTTATCAGCTACAAAATGAACATGACAAATTAATATTTAAAGACTGTTAAACAGCAATATACGAAGTAAAGTTCAGTTGTTGTCCCTTTATATCTGCTTAGTCTGGCACTAACTAATGCAACTAACAAAAATGTAGTTCTGCTAAATAAAGGCACTTTTCTTCTGCATGGTGCTGGGTGGACTCTACCCTACTGTACTTGCCTTTTTAATTTTTTCAATAGATAATCCTGGTATGTGGTTCTTTTCCTCAGATGTGGTTCCAAGCAAGCTTAGCAGTAATGAAAACATCACAGGAAATCAGTGTTGACTACTGAATAGTCAGAAACAATCATCACACAGGATATCCTCGGACATCCTGTACATCTAATTAATTCTAATCACTGATCAATTGTTGAGTGACCTAAATTATTACCATCCCTTCTGTATTCTTCTTTGCTAATGTGTTTGTTCATCACGACAGTTTCTTACCAGCTACATAAGGAAGGTACTAATTGCAGGGGAAAATAAATGTGGCACCGGGTACCAGAATGCAAATACAGCTGAGTTGAGCTGGTACCATGCAGTGGAAAAGCGATATTCATTACAATTTTGTGAACTTGAGAGGGCATAGTGCTCAAACATTTTAAACACCACACGACCGGATAAAATAGACAGCTAACAACACAATACCCTATAATGGAAGTGTGAGCAATTTCAGGCTAGTTTGTCACAAGACTAGGGTAGATTAATTTGTGCCGTAAACCACAAAGTTATCAGCTTATTTTGCTTGGTATCTACATTGTCAGTTATGTTAGCTTTATAGCCCCTGTGCAAAACTAAAAAGCACCAAGCATGTTTAGGTGATTAAAAATAATAAGTAAGGGCAAACTCTAAACTACATTTTTGGTCATACCATCACTAACTCCATTAAACCATTGTGGACCATCTCAGTAGATCCTATTCCATCTCAACGATGCATGCGCAATTTGAGATAAGTGATGTGAGCCAGTGGTGTGTGTGGGAGTGGATGTGAGATGTGAGCAGTGGAGGGAGATTTAGTGTGTTCTTTGTGTTTATCACTGCTAGTGTGCGTTCTTTGAGAGATAAAGGAAAGGGAAAGGGGGTGTGCCTTGGCATTGTGATGCTCTATGTTGGATGTCAGGCTTCAAGTTAAGAAGTTGCTAGCGTAGCTGTAGACCAAACACAGACATGTTGGGAGGGTGGTTAGTGGCTACATAGAAAGAGAAAGGGGTACAGGAGAGCAGTGTAGTGTGGATAGCAGTCATTAAAACTACTGACTTGAACATACACCTTTTTCAGAACGTGGAGTCTTTATTATGCATTACAGATGTCTCTCCTTGAATCCATCTTTCTTGTCCAGTAGCAGGTTCTCTCTCTCTCTCTCTCTCTCTCTCTCTCTCTCTCTCTCTCTCTCTCTCTCTCTCGTAACAGGGGTGAAATGTGTGATTTTCACAAGGTGATGCATTATGTTTGCTGTTGCTGTTTCCTGTCTATTTGTCTATTACTGTCTATTTACCGTCCATCTTGAATATGTCAAACAGCTGATACCCTCACTCAGCTAAATGCTGAAACACAAGAAAAATTAACTTTAAATTAAAGTTTAAATATCAGACATGGTTAATTCGATTCAGCTGACACTGTATGGCATGTGTGCAGAATTTATATACTTTTCAAAGAGATCCACATTTTTCCAGTTCCATTCCAATTCCGATACACAGCTGTCAATACCGACACAGATTCCGACATAATGCATTTTTTTACTTTAATGATAGCATTATTTTTGTGGAAAGTGAGCTGTTTGTTAATAAGGTTACATCACAGAACAAATAAACTACTAAGCACTTATTAGAACCGACTGATATCCGATAATTGTCACGGGGGAGCTGGAATGAACGGCCAAGACACAGCCTTGTTGCGTGGCGGAAGAGCCTGGGCGTGACTGGCACGCGAGAGCTGGTAATTCACGCTATTTAATCTGAGATTGTCCAACAAAGGAGTTGAGACTTGCACCAAACGAGCCCGCGTTCTCACTCGCACACACCGGGGAACTAGGGGTTTCTCCAAAGAGCCTGAGTACTCACGGTACCTGAACTGAGTGGAGGTTGGGACACGTTGCATGGAAGTATGTCACTTAAATGTCTGTGCGAGGAATGTATACCTGTTACCTGCTTTTATACCTGACGTGCAGTCATTTCCAGTGCCCTTTGACTGCACGTTACCCGGTGTGTCTGACAATAATGGACTTACAGCGATATCGGACTCGATACCGATATCATATCGGATAGAGCCCATCTCTAGTATGTAGTGTTTGTGATCATCCAATGTCATTAGCTGATCTCACTTATGTTGTTTGAATGCAAGCAAATTCTTACAGCAATGTTCTACAGTAAAGCCTTTCCAAAAGAATAGAGACTGTTACTGCAGAAAGAGGGACGAACTCCTCAATTAATACTCTTAATTTCAGAAGTAACACTGATTAAGTAGGTTTCTACACGTTTTTGGCCACAGAATGTCTTCATACTGCTGTATGCTGGCCATATCTAAATCTAAGATTAGACCTAAGATTAGAAGATTAGTCATTCAAAAATGATCAGCATTATTTTAACCGGAGTTATGGTTTTGGTTGAACCTTTTATCAAAACACCCACAGTAATTCACCTGGAACATGTGTCTATGTGCTAATGGCACAAAATAAAAAATTTTGAGTCTCATCTGCACATCATTAAATTGCAAACAATTTAATACCTGACTTTAACATTTTTAAAAAAAATTTTATTTTAAGTTAATTTATTTTCAAAGACTGCACCAAGTTGACATTATTTTACCTACATTAAAGGTGCCAAAATTCTACATTTTCAATCTATTGCATTTGTTGACATTTTTGTCAGTTGGTGTACCAAAAATATAATCCATAATTCATCATAATTCATTCTTGTATGGCCACTGTCCAAACTCTTTGTTGCTGTGCCCCTAAGATGCATGTAATTATCTGTGGTCTGATTAGCTACCCTGTATTGCAGCTCTTTCAAAAGGCTGAACACTCTATAGAACAGGGATCGTCAACTACATACGGTTTTTCTCAGCAGACACTGTGAGGGCCAGATGCTCTCCTAAAATTAAATACAATTAATATTGTATCTTAAGTAATATGTAATTATTTCATATATAAATTTTCCTTCCAAATTTCGGTGATTTTTTAGCCTTTGTCAATGTTAACTCTGTTACGTCTGGGGTCCTGTAGCAGAGGGTGGCCACGAGGGGGCACCCTTGGGGAGATATTGAGGGTTGGGCCTCATTCCGGAACCACGGCTGGTTAGGAATGAGGCCCTTACCAGTGAGCAGGTGGAGGTAATCACTGGGTGTATAAATGTATGTGGGGTTACAGTTGTGGGTTCTCGACACGTTATGCACCGTTTTGTCACCGTCTTTCATGTTGCCTGAGTTTGTATGTTTATATCAGCCCTCGTGCTGCTTTTATGTTTTGGAATAAAAAGGCAAAAAGGAACCATGGACGTCTGTGTGAGTGCTTCAGGGATTTCCTGCATGTCTGAGGAGAGGCAACGTGTAACAAACTTATATTACATGAAACTTAGAAACTGGTTGAAACAAACTCAGATATTTCACGGTAAACATATGGATAATCAAAAACTCAAAATAGTCCACTGTCCACAGAGAAGATAAACAATGATTTGAGCCGAAGCATTTGTTTCGGCTTCCATGTAACTCAGTACAGCTGAAAGTCATTTCCATGTGCGCATGCTGAACTTAGTAAACCTGGAATTGCGAGCGCCATGACCAGCGGATTACTGACAGATTGAAGGCTTGTTTTATTTAATTTAGAAAAAAATTTATCTATTTAAGCTTCAATAAAGGGACATACTTTTCCCTCCTCAGTAGACTATTCCTGATTCAGTAATAAACAGAGAAATTTTTATACAAGGGGAACTCCCACTCTTTCGCAGAAATGGACGGGGCAAAACTGCTGTTGGCTAAATAAGGTTGTGGTTGTTTGACATCACAAATACTATGTCTTGAAAACAGACTATTATTACAGCTTTGTTTCTATATTTGTACTGTGTGAAAGGTAGAGTGAACATACATTTTGAATTTTTAACATTATTTACACACTTCAGATGTTTGTAACAGCCATTTTAACCAATCCATATCATGATATGGGCACTTTAATAAACTGAAAGGTACCCCTATCACAATTTATAGCAGTAACATGAATTTGTAATTCTAATATTCTGTCCACTTCATGCAGTCCTACTTGATATTTGTACCTACATCAAATTTGTGTTATAGCCCTATTGCATATTATCAACAAAATCATTGTGATAATGATTACAGGCAATAATGGAAGGTCAACCTCTTTCGAAGTTTATTGGATGGTTTTGTCAAAATCTAAAAGCTACAGAAGATGCTAAGGGCTGTCAGCAATGTTAGTAAATATTTCCAGTATTAAATATTAAATATTTAATACTGGAAATATGACTTGTCAAACCTCTGTTTCAACGTGCGGGTTTGGTAAGCGAGGCGCAGATGCAGGGTTCCATTTGTTGGTTTCTATTAACAAATGAACACAATGAACATAAAAAGACACGATGGACAAAAAAATACATAAAACAGGTAAAACATGAAGGACGGCTGGGTGAGGGTGTGAGAGGGTATGCGTGAAGGGTGGACCAACACAGGAATATGACTCATTGGAACTTAAATAAGGACAAAACTAAGACAAGGACCAATCCAAATCTATGATGGTTTAACTTAAACACCGGACAGCTGTGACTAATGCAACATGAAAACATAGTGAACCCTGACATTTTTTAAAGTAAAAGACCCTTTGATAATGAAAGGTTGGCCTGGGTTGGTCACGAGCTGGTGTGCTCTATTGAGGCTCAGCGTGGGAGCAGCTGTCTTCTTTGGAATCCGAGCCTTGGAGTTTGTGGGGGAACCTGCTGCGGCTCTGGGAAGGGTTGGTCCATTTGTCACATGCAGGTTTGGTAAGTGAGGCGCAGATGAAGGGTTTCATTTATTGTTTTTTATTAACAAAACACAAACTCTAAAGATCACAATGAACGGCTTGAGGCCAAAACACAAGAAATACACATAAAAGGCGAAACATGATGGGTAAGGGTGAGGGTATGCATGAGGGTGGACCGACACAAGGATATGACTCACTGGAACTTAAATACAGACAAACTTAGGACAAGGACCAATCCAAATCTATAACTGATTAACTCAACACCTGACAGCTGTGACGGTTTTGTTCATAATGTATTCAAATAAAAGCATAACAAAATTTTACAGTTGTTCTCTCTGCACTGAATATCTGGGGATTGGAAATGTAAAAAATGCACAATATCATTAAAGCATCATGATATGCTGCAACTTCATGATACATTATATATGTGTTACAATATTTCATTTTAGCTTTAACAAAAAAGCCCACATTCAGAAACACTATTAAAATAGCACAACTAGGCTTTACTAAATGCAAATAAACTCTCTTTGTTCAGAACAGATGATTTCGTGATATGATCAAAATGTACCAACATAATTTATCACAATAACTGAAATATAGTGTCCTCCCTACATTGAACACCTTGGAGATCCCTGAGAAATGACTGAATATTAGTTTTTGCTGAATTACTTTAACTACTATGTTAGGTTTGTTCTAAAACATGGTATGCTTCAGGTTACCAGGGCTGTTATTTCTTACCCTGGCAGGCTACATGCTGATGTTGCCTGTACACAGATCTGTGTTTGCTTCCTTTAACAGTGTGCAGCATGAGGGATGTAAACAGAGGAAAGTGAAGGATGTGCGGTCACTGAGTCAAGGCACACTTCCCTGTCTCCTGGACCCACCTTTCTTCATGAGGACGGAGAGATGACCATGTGCGGCCACTGGTCTTTCAACGCCCTGGCCGTCATTTTCCTCCTGCTGTCAACTGCAGGTGAGCTTGGGACTGAATGCACTGAGCCACATACAGTAGTTTTTGTTGTTGTCTTCCTGGAATCCAACCAAATCATACACATTTCAGGGGATAGACCTTAATTAGGTAGTTCCATTTGTGGCCACCCAGGCATGCAGTACAGGGCTATCACTACAGTTTTGCCCATGTAATTAAGCAAGTGCATCTTGATAGATGAAACAGAATATTTTATCTTTTATAATTACTCCTGTTTTTTCCTACAAGATTTTACATAGACTGTGTTATTGCAATCCATCTGTAACAAAGGACATGTCACCAGTAGTTACATACATTGTTAATGTGTTACTTCTTGATTATTTCAGACACTTTATATTGTCAGCAGCATTAGGTTTAGCACTAGCATTACAGTTAAGGTTGAGATTAGGATCAGAGATGAGGTAAGGTTTAGGTGTTAGATTGAAGTGAAGGAGTCAGGAGTTTAATTATATAAATATGTCATTAAATACATCATTAAATGTGTTATTAATTGTTCAAAATGGGAAATATAATGATAAATAAATACTTATTCACAGCTTTTCACAGCGATTCACAGCGATTGACTTCTTATTCGGCAGCGTGTGAATCCGGGGCTGAAGTAGCTCCTTATTTGCCGCGTCATTTTGAGGAGTGTTCACGGGGTGAAAGCTGTGCCATAAACAATCCTCACATCTTGTTATAAAACCTTTTAACAATGAAGAACTGCACGTAGTGGTCTATGTTTCTTTGTTTAACTCATTCTTATTAAATGTTGCTTAAGATTGAACACATTTATGAAATGCATGCTATCCCAGCACATCGCAAGTATTCCACTGCACTGTGCACATTCATTTGGATAAGAAGCCAGGAATCCCAAATCATTTTGGAGGTTTAAACCGCTTTGGGCCAGGCAAATATCAACTTCCCACTATGAGGGAAAAAAAATTTTCGGCCCCAAACTGATTTAATATTTGTAATACAGAGGCGTGGGCCGTGGTGGTCTCTGCACCCCCACCTCAGAGATAAACCATGCCCACCCATACTCTGTCTGTCCAATGAAAACACTGGAGGAAACTGAGCTGCTTTCCAGTTAGTCCGTTTGAGTGGTCTCCTCTGCTAGACAGCACCGTGCTGCTGCTCACACAGTTCACTTCGCCACACATTTCGCAGCATGTTTTGATCTTGTTAATCGCATTTTTAAATTAAAACAGTGCATACATTTCATTCTTATTTTATTTTGTGGTTGGTAACACCAAAGGCAATACATAAGTGGCTTTTTAAAAAGCAGACATCTTCAAACTCTCTCGCTCCAGATCAGCTCAGCTGCAACCAACATGGAGCACACAGCACTGCACTCTCAGTCCAAGCCACAAAGTAGTCTCAAAGTATGTTGATGGGCCATGTATCCAGTATTCTGGGATCTATTGGTCTTGACTAGCTGTGCAGGATGGGCTGGGGTGACAACCTGCAGTGACAGTTTAAATTAATTCATGACGTCAGTCTGGGCCATCAAACAGAGGGCGGAACAAACGCTGATGTCTGACTGTCTTGAGTAGTCGCGTCGCGATTTTCTCTTGCTCCGAGAGCGCTCCACTACTGCTCTGGCCCATAATGCAACTGCATTAGCTATAGCATGAACGAATTCATGCTACTGTTCTACTAAAGCACGTTGATATTTTTCTCTGAGTATTGTGTATTTGTTTTTCACTGAACGCACAGAGGTTCGATATAAAAATAAATAAATAATAAAAAATTTCAGTGGAGCGTTAATTAGGGACATTTTTTTCATGGAGCGAGGATCAAGCGGGGAGGGAGCGAGGAGCGGAAAATAGTAAAGTCAAAGCGGAGCTGGAGTGGAGTGATCACGAAATGCTCTGAGCGGAAAATCTTTTATTTATAGAAGTTACAACAGAAAGCCGGCACGAGGGCCAACAGAAACTCTTTAAATAAAGGAACACTAGGAAGCTTTCTACACCTTGCGTAATGGTGGACCGACAACTTAGGTCTACCTCAACTGAACCTAAATACCACCTCCCAAACACAGTCCCACCAGTAACACAACACAATCACTCAAACCCAAATAACAACCAGCTGTACCCATTCCAGCCCCACATGAACACAAAATCCACACATTAACAGAAATACAAGTAGTGGTCGGTAATACAGTAGTGGTCATCCAGCACATAACCCCCCTGACCCTTACGTATATAAATATTTAATGACACATTTAAGTAATTATTTATTTAATATTTATATATTTACATATTTATGTATTTAATATTGGCACTCCTGACCCTCCATAATGAAGTGTCTCCGCCACTGAAGATTATCTAAAATGACACTGAATTAGAGGTTTGCGGACGTTTGAGGAGTCTATTAAGACTAAACTTCAAAAGGCTCAGATCAAGCTGATTGTAAATGAGCTCCCTAAACACATTTGAAAGCAGATAATTTGATAAAACATTCATCCATCCATCCATCCATCCATCCTTCAATATATATGTAACATAACAAGGTAATGAATTAAAAAATAGTGCCAACTCAATGTAGTGTCACCATTAAATGAATGTCTATGTATGATATGGCTGCTTAATCACTTAAAATGGCATACATTTGACATTCAGGGCAGACAAGGTAATTGTAACATAGACGGATGCAATTACTTCAAGTCATTTAAGGATAAGGTCTACTTTCAAACATCTGCCATTATTTAATATCTTTTAAAGGAAATGCTTCTCGCAGTCATTCAGCCAGTTATTATGAGCAGAAAACACAATCTCCCATTATAATGAAATCATAACCAGCTTGATCTGTGCTCCTGAAACTTTTGCCAGAAAACACATGCTGGGTCTCGGTGTTGGCCAAAAATCTCATGGGAAGATGACTTTTACCCTCAATGAATTTGCACTGCCAATCAGAGCCTTGTATCTGGGTTTAATGATGTTGTAGGCCCAATATTCTATTAATATCAGGACTTTGTGAATAAGAATGGACATTAACTCATGTAAGTGACTGTCCATGCTACCAAAATATAGGCCAAATTAATATTGTGTTCATATGTTTCTTTCTTCTGTCTGGTCACTGATGCCCTTGCTACTTATGATGCGCTTAAAGTTTGAGGAATATTTCAAAACATTTGGACGATTTACATCTCTCTTTTGTGCCCTTTGTGCCATGGTAACAAAGTGCGGTGATAGTACAAGAAGGAGGACGTTTTAAATAGATGGAGGAGGTTTGTGGGGCTGCGGGAGATGGTGGTGGTGGGGAAGGGGCGCTTACCTCCTAAATCACTTCAGCATGTAACCTGGCTATGCTCCTGGCCAGTTCCCTGAATGAACACACACATTAGAGTGGTTGCCATGGAGAGAGAGAGAGAGAGAGAGAGAGAGAGAGAGATAAAGAGAAAGAGAGGTGTGTCTCTCTTTTGCCCCCTCTGGAGAAACGCTCATTTAGCATTCATTCTTTGGAGCAGGAAATGACTATGAATGCTGGTCAAGCTGATTAGCAGTGAAAGCCTACATAGTGTTAATAATGTAGAAGTCAAAAATGAAAATGCATTGATTTGCCCTTGCTGCCATAGCAAAAAAGGAGGAAAATCAAAACAGGGCTCAACAGGTGTTTTTCATTTCATATGCCTGTTTTTTCCTTTTGTTCTTTTCTTACCTCCCCAAAAATATGAGTGCCTTGCATCGCATTTTGACTTCTTGCCTGTTTGTTTGATGGATACGCAGCTTGTGCACTGCCAAATAACTTCCCTTGCTATTCAAGGCTCTTTATGAGGTCAGAGGTGTTCCTGGAGGGCTCTTTGGCTCTCCTCTCTATCAGCCCTGATTTATTATGAACATTAACAGCCTGCCTGTACGCGCAGGCACACAGGTAATTGGGCTTTTTTTTTATGAGGGGTCAAATGTGGCAAACATTAAATTGTTTCCTGTTTTGCAAAATATTAATTTATTGTACATCATTTTTAATGTTTTTCTAGTTATAGATATTTTCCTTGAACTGTTTTCATGCTCATTTGCATGCAAGGCAGATTTTATTCTATTTTATTTAATGACATAGTAATTAATACAGCCAGCCTTTTATAACATTATAGCAGAAGGAGAGAAAAAAATGACTGTCCACTGTTTTTTTCATTCCATTGATTACAGAACTGTGTTACAGAAAATAAGTCAGCAATTTAAAAAACTGCTAAATTATACAATGACATAGTATATGGTTCTGAACCCCAAGTATACAGACTCATTATGGTGAAAAAGGTGACTGATAATGGGCCCTGTTCCCTGCATCCCTGAAAAGTTTTTTTTAATCAGCTTTAAAATGTGGATTTACAGTCAATTCAGCATGAGAATATTAGCAGTAGCTCATTCTTGCATTAATTTAATCTTACTGTTACAAAGGTAATGTAAGGGCACTTCAGAGTCAGGATTAAATTGTATAATATCGTGTTGCATCCACAATTCAGTTCATTAAGCAAAACAAAAAGACTTTGAGCAGCTTAAGTTGTCATTATCAGCAAAAGGGAAACTTTAGTAACCAAACCTGACATATTGTTTTTTGTTTTTACCCTAACACATCAGGTCTTCGGTCCACACTGAGAAGGCATAGTTCTCATTTAATTCCCCATCACTCTGTTCTTGCTGGTCCTGAACCCTGTAAAATGCTGTGTTGGCCAACCTTCCTGAAGTTCCCCAAAAGATATATGCCTTAAAATATACAGTGTATCTTACAGAAGAAAACAGGTCAGTTCAACCAGACTTTTTTTGATTTAAAAGATATCACTGGTCTACATTTACATTTACATTTACATTTACGGCATTTGGCTGACGCTCAAGTCCACAACTGTTTCTTACCTGAAAAACAGCTTAAATCCATGTCAACTATTTAACCGAGACACTGCACATTCTCAAGACCGACGCATGTTTCCCTCTTCTTTTGAGCAGCAGAGGCTCAAGACGAGCTGTGGTCCAGAGATAATAGCCACCTGTTTTGCTGTTCACAGAGGATCATAACATTCCTATAATAGATTCGTACCTTAAGGCATGCAGACACAAAAAACTGACCTCTCATTTCTTTTGTTCCTGTTTCTCGTTCACGCTCTGCATTTGCATTCATGGCATTTAGCAGACACTTTTATCCAAAGTGACCGGGGACAGTCTCCCTGGAGCAACGTGGGGTTTTTCTCAGGAACCCAGTGGTGGTGTGCTGAAAGTAGGATTTGAATCCCTGACCTCTTGATCTAGTGGCAGGTATCCTATTCACTAGGGCAGGGGTGGCGAACTCCGGGCCTAGCACCTTTTGGTAATTTCCCTGCTCAGAAACACACACTAATTGTCAGGTTGTGTTTGAGTAGGTGAACCATAAAACTCTGTTGGACACCAGCCCTCCAGGGGTGTCATGTCTTCTCTGGCTACTCCAGTTTGATACCTTTGCACTAGGGTTTTAGAGGGGGCTCTAGCACGAAAATCTATCACATTAATTAGTATAAGCAGGTGTGCTAAATTAGAAAAGAACACAAGTGATTAGCATGGAGTAACCAGAGAAGAATACAAATAAACCAATATTTCCTACTATGTCCCTGACTTAACTGAACATCAGCACAGAGAGTGGTCATGTTCTTTTGTGTACGAGTCTTTGCACACTGCTAATGCTAACCGTTAATGCTAATGTTTTTTTAAGCAAGTTTTCTGATTATGATTATTTATTCACCTTTACATTTTTTGAGTAATTTATTTACATTTGCATTACTTTATGGGTAATGGATTAAACTGTGTTTAAAATAAAATCAAAGTGTTCTTTACACCATAAAACACCATAAAAATAGACATTTAAGGCATTTTTTAACCAAAACACAACAACGCGGTTTTTCAATATACGCACAATTGTGCTGAGAATGAAACACCAGTGAAATAATATGTGGTTAGTGCTGGTCCTTGGTGGCCTTTGTCAGGGATGACAAATCTTGATGGTTTAGGTAGGGCTGATAAATTGTGCAGCAGCAGATGGCATCCAGTAAGAGCACCTGTAAGGTATGAGTAGCTGATAAACCAGCAACTGTAGATTTAGGTAAACAAGCTTAGCTTTAGCTTCCTAAAGCACAATTGTGTATGCACAGGTGCCCTGGACAGAGAAAGGACGTCAGCAGTTCTCACCTGAGTTCTTCTGTCCTTCCCATTTATCTGTCCGTCAGACCTCGACAACTCTCATCTATATGCAAATGATGGTGTGTCTATGTTCTTCCTCCACAAGGCCAGATATGAGTTTGGAGGTTTAACAGCTGCAGATGTAGACTGGCTCAATGGTTGGTTCTCAATGTGCAAACAGAGATTTTCTGAATTATTCTGGGGTGTTTTTTATTATGAGGGACGATGACCATGACAGTGCTCTGCCCTCTTATGTGCTCAAACATTAGAACCTTTCACAGATCATCAGGCTCTCTCAGTTGAGTGTAATTACTTATGTCAAGCCTATTTAATGGTGGTTTGGTTGAGAAAGTGAAGAGTCCTCTGCCATGAGCTATGGACAAGGGCCTAGGTGGGAAGACAATGGACTTGCAAGGACAATAACTTTGCTTTCAAGCGTTTAGCGCAACACATGGATACACATTCATTTTGTTTGCTGCCTTCATCTGAAGAACATGTGCAAGCACACAAGACAGTCAGAATGAATTGTTTTATGAATGAATCATGCTTCCTGAATGTCACCATAAATTGATCTTGTCTCCTAGACCTGTACATAATGTGTGCTTTGTAAAATGTGTTGTATTGAATAGATTACTTGTTTTAATGAAAACACAACCGTTTATATGAAATATCAAAGGTCTGTTGAGTTAGCAGTTAGATTAAAAGATATTATAGAAGTTCAAATCAAGGGCGAGAAGTTTTACTATCTACTGCATATACAAATATAGTTCATTATAGGTTCATACAAGGATCTACCCATATATGTACATATAATATACAAAGGTAGACATACAAGCTTATAACTGTTGCCACCCTTGGTAAAGACCCATTTTAAGTCCACAAGACTTAGACTTCAGGAACGAGCCTCATACAGTCATACCATCACAGTAGCAATGACTTATCTGACAGCTTAAGCTTTTCCATCCCAGCGTTAATATTGTACTATTAAATGGATAAGCATTAAGCGTGTCTTAGAAAATAGCATAGGGAACACTTAAGCAATCATCTGTGATGTCCTGGTATAAATATGAGGTGAAATGTAAATATATTAGTTAGATACCCACTGTATATGACCATGACTACACATGTTCATTGCAGAAATAAGTATTAATACCATTTTTTGTCTCATGCTGTGTCAACATGTTAGGAGGACATGAGGCAGATGCATGTGCAAAGAGGATATATATAAGAACAAAAACTTTATATACAAAACTGAATATACAAGACAAAATGGCATACAAACTAAAGCCAGACAATGATGTTAACTATACACAGCCACACTATGGGCATTATGAAAAAAAGCTTGGAATTGCATGAAAATGCCACAGAGGACCAAAAAAACACCAAACAGGGGTATGAATACAAAACCGTAGACAGGAAACAACTGTGTGAAGAGCAGGGCAGGACAAGGGTAGAGCTCAAGACAAAAACAAAACCAGAAAGCCCATGGAGCAGGAGCATGACTAGGTATCAAAATATAAACAGGAATAGTGTTTTAGATGTAAACAATTCCAGGGCATGACAAAAGAGCATGAAAAAATGGGGTGAAACATGGACAGGGAGTGCTGTAACAAATTACATTTACGTTTACAGCCTTTGGCAGACGCTCTTGTCCAGAGTATCATACATCTGTGCTTTGTAGTCTACAAGAAACCATGTCCCTCATATTAGTAAGCCCAGACTTAAATTTAAGAGCTGCTAGAAGACTAGGATTCTGCCAGAGCCCTATCCAATCACACACAAAGAAAAGTATTTTTGTGAGGTTTGTGTTAAGTTTATGATATGAACATGTAGTTATTATCCTAAGTGCTCAGTGAAACGGTGGGTCCTTAGTCTCTGCACTGAGCCCTGGGGAAAACCGTTGGTAAGTCATTGTAGGGTAGACATACACCGTAGATCCTTTCCATGCTACTTGGTAGAACAGAATCCATTGTAAATCAGTTCTAAGTCTGATTAGTGGAATTGGAATCAAATTGGAATTGAAATTGGAATCAAAGACACTAGCTGTTTTGGCTGCATGAAGCCTCTCAGTGACTGCTAAAAGAATATGAACACATCTTCTAGGATGGTGGTATGCGTGTACAGCCATTGGGAAAATGTATATTATAAAAGCAGGCAGAAACACAAAGAGCGAAACTGGTTCTGAGCTTAATTAGGAAGAATACATACATGAAAGTGCAGAGGTATTTAAAGAAATACATGGCACTATAAATAGTAACTGCTTGACCCACCCAGCAATTCACAGCCTAGCTGAAAGCAATTTGAAGACAAGGCTAAGATACCTAGTGTCACGGTTCGGCCAACGACCGTTAGGGGTTGCTGTTTTGGTCTTGTTTTTCCTGTGTTTTTGGGACTTTTATTTTGACTTTGTCTGCTTTGTGTCACGTGTTTAGTTTTCCACCTGTCTAAATTCTTTTTTGTATGGACCTCACTGTCTGTCCATCGCCTCACACTCCTTGTTTTCTCGTTTATATTCATGTCTGTAGCAGCCCTTGAGCCAGGTTTCTTTTGTTCCTGTTTCTCGTTCACGTTCATGTTCAATAAAGAGCCTGACTTCATGGATGCCTGCCTGTCTTGTCCCTGGTGCCCCCGAGGTAAATCGTGGACGCGGGTTCCCCCCGTCGCTCGTGACACCTAGCAAGTTAAATTGTCAAGGACAGAAATTTAGGGTGGACAGACAGAGAGTAAGCAGCTTCAAAAAAGCTTAACCTACTAGTTGAAGACAGTTCAACTACACTAAACAGCACTGACTGGAAATGCCAACGTATATTCAATTCAATTCAATTCAATTTTATTTATATAGCGCTTTTAACAATGGTCATTGTCACAAAGCAGCTTTACA
>JBBPDB010000128.1:16252672-16270061 GCA_037974465.1 Brachypetersius altus | reverse complement strand
CGCGTGTCACGTAAGAAACCCCAGTTTTGTCTCAGCCTGTTTTCTGAGCCTTTGTTTTGAGCCCTCGAGCTCCTGTTACTTTCTGTTTAATAAAGAACCTCAAATGGAGTACTGCAGTCCTGCCTGTATGTCCCATGATAGCTCTCGGTCCCGGAGGCTCGGCCTCCGCCACCGTGATAATGACAAATGAAAAATGGTACACCCTTTGGCCTTGCAGTCCCTGCAGGCACAAATACATGCGGACATGATGTCAAAGAGGCCAGAGGAATTTCACGCCTGTTGCAACACAACATGGGACCTTAATGTGTACAGTTTTTCACATTCGAAATTTAACAGCCTTCAAGTTTAACTTAGCTTTTAGCTTTCACTCAACTTTTGATAACAGAAAATTCTACCAACTTTCTAAATGTCTGCATAATCAAATGAAGTTACTCAGAGCAGTTACTGAAAACAAACCTCTGGAGCACCACATGCCTCTAAAAGGGATCACATCAGTAACACCACAGAATTGGTTATGAATACATTGGCTCATGCCAGACATGCCGTTTTATGATAAACGTTAAACCTAAAATGTATTTTTGAAAATCCACTCATGGTGGTAAAGTTAATGCAGAGCAAAATAGCCCAGAAAGAATACATGTCTCTTAAAGTAAATTATGGAAAGATTTTGTAAAATTAGTGAAACTCTCCATTCATGTCACCAAGTGACTAAATCTGAACTTTACTGTTAAGTGAGTGTGTAATATACTGCAGCACAAGCACTGATTAATGGACAATTAGTCGTGTTGTCCCATGAGAATAACTGACAAGTGGGACAAGTCTGGGCTACTTTATACTAATTTAAAGGTAAATTACATTTTTCTTAGGCGTTTAGTTCACATGGATGTATGAATCTTGGAAAAAATACACCATACACATTTTTGCTGCATTTTGCAGCTGCGCTTGATTGACTTTACATTGGTGTTCGTTTGACACTGTTTAACGCCAGCCTGCAGCCCAATTTGTATTTTCATGAATGTACCCACGGTTGCAGTAATTATTCTGTCCACATTATAAGGCATGATAGAAAGGCTCTTTACAAGATGTCACCCGAATGTGCAGCCAAACAAACGCAAGTCATGAACGCCCATGTGGACGATTTTCTCCAATGAACAGAAGAATGTCGGCGCTCAGTCCACGCTCACCTGATGCCAAAAACACCAGAAAAACTCCTGATTCAGACGTCCGTGTGGAATGGGGCCTTAGCAAGATTTTTTTCTTGCAAGGCCGTCTGAAACTGCATCTAGGACATAATATCCTGTATCACTCTGCTTTTAATTATTTTAATAAAAGCAGGGGGAAAAGAGGCTTTTGCACTGCTGGTCAATATTTTTGCATCAACCCAAAAGGACTAAATGGAAACATTCCTAAAAATTCCTCACTGCAAATCCAAGGCTCAGTCTAAATGATCACCTTTCAGAGCGTACTTCATAAAAACATTTTGTCATTTGCAATGTCACGAGTCAATAATTTTTAAACCACTAATCAGATCACAAACTCTAAACACCTCATCACACAAAAGTCTCAATGCAAATTCCTGAAATCCCTAGTGCTGAAACCATATTTGCAATACAGATAGGCCAAAAAGACATGAGGACAAAATTCTTCACACTGGCTTTATCCCTCCACTGGTGTGCAAGCTTTACAGATGAGAGAGTTTGTCCTAGCCTGACTCTGGAATTCAATAACTCTCAGTTAATCTGGTTTACTGGGCTTGTATGTGTGCAGAGGCAATTTCCAGCTTTGGGTATTAAGGGATTAATTCACCCGAGTAATTGATTGTCTGAGATGTGAAGTGAAGCTGGATAATGTGATGAGAGCCAGAAGTGTGGCCTTGTACTGCCACCCCTTTAGTTCAGCTGCAAGTTACGGAGAGCATACAGCTTCTATAAATACACCCTTGTAAACAGGGAAAACATCTGAAATGGTTGTTACTAGGATGTCCTGACTCCAGCAGCGATTAATTCCACAGTATCAGGTGCAGTTTGACTGTGAAATAAACTGAAGTGCAATCTGAGCACCACTCACGGATAAGAACAGTTACATGCACCAGTAATGAACCACTATTGGAGTTAGGACTTCAGTTCGGGCCACTTTTACAATGATGCTAATATTTGCTAGTATATTTGTACCCACACACCAGTGGGGCAGCTAGTGGCCTAGTGGTTTGGGAGTTTCCTCTGCGATCAGAAAGTTGTAGATTTGAATCCCAGGACTGCTATTTACACCACTGAGGTACATTTAATTGAGGTACCATCCCCACACACTGCTCCCTGGGCACTGTGTTCACTTAAAGGACTATCTATCACAATCCCTGATAGGTTTGCTTTAAGTGGACAATACAGCCACATGTGAGTGTTTGACTTAAGATAGAACCGTAATGTTTGACTTCTGTTATTACCAATTCACACCTGTGACACATCATCAGTTGTGTAACCCCCCCTTCACTGGGCATTTCTAATACCCGCCTCCTTGAGCAGCCTTGTGGTAGACCTCACCACAAAGCCCCTGCAGCCCACTTCCAGTGGACACACCATAACATTCCATCCCTGTCCCTCTGCCTCTACTGCTAGTTCAGTGTAGCCTTTTCCTATCAAAGACTCCTATCAATGGAGTCTTTCCACGGAACTGTGAGCTCTACAATGAGGACATAGTGGCAAGAGCTTGACCATAGGACCAGGTTGGTCTGTGCGACTTCAGGTAGGAAGGTGAGTCTCTGATGTAGGTCGACACGCATTTCCCAGACCCTGGCTTTTGTCAGCAGGCGTGCAGGTGGGTGCGAGGATTTGGTTTGCTTTCCACCTCGACGGACAAAAGATGTAAAGTGTGGAAGATTAGGCTGACCTTTTGGGGGGACAGCATTGAATGCGGTTCTTTTGTCCTCAGTACCTGGTTGTGGTGCCAGGTATATCTCCCCTGTGCCAAGCTGGTCTTGCAGCCCACCAGGATATGTTTGAGGGTCCCTGGGACTGTACAGAGGTGAGTTGTGTCATAAGGATCATTTAATAAAGACACTGCTTGAGTTCAGTCAGTCCAGTGTCTGTTTATCTGGCGGGTCTGTTTATGACTGACAGGTGGGACAAGTCTGGGCTTTGTTATACTAATTTAAAGATAAATTAAGTCTGCATTTAACCATGGATCCAGTTGTAATCAATCTGACTGTCAGCATTATAAGGCACGAGAGAAAGGCTCTTTATTGGATGCCACCTAAAATAAGAGCAGTATTGCAGTTCTTAACAAGTTTAAATACAAATGTGATGAATTAAAACAACATACAATGTGACATTTATTCACCGGAAATTATTATGCCTTCTCTGAAGTTTCCCTTCTGCTATGCCCTGATACCTGTATATCATATGTTGAGTCAGACTTCAGAGACAGAGAAAATTAAATAAATAATGTCTTCTCCTTCATCTTCACCAGATAAGTGTGGAAAGTTAGCAATTACTATACCCCTAAATCATCGAAACTCATTTTGCCAACTGAGAAAACTCACTTATTTAACTGAACCAGTCCACACTGTGTTTAATGCATGAGGGTCTGTCACATTTATACAAAGAGTGTTGAAATAATTAATTGTAGGGAAACCTATTTACTTCAATTACAACAGTTTTGTGTGATAATACTGCTGTCCTCCACAGTCAGACCACAGTCTTTCATGGAGCCAAATGAAGTTTTTCATGAATTAGATCAGGTGATTTGGAGGGAATAGCTGAAACTGTGCAGTGCTGTAGGCAGAATTAAAGGCACATTTGCATTTGCCAGTGAATATCACAAACTTCCAACACAAACAATTTTTAATTTTTTCCCTACTAGCACATGATAAACCTTCCACTTTTATACAGATCAGTGTGTGGCACCATCACTACAGCTTAAAAAACTATGGTAATGGTCTAGGGCTTATCAGTCTTATGAGCTGGGCAGCTGGTAGCCTAGTGGTGATCAGGAAGTCATGGGTTGAATTCCTGAGACTGCTTCGCTGCTCTGAGGTGCCCTTGAGCAAGGTACCGTCCCACACGCTGCTCCCTTAGCTGCCCGCTGCTTCACTTGGGTTAAATGCAAAGTAAGAATTGTGTGTTCACATATGACAGAATGGTCACTTTCACTTTTATCCTCAAAGGGCCATCAGGTTTTCATTCTAACCAAGCAGGAGCATATCTGAAATCTTCAACCTACAGCGGCTCTACCAACCTGTAGGAGAACACGTCATCAGTGAATGGTTATATTAACAATGAATCAAGGACATTGTTGTCTCTAAAGCAATGGCCATATGACCCAAACAGAAGCCATAGACTTAAAATCACTTTTTAGTCTGTGTTTTTGTGTAATTGTGTTTGTGTCATTTGTAAAGAGACAGTTGCCTTGTTTAAGGATTTTAACGTAAAAAGACTAAACGAGACTAAACATGCTACAACATACGACAAGCTAAGAGAGAGATTCCCACACTGAAAAAGTGAAGCAGCTCCAAGCTGCTCTGGCATCGCAGCATCGATTCTTCAAGCGAGCGTCTGGGTCAAATTATCACCAAAGCCATCTACGAAGTGGCCATGTTAAACCTTTTACTTAAGGTACATTTATCGAACATTGTGTCATGAAAAAATCAAGAATTTATTCATGTTTGCCTGGCACACAACACTATGGCACGGAGAGTTAAGGAAATATAGTCAGATATTCAGAGACACCTGGGGACAGGGCAGTGGATTTTGATTATTTATCATTAGCCTGCGATAAAAATACAGATGATCTGCACAATTACTGATTTTTTTAAGAGGAGACAACATGAATGTGACAGAGGAGCTACATGACCTTAAAAGCCTTAAAGGACAAACTCTTCTCTTCTCCCTTCTCTGTGGACCCTGATGCAGCTCCAGCTCATTGATCTGCAGTGTGACGATAAGTGCTGCAGAAAACACAAGCAGTGTTCTCTAATTGACTTTTACCGGCAGTTTGGACACCAGCCTTTACACCATGATGCTATACTGAGTGTACTAGCCCCATGGGCGTCACCGCTATTCAATCTGAAGGGGACGTGTCCTCTTCACATTTCATAATTATTCGTTTGGACACACCCACATTTAACATGTAAGCAAAAAAAAATTTAGCAAAAACATAATGGACAAACTAGAAATTTTAAATGTAGGATTTGAATCCTATGTTTTTATGGTGCACATTAATTTCATTTCTAGTTAAAATAATATAAACCTTTCCTATGATTTGCTGTGTTAACACTGTCACTGAGGTGTAAAAATGACATTGGGGTGAGGGTTTTACTACCCTCAAGCGTACATTCCAATCTCTTATTAGTTCCCTGCTGAGTGGACTAAAGAGGGCTTTCAGACAGTTTAGGAGAGATTCCAAACCATCGGGAGTTAGATTTTAACCAAGCAAGTAACAGGAGCAGTGATTAACAGGCTATCACTTCTGAGATGGCAAGAAGGTCGTTGCATGGCATGCTGTCTTATGTTTGTCTTTGCAGAACTCATCCTAATGGACATAATTAATTTGCTGCAGCTTCCTAAACAGCTCACTGTGTTGAGGACATTAAGTGTACCATTCAGGACTCCTTTGGTTTTGTCCCGTTATGAGAGCCAACCAGCAAAACATTTATTAATGCACATTTTGTTGTGCATGAAATGATGTAAAGCTCTTTAAAACACCAAATCCCCACCATCACAGATGAGTAGTTAAGCCATTTTATGAAGCAAAAGGACTCAAAATCATCCAAAAGAATCATAAATGGAGCCTTTGAATTCTGAGGCTGGTAGAGGAAGTCGTTCCTATATGGTTGCAAAAGGGCAGCTTCTGTCCAGAGCCCTGCTGAACTCTGAAGGTCAGAGCACAGCGGCAGGGCGGAGGGGCCATTCTGCTCTTTCTGATCTCCCAGTGGGACTCCAGAGCTGTGAAACAGAAAGAGAGGCACAGGAGCCCACCGGCGCCTGCCCTTTGCGTCTTTGTGTTTGGGGGGTGTTGTATTGATTTTTCTGTTTTGTTGATGTGGTAGAGAGTGAGCGAGCATGAAAAGCATTTTTGCAATCAGTAGCACTTTTTCTGAGAATCCATTAACAGCAGCATGCAACTAGACGTCTGTCCTCTGGGCCCCACTCACAATTTTACCAGCTGAGTGGGTTCGGGGCAGGAGGAAGGTTTTCTTTATCCAGAAAGGGATGTTTCGTATATAACTAAAATAAATGTGTTGTATGTAGTTATATGTTTCGTATATAACTAAAATAAACACACTGAGCTGGTTACCTCGACTGTTTAACCTGTTTGTCTTTCCGTACAGTTGAGTTACAGAGAGCAAGAGTGATGAGTAAAGAGTTACAGACACAAACAGTGCAGTGCTGACATCAACTGGACTACGGAGGAATTACACAGTCAGGAACGGCGCAGCACTAACAGGGTCTTACAGCGGGAGTCTGTTTTTTAAGAGTATATTTTCAAATATTACGTTTAAGAGAATATGCAGCTTATAATATCTAATGTTTTACAAGCATTGTTTAGCATAAAATGCGGATAACAGAGGTCAGTGCTAACTGCTATAGGATATTCGAATATAAAATGTCATTTTAAAAAGCCCTTCAATGTTTAATTGGTATTGTGCTTTCAAAGTCAATACAGAAAATTTCATCTTCACTTCATTGTCCTGATTCCCTGTGTATGACTTCTGGAACATTCCAAGTATTTCTTAGAGATTAAAGTGTTCAGGTAAATGTCAATTTTTTTGTAACAAAATCAGGTTTTTATGTATTTTAATGATACTTCAAGCAAAGGTGAAGTTGTACCAGGCAGGGAGATGCAAAAATGTTATAATTTAGTAAGTGCTGAAGAAAGATCTTGCACACTGTACCTTTGCCTATCTTATGTGCACTAACATGCATGTTTGTAGCTGTAATCACAGTGGGCACCTAAGTTAAGAGACCATCCAGCTTACCTGCATAACCTCGCTGGATCAGTAGTATTTCTGGGGAATAACAGGATTCTTGCCATTAAACTTGCCTTTTACAGTGAAAGCAATTACAGTGGAAAAATCTAACCTTTGTTTCAGGAATCGTAAAGAAAAACATAAAGAGAGGATAATAGCTAGATCCAATATAGATTGAAGACAATTTATTGGGGGATAATGGGGGACAGGTGTTCACGACAAATATCTCACTAAATCAAGCAGTTTGACAGGTTCGTTTCCAGAAAACGTAACTACCTTGCAAAAATCATCTGGTATCATGGCTACAGGTGACATCTGTAGGCAAGGACAGACCTGCTGATTTGAAACACCCTGCTTGTAGATCTGGTTCTAACATGAGAAACACTGAAATTTTATAGCATTCCTATAGGATGAATTTTTTGAATTTTACCGCTTAATAGAGCCATGCTTTCTCTCCAAATTCATCGCAGCCTCAGAAAGATACTTTTATAGGCCAGTTGAAATATCCTGACCTACTGGAATTTGAAATGTGAAAACAGAAGAGTTTTGTTAGCATCAAGCTAGCAGACACACAGCAATTTGACTGATTTAACGTTCATAATGGATTCACTTCTGAAAACAGGGAACAAAATAGTCCTAAGCCAGCTACTGTGTCTCTGCGTTGTCTGATCTGAAGCAAATCCGTCTTAAAGGTGTTGAGTGTGTGCACTCATGTCGATCTAATGTCATTCGCTCAAGCTGATATCAATTGTCAAGTAGAACACCACCCCAACTCTCCAATTCAGTATCTAAGAAGGTTATTAAGGTTATTGTGTAATTTGGTAGTTGGAAATTCAGCTGAAGTCAAATGCAGCAGTAGGTTAGTAGCATACAGTTGAAAGATGGATTTTCAAACGCAGCCAAGAGTAGCAAGAGTTTCCCTCTCAGGTGTGATAAACATGTAAACAATACACTTAACACTCCAACACACTAAGTATGTCACAGCCATGAAATGACAGTTCATTTAGTCATTTTTGTTCCCCTAATGCTATGCTGTTGAGTATAAACCTAAAATGTCCAGACTGGCTGTACTTTAGCTTTACTTTTGAGCTCTTTTAACAGGAAATGATACACTTTAGAATAAAGCAGAACATTTCATGTTACTGTAGCTACAATGTAAAGATTGACTTCACAGGATCCTTTGTAACTGCAGACTTCAATCATGATTAGCTTATATGTTCTTCAAGTCAGTTAACACTAGCTACTTATGTAGTTAAAATGTGTCTCAGTTTAAGTGTTTGTTGCTTTTTTATTTACTTCAAACTAATTTTCATTCTATATGCTGTGACAAATCCAGTATATGTGAAATCTTATGTCTATGAAAAATGACTGGTAGGTATAAGGTGACAACTGTGACAGACCATGCTTTGTCTCTGCATTTCCATCAGCCTAGAAATGGTCCCATATAAAGATGTCCAAGCACAGGGTAATGCTACAGGACAATTAATGAAATGTTTGTGTGTCTGCTGAAGAATCAGTGTTACTATTTGTCTAATGTTTAACAATAAAATGTCTGCTTCAAAGCTGCTCATATTCCTAAGTGAAAAATTACTGGTGAATGTTTTGGGCTTAGATATTAATATTGAACCTCTTCAATGAAACTTAAAATGAAATCTTATTTTCAGGAAAGAAATGGTCAAAACAAATTGTCAGTAATAATGCTTTCAGTCCTTCCTCCTGCATGAGTCCGCTGATGCACTTTAAGCACGTATGCCTGTCTGAATTTTTTCCCGCACTCCGCGCACTCAAATGGCTTCTCTTCTGTGTGGATCTGCATGTGTCTTTTGAGACGGCAGGACGTGAAGAAACTTTTGTTGCACTGAGTGCAGGTGTAGGGGCGCACTCCGGTGTGGTACCTGTTGTGCAGCTGAAGGTAGCAGGCCTGTGTGAAACTCTTTTCACAATGCTCACACTGGAAGGGCTTGTGCCCAGTGTGGTAGCGCTGGTGCTTTAACAGCTCTCCGAACGAGAAGAACGTCTTGCCACATTCAGAGCAGAGGAAAGGCCTCTCACCGGTGTGGGTGAGCTTGTGTCTGGTCAGACTGGCCTTGTATGCAAATGTCTTGTCACACAGAGTGCATTTGAAGATTTTGTCCTTGGTGTGGCCAGCAATGTGAGCACGGAGAGTCCTTTCCCTTTTGAAGCTTTTGCCACAGTGTGAGCACAGATAGGGTTTTTCTGTCGAGTGGGTCCACTCATGCTTTCTCAGAGCTCCAGAATAGAGGAAGCTTTTGTCGCAGAGTGAGCATCGGTAGGGCCTTTCTGCCGTATGTGTGCGCTGATGGGACAGCAGTGCACCCCTATATGTGAAGCCCTTGCCGCAGCTGCAGTGGTATGGTCTCTCGGGCTGGTGCGTAAGCATGTGGCGCTTGAAGCTGGTTACGCAGGTGAAGCTAGAGTCACACAGGGAGCACTTGTGCGGCCTTTCCTCTAGGTGGCCCCGCTTGTGCCTGATGAGGGCCGCCTGGCAGCTGAGCTGCTTGCCGCAGTCGCTGCAGCGGTTCATCTCCTCTTCAGGGTGCGTCTTGTGGTGGTCCCGTCGAGCACTGAGTGAACTGAAGCTTTCCCCGCAGTAGAGGCAGTCATGCATTCGACCCTCCTCACTTTCAGGCATCTCTTTCTCAGGCTCCTCTTCCAGAGATGAATTGTCAGGAGCTTTATGAACTGCCTTGGGGTAGTGTATGAGGCAGTGCCGACGCAGAGCCTGTATGTGAGAGAAGCGGCGACCACAGCGAGCCACTGTGCACTGGAAAGGTTGCTCCCCGGTGTGGGTGCGTTGGTGTGCCCTCAGCATGCCGGGGAAGCGGAAGCCTTTGCCACACACTTTACACACGTGGGGTTCCTTATCTCTCTCCTCCAGTGAAACAGAGTGAATCTTTTTGAAATGGCTTTTTAGGTACCTCTCTTGAGTGTGGGTGAATGAGCACTGGGTACAGGAGAAGACCTCTGAGGCGATCTCTGTAAAAAAAAAAAAAAATCCGGTATTAGCACCGTTGACAACTTTTTATAAGGCTCTTTTAAGAACCGTTGTGGTGGTAGAAAAGAAATGAGTAGATGGATTATCACCTGTGTTTTCTTGACTTGAGACAAGACTAGGAGATGCTCCCGGTAGTTCAGCAGCTTCCCTTTAAAGTAAACACAATATAAATACATGAATTTCAGATCATCATCACAGTGATGCTCTAATATGTGATTTGTGATTATGAGCCAACATTGTTTATATACAGATTAGTCATTACAATACTCATGTGTATAATGTAGAAACTACTTAAACTACATAAGACTACATAAACCTGGATTACCACAAAGGACATATACCTGGATTAACAACAATTGTCTTTTTTCTTTCTTGTGTCAAAGGGAAAAATAGAAGGGTTTTACGCAACATCTTGAAAAATATAACGTGCAGTTTGCTATAAAATATAACGTGCAGTTAGCTATAAAATATAACGTGCAGTTAGCTATTAAATATAACGTGCAGTTAGCTATAAAATATAACGTTAGCTCTTCCTATTAAAGGGTCAGGCTTTAACAATATAATCACTAGTGGCTGGTGTAGTCCTTGCATAGCAGGCTGTGTGAAGGGTTTTTTTTTGCGATCACTAGATTATTCTTTATGCTTCCCGCTGAAAATGCTTTCGATTGGGTATGATTGATTTCGATTTTCTTTTCCATGTTCTTATAAATTATAATGTTGTATTCATTCCCAGAAGCTGCTGTAGATCCCCTTTTTGAATTACAGCATGGAGATGCCCTTTGTCTCCTCTCCTTTTTGTAGCAGCGACTGAACCACTTGCCATCACTGCCAGACTATTTGGTAGTATAAAAGGTACTGGGGATCTTTGGAAGTATCCCTCTATGCTGATGATATGCTATCCGACCCACCTCTACTTGACCTTTCTGAATTTGGAGGAAAAATCACCTTAAGTCAATTTCTTAAAATAGCAAGCTAATGCTAACTGGTGCTGTGATGACGGGGTCTGTCGCCCTCTCCAACCCCTTTTCAAACTGCTCATAAGAATTTTTAAATATTAGCATATTTACTTTCTAGTTTGAGACAAAGAATTTGTTATCTTTGTCTCTTGGTAGGAGGATCAATGTGATTAAGAGAACTACATGAGCTACATTTTTAATACTAGTTCCTATGCTTTCCAATTTTTCTTACTAAATCCTTTAACTTTAATGTCGAAGCTTTTGTTCTGAATAAAAGCGTCCCCAGATAAAGAGGAAAATATTACAAAAAGCACTTGGGGTATGGTACATCCTAACTTTTTATATTAGTATTGTTCAGATAACATAACATTTGTGTCAGTAGTTTTACACTCAGCTGTGTTACTTATATACAGTAATCCCCAGTTTTATGCAGATCAGGAGGCGCTGAATCAGGCGTACGCCGATTTTTTCTGAGAAACTGATAACTGTACGCGAAAATCTCCACAATAATGTGGAAACTGCAAATATTTTACGCTTTTTTATTGCTTTTTTCATGGAAATATGATTTTTTTAGCTTATTAAGAAAAATATTTCCTAATTTTGCAACAAACAGTCCAAACATAAATTCAGCAAAATTTCCAGTTATTGGCTGCTGCCCTCCCATTCTCGTGTTTTCATTTCATTCTACTAAAAGCCTTAAAAAGGTATCATAAGAAATAAGTGAGTTTAAAATGAAATTAAAGTGTTTTGGGAACATTTTTGTGGCATATTTAAGGTGTACAATACAAAAATAGGTATTTATAGGATTTTTTTTCCCACAGCACGTTTTTTCACTATTCGTGGGTGCTCTTGTGATGTACTGTATAGTATTTATACCAAGCAATTCTGTATGTAGCATAGAGTATTCATATTGAGCTTTTATTTAGATTTTATTTAGACTTTATATGATATTGTTACTGTCTCTGTGTGTTGTGGCAGTCATTACATAAGCAGTTCCCTCCAGGATCAATACATTTTCCTGATACTGAAAACAATTCAATGCTGGATCTACAGGGATACTTATTCTCCTAGTGGGGTAAATAAGAACAGGGCATCTTTTCAGTTGACTCCTATTTGCCTTCAATGATCAGATAATTAAGGAATCTGACTTCCCTAGAACACACTTTAGCAGTTTTCTGGCCTCCCACTCTAAATCCCTTCCTTGGGGCAGCTGGTAGCCTAGTGGTTAGGGTGTTCGCCCTGCGATCAGAAAGTCATGGGTTCGATTCCCAAAACTGCTATGCACCTCTGAGGTACCCTGAGCAAGGTTCCGTCCTCACACTGCTCCCTGGGCGCAGTGTTCCTGGCTGTAAATGGGTTAAATGTAGAGGTTGAATTTCATGCTGTTCACACTGTGTGCTGTGGTGTGTTCACGTATGACAGAATTTTCACTTTCAGTGTCAACTTAAATATCACATTTGATTATTAAATAAGTGAGGAACTACATCCTCAGCATGCTGGAACCGCAACATAAATGCAACAAAGAGAAATTAAGTTCAAAACAAAACCTACCTATTAAGTGCGGTAATGGAATTTGGGTTCGGTTTGGGTACAACAGGCTTTGTTGTCTCCTTTTGACTATTTACTACTTTGGAGGCAGGCTTTTTTCTTTGCTTTTGGAGGTTCACCATTTTAATCTTCCAAGTCTTTTTAGGCTTTCGAGCTGATCTCCGAGTCCCAGTGTGGGCTGCAGACACAGCAGCATCCTCAGGAGAAAGTGCAGTTGTTGGGGTAGATGCCACAGTGGGTGTGGCGTTAGATGAGAGGATCTGTCCCTCCTCAATGTTACAGTTCAACTCTTCTGCCTCTGAATTTATGAAACCCTGATTCTTATCTACATTTGATCCATGCAAGCCATCTAAAGATGTATCTTCTTTATTCTGGAGAACAGATTCTCCAGAATATCTGTCCGTATTACTCCCCGCCTCACTATCGAAATTCTCCTCTATGCTTACATTAGTCTCTGTCTCTTCAGGATCATTGGCAAGTACTGCATTGCTACTCCCTTCGTTGGTATTAACTACTTGTAGGGACTCTCCATCTTCGCTTGCTCCCAGATCAATCTCCATCCACTCAGACACGACCACCACAGTCTCTACATCTGTCCCATCCATAACACACATGGGGATCTGAGTGGGAACAGGGTTGTCAGGTGTATTAAGTAGACAATCGGCTGTATTCAGCGGAACCACACTGTCTCTCTTGCCAGCCAGAGCAGAGAGGATACAGTCACCCATGTTTAGGGACGGTGAAGCTGAGCCTGCAGTGAAAAATCAATTTATTAGGTTAGGTTTTTGGTAATTTGGCAAGAACATTTTCTGCAAGCTTTTTTTGTTTATTTAAGTGGAAGATGCAATGAACACTATTCTATAAAGGCCGACCGAAATCAGTGGCCGACCAATGGTCACCTGTCACAGCTAAGAAAATTCATTCTTGCAACTATGGAACTTTTGCTAAGTATTTTACACTATAATGTCTGTATTTTGTGGTATAAAATGCCAAAAAATAGACAGTATAGAGCAAAAGTCTTATGCATCCCAGAAAATTATGAAATCATTTATCTCGGTAGGTGTCATTTGCCAGCAAATAGATGACTCAACATTGCATAAACGTAAAGATATATTAAAAACAAATAAATACAACTAAAACTGTACTGTTTGGCATCATGGAGAAGTGATGCAGAACACATGTCTGATTCTCATCTTCTCGATGCACTCCAGCCACTGCAAGGATTTTGATGAATTCGAATTCGATAACAGTTTCTTAAATGCCAAAAAATTTTGCACACCACTGTGTCCTGTCCAGCATCCTGTAGAGAGATTATTTATAACTGCTGTTCATTCTTCTGAATATTCATCATGGTGTGTGATACAGATGTTTAACCTAGAAATAATATCATGTGGAAAGGAGCAAATACGTACCTCACAAACTAGGAGTCATACAAAGTGCAAATCTATACATTTCAAAATGGCATCACTGAGCAATGAATCTGTCAACTTTCCTATAAGTGTCAATTGCTCATAGATTAAACACCAGGTTGCAGATCTTTTTTTCCAAAAGAGTAAACCACTGAGGAAACATACATCAAATAAAATTATTTTTTTAACTACGGCATTTTTGTTCCAGGTCAAGTATGGGAAAATCCATCACTAAATATGGACACATTGCAATCCAATTATAATTCCAGTTTCTTAAACGAACACCAGCTGGTAGCCTAGTGCTTAGTGTGTTCACCCTGCAATCAAGAAGTTGTGAGCTTAATTCCCAAGAAGATTCCCTGAGCAAGGTACCGTCCCCACACACTGCTCCCTGTGTGCTGTGTTCCCAGCTGTCAGCTGCTTCACTTGGTGCATGGGTTAAATAAATGAAGATGAAGAGTTTCATGCTGTTCACACCGTGTGCTGTGGTGTGTTCATGTAGGACAGAATTGTCCCTTTCACTTCACAAACTTAAAAGTGCAAATTAGTCTGCAGCTAAAGGAGAGTGCTTGCAGACCTTAATGAACTGGTGTCCATTTTAACAAGGGAAAGGATAAAACTTCAAGAGAGAAATGCAGCATAGTGTGTAGAAGATGTTGGCTGTTCCTGGTAAGATGTGCCTAAAACAAAATTATATTTGGTGATAACTGATGTCATTTCCAGGCAGCTGGAGCTATATTTGATCAACTTCATCACTGACAACTATGCCTCAAAGAACAAAGAACAAAGTTTAGGAGAGAGTTTCATCAGGACTTCCCCTCACAGTTGTGGCTACACACATTTTCACACCAAATATATTCTATGATTGAATTAGTCTGAAACGTATTACCTACCAGAAGTGTCTAGGGACCTAAGGGACTTATGGTGAAAGAGTAGTGACTTCAAGTTGTCTGGGTTACTAATGAATTCCTCACAGTCCTTTGAAGCAGAAGACTCAATGCCAAGCCAAGCAACAGTCTGAAACAAAAGCGTTCGGAGGTCAAGTATTTTAAATAAAAGGCCCATATTTTAAATAAATCCAGACTCCAAATATCATTCATCAGAACACTTTATGATTTCACTTACCTGAAGGAGATCAGGGACCGGCAGAAAGCAATCCAGCTTTGACAAGAAGTCCCACATGAGTGCCTGAATTGCAGAGTCATAGTTGGGGCCGAACTCCACTGGAAACACATTCTACAGAGAGGGGGAAAAAAAAGAAGACTTTTTACTTTTCATTAAAACCCAGCACTTTATGAGTTATACTTTTGGGGTTGGTATCCAGTATATTGTTGGAGTAAGGAGTAGTTAAAATTGCAATGCAGCCACCAGGACAGGTATTGAAAACCAATTATTTCTTCAACTCTGCTGTGGCCCTCAGTGGGTGTGAAGGTTCTCCACTCCTGTGTCAAGCACCGGGAGTAGTCTATTTTGTCACATACTGTTCTGAAGGGAAAGGATATGGAAAGTACTGTTAGTACTTGCAACTATCATAAAAATGCACAGCTGTTATGCAGACAATGTTCAGATTTACATCACCACAAAATCCTTTACCCCCGCAAACCCACTCCACTTTCACCAGCTGCCTTACAGAGATAAAAGCCTGGATGCAAGTCAACTTCCTTCAACTAAACTAAAACAAGTCAGAAATGATAATCATTGCACCCAAATCCCTCACCGAGCTCACAAAAACTTCCACCTCTCTCTCGATTACTCCATCTTGACCCCATCCCCTCACGTCCAGAACTTCACAGTCACCTTTGACAGCAACTTGTCCTTCGCAATTCACATCAACACCATCAACAAATCTGCTTTTTTCCCTCTAAAAACACATAGTTCGCCTCCGCTCATCACTCTCTGCTGCTGAAACTTTAACTCATGCCTTCATCACATCCTGACCTGACTACTGCATTAGCATCCTTCACGGTTTACCCTCCTAACTGCTTAATAAATTACAATACATCCAGAATTCTGCAGACACTGCTTCTCACACAATCCTGACTGTGAGATCATATCAGTCCTGTCCTTCAAAACCTCCACTGGCTTTTTTACCCATCGCATACAAAATCCTCCTCCTCACCCTCAAAGCTCTCCATATCTAGGCCCCTTCCGACCTTTTTACTACTCCACCATCACACTCCTTCTTCTAACCTTCGCTTTACTGCTGCCCCACACGCGTATGTTCATCTGCTTCGTTCATTTGTTTTTACTTGCCTTGTTGTTTCAGTATGTAAGTTTTAAATATGTTTTGTTTTGATTTCAATGCAAGTGTTTTAATGTAAAGTGTTCAATTTTATTGTTTCTGCAATTCTATGTAAAGCGTCTTTGAGTACCTATAAAAGCTATCTATAAATAAAATGTATTATTATTATTATGATTTGCATGATCCTATAACAACTAAAATGTTTACAACTGAGGACAACCCCTCATTTGCTGCTTCATATACAAAGACATGCTGCACATCCAACAACCACAGCTTATCAAGTGTTTTCAGACAATATCCCAGTCCTCAGGACAAAGCTCACGTTCTGAAAAGTTATTCAAAAGATTTTTCTGACCTGAAAGAAGTGCTCCCTCTCAGCTGTGTCTTTTATGAGTCTCTGAACCAACTCCACAAAGTAAATACCGGTCTCTTCCACCTCCATGCTGTCCACCTGCATGACCAACAGCAGCCTGGTCATATTGGGGTTGTGTGTATTTGCCAATAAATTCTCACATAAGAGCACATTCAGCACAGACAAAGAGGAAAGCATGATTTTATTTGTTTTTTTAGGGCAATGCATTTCACTTACATATTTGACCAGAGGAAGGGCCAGCTGAATGCTATTGAGGTGAGGCTGGATTGAATGAATATCCACCAGATCGTCTCTGCGGCATAACTCTAAAATCAACTATGAGAAGTGAAGAAGTGTTTATTTTCATGGGCATGAGTAATTGTGATCATATGACCTGCTGCTCACTATGTGCACACCTGATCAAAATAAAGCACCATACATTAGTTAACCTTCAGACAGACACCACACACTTATCTAAAAGTTACTACAATCTATCCATTGTCAAAAGAAAAACAAGGCTTTACCTTTGCTCGCAGGCCTACAACAAGTTCAACTCCTCGTGTGTGACTGAATAGCTCCGGCACAGCTTCAGTAACCAGTGAAACAAAGTCTGCCAGCATCCCGTACTGCGATACATCCCGCTGTTGCACAATGCGCCACAGAACTGCAGATGTGAGGCGGAGAGGAGAGACCAGGATGCGCAGAGATGGCAAATGTAGAGGAGCATGACCTGACATGAATTGTATAAAAAAAAATAATTATATACATACATATACACTGTACACATGAGAGAGAGAGAGAGAGACAGAGAGACAGAGAGAGAGAGAAAGAGAGAGAGAGAGAGAGAGAGAGAGAGAGAGAGAGAGAGAGAAAGAGAGAGAGAAAGAGAGAGAGAGAGAGAGAGA
>JBBPDB010000128.1:16234459-16244807 GCA_037974465.1 Brachypetersius altus | reverse complement strand
GCAGTAACCCCTAAGTGAACCCACAACAGTCCCACTTAACCCCTTAAGGCCCGAACAGCCAGTCCTGCCCGCCAGCTTGTCACAATATTATTCAGACATTACATTGTGAAATATGAACAAGTCAATTACACTTATATAGTCGTATCAATAAAACAATGAAGCAGGGATCATTTCGATATGATACAGTGAATTGAAAGGATGGGTTACTGCTGTCATTTGTGTAATATGATCCACAAGAAGTTGGAAAAATGTAAAGTGTTCATTGCATTCACAGTATTACAACAGAAATGGTACATGCACTAGTAAACTACACGGAGAAGCAGGACCAGTGCGGGGCTCGTCATGATGTTGACCCTGAGAGAAGAGCTTCATATTTACAGAAACACAGAGAAGTGGCATGAGGGGAAAAAAGCTAGGAAAGGTAAAGGTAGGGAAAGATTTAAGTGAAAGGGAGAAGCGAAGGAAACACGCATATTGGAGAACAGCGCAAGACTAGAGCAGAGAGAGTAAGGGGTAGAGAAACAAGTTACTCCTGAAGTGGACCCGCAGCCTCAGAGGTCAAGACAGAGTTTTACTGATAATACATTTAACAATAGATTTGGTTATGAAATTATGTTAAGATTAGAGTAATGATGTATTTTTGTTCTGTTCAACGGGTATAAAGAAAGATGTCATAGTGAATTTCAGGCAGAGAAGGAACAAGGTAGAGAACTGATACAGGGATATTTGGGCTCTGAAGGAATCACTTAAAACAAAAACAAAAAAATGGACAAATTCAGAAAAAAACAAGAATACATCAAAATTCAGGCAGATCCAAAATTAAGTTCCCGTGAGAAAGTTTTCTTGTGGAAAGAGGAGGAGATGGTTTTCTGCCATGCCCAAGTGGACAACATCCACAAATACTACACCTGTACCAAACACAAAACAATCAGACCGACATTTTCTCTGATTTATTAGAGGCAAAAACATGTAGACTCAAACCTGAAGGACTGCATGTGCAGTTAATGTCTCAACAGCAGAGACTTTCTAGTTGCAACAGAGGAGGAATTTGCAGGTGTTTTTCCTCCACACAGTGGACAGCAGGCATTCTCAGAAAGAAAAACAAGGAAGGTGAAAAGACAAGACACCTCTTAAACATGATTAAGGTACATTTTTTTAAAAAAAAAACACTGCTTGCAGGAACTCCTCTGCCATACACTTTGCATCACACCAGCAGCAGTCAACTGTCTGGAGGTCTCTATGGTGGAGTGGAACAAGGTCTGCTTTGGCACAATCTGCTCATCAGCAGAAATGTTGTATTACATTTAAAGTCTTCATTAACATTCTGTGAATGTTTTAATGCTTCCATTTTTTAAATCCTGTCAGCTGTGTTACTTTGTTCCCCCAACTGACCAAAGCATGTCAGGTGAATTGAAGATGCTAAACTGCCCTGAAGTGTAACTGTGTGTGTTCCTTGTGATAGAATTGATGTTTAGGCTTATCCCTTATTTGGAAAGTTTTCATCTTAAAACATTACTTGCAAACACATGGATTTTTGACAATCCGTGCAAGAAATTCACCTGGAATGTAGAAAGTGGTTGATACTAAAAAAATTCATTCATTTCACTTCACATGCGCTCCATGGAAACATGACCGGACAGCTTTTAAAAAGGCTTTAATTATACATTACTTTGTATGATGTGTTTTTTCTCAAATAACATACAGATCCATCCATCTTTGAGAAAAAAATCAAACAAAAACAGTAGCATAGTGAAAAGCCAATTCATGTTCCAGCCAATCACAAAATAAACTTCATAAGAGCCTTATCACAAAGTCTGAGGAGATTTGGTGCTCTTATCACAAGACCTTGTGAGCAATTGTCCGAGTTACAAAATATTCATTTGAGCTAAACCTGTAGAACAGTTCAAGATGGATGTATGACTGAGTGATGAAAAGGAACCACATACAGTAGAATTAAAACCCCACAGAGTCTTCAGAATATATATTTAGATTTGTAACAGGTCAGTCTCTCCAGGTGACTTCTACTTCATCTGTCCTGTACCTGTTGAAGAAACACTCACTGAATGACTTTAACCAAGTAAATAACATGTGATTTTATTTTGCATTAGCTTATCTGTTCAATATACACTTGATTTTAAATGTCTGAAGGCCCTGTTTTCATGAGTATAGCATAAACATTTGTTCCAGATGTGCATATAAAACAACTGTAATATAAGCAACAGTATTGGTTTCAGAAAGATCAAAAGAAAAGCATATACACAGTTTGTAAGATCTCCCCAGTAAAGCAGTCTAAGTTCACCATGCCTGATACTAACCCCCAACTAGAGGGGTATAAAGCATTCCTCCAGTATCTCGGACATTAGCTGGAGTAGCATTTGTGACCCAGAAAAAATATCACTAGTGCTCTTGTGTCTGAATTCAATCGAATCCTTAAAGCAATGTTCCCACTTCTAATGCAAAGCCTTCTCAGAAGAGTACAGCAAAGGGAGGATAAACTCTTATTAATACCCTTCATTCCAGAGGAAACTTTGGATGACCAGGTGTCCATAAACGTTTGGGCATTATTACAGTACATTATTTAGCATTTAATAACATCTTGAACCAACAGAGATTCTAAAAATACATCTTAGGTTCTGTTTTAATAGCATTACTATCCACTTGTTATATAAAATAAAATAATTCTTAATATGACAAACGATTCCAACATCAGTTTGAAAACAGAAAATTCCATACCTTTGTGTGATCCAGGAGTCGGGAAGCTCTGTTGTCTGTCCCACACGGAACATTTCCCATCCAGCCTGTGCAATCATTGCTCCGTTGTCAATGCAGAACCTTGAAAGCAAGTCAAGTTATTTACGCTGTGTGGGATGCACACGGTATTAAGTGCTGAGTGCTCAGTCACAGTGCAAAGCCCTTGTGACCCATAACAATGCACTGCTAATTCAAAACAACTGAATGCTCGCTGTACTGACTCTAACCCTTTAGTTCCAGTCTTGGCCCTGAGCCTCCCTGGCCTTCACACTGTAGTGTTTTCCTTGCTGTACCACACACTTCAGCTTAGAAAAGGCTTGTTAATTGGTTGAGGAGTTAGATCAGGTGTGTTAGATCCAGGATCAGGGCTGCTCTAACTCACCTCTCATCTGTGGCAAAGAGTCGAGCACCTCTCTCTTCACACATGACGCCCATCATCTCCTGCAGACGGAGGTTACCTATAAGGGGATGCACAGTGTAAACTGGTAACTGAACAAATAAGAGTAACAAACCATTATCAGTAAATGGGAAGAATGAGTCTGAGACTGTCTTTAGTTACAGTGTGCACATTGCTCAGACAATCTAACCTTGTCTACCTGAGTAAGGGGATAACTGGATTTCTTTCTGAATATATGATGTATGCACCACTAAAACTGATTTGTAACTTGTCAATACGTTACTCAAAGAAAGATATAACATGCTAGTGCTGATGCAGTGTCAAAGATCAATCTAAAATATGAATTATACTTTAAAATGTACTAGATTAACTGTACATCTGTTCCAAATAACCTGATTGGGGAGTTAAAATGCAGAGGTCACATGATGGTTGATAACAGCTTTAATCTGATTGTAAGAGAGCATAGAATGCTTTTTACAGGACCACTTAAATAATCATGTAGCCCTGCCCCCCCCCAAAAAAATAGAGCACCCAGTTAAAAGACTGATGAGGCACTTCATCAGATACTCATACATGGAGACCACTGTTCTAACCACTAGGCCAGTACAGCCTGGGCTGAGCTTTTAAACACCTCATTGTCACTCCTGGCCTGAGAATTCACAAGCTGTTCAACACACCCACAGTGTCTGAGTGCTGAGTATGATTCCCCACCCAAGTAATACCTGCTGACTGGTGGTCCTGGGAGGTGAATGTAGATACAAGGAGCATGTAAACATACTTAATTGTAGTACAAAGACAGGGATTACCAACTACTGTGCTTTCTTATTCAATGTTCAGATGAGCTTCTATCTTAAACGGTCCCACAGGTGAAACCTGAAGTGGGCATTTAGTAACTCTTTCCTGATTATATCATTTCATAGTAACATAGTAACTGAATAATAAGCCTAGGATTAATAACACAATATACAGTTATTTAATGTGTAGAAATGTTTGACTGTTGATGGCAAACTGCTATCTGTAAGGTAAACCACACACTCACAGCCTACTCCTCCCACAATCAGCACCTCCTGAGAGCCGCAGTGAGCCATGGCCCGCTCTGTGATCTCCACCAGCATAGAGAAGACGGTCTCCTACAGATCAGAGAAGATGGGCTTTTGTAAGACACACAGCATATTTCATACTGCTGTACAGAATTCATTGGTTAGTGAGGGGACTTCATTCCATGCCTGCAGTGAAAAGCACAGGTCCTCTGCTGTACACTGCCCAGAGCTCAACATCTTCTGTGCTGCCGCCTAGTTTTCAATTGGAGACCAAGAGAAGACAAATATAGTCTTTAAAAACACAAACTCACTTTGTCTACAAGATGCAGGTGCATCTCTATTTATTCACCCATTCATCCATCTATGACTATTATTAATAATCATCAATACAACTTTTAACATCATTTGAAGACCTGTTACCTCTATGTATGATAAAATTCCAGAGAATGAAACATCCATTCCTTTCACTGTATATGGAAGCTCTATATAGTTTTTCCCCCTAAAAAGACACATGAAGACGGTTCATATCAATCATTAATCAGCATCAACTCCTCCATGGTTCTGTACAGTGTAACACTTTCAGTAATATTCAGAGGACACTTCACAGCTGCAGGTCTGGCTCTAATACAAAAACGTTTGAAAAAGGCAATACATTTGTAACTGTTACATGCAACAATATCGTTTTCTCGTGTTTAGGAGGATGGCAGTGGCTATCATATAGTTCTCTGTTTGCTTAAAAACAATGCAGACAACCACAGAGGTTTATAAACAGCTTCAGTTGTGAGTGTGGCACCTTCTCCTTATGTACTTTACTCTGGGTGTTTAATTCTGTGGTCCTCATTATGGGGGTACATAAATATTAATTTCCAACCGATTTGCCTCGTAAAAAGGCTCTACAGAAAGCCATTGCAAGATTTTTCATTTGCACCTCCCTCGACCCATGTGTGGTTACAGATGAGAAATAGCCGACCAGTGGAACGACGATTTTGCTGAAAACAAACAACTACAAGATGTTTTCATCCAATGCTGCAGTGTTTTAAATATCATAATAAATACAAAGCATTAAGGTAAAATCTCTCCACAAAAGAAGGCCCAACCTGGAATTCTGGCAAAAGAACAATGTGTACCTGATATGTGCACTTACTTCTTTGCCATCTGTTCAATGTTGTATCCAGGACTGGGGTCATTAGATATCTGCGGAAAAAAAGTCAAACCTAGGTTTAAATAAAAAAAAAGGTTACAAACTTTACAAAAATGTGAAGGAAAGCAGAATATTGACCTTGATGACTCTGGCAAAGCGGTCCAGGCAGTTTCCCACAGCAATGTCTATTGTTTCCCCGAAAATTCTGTAATGTCTTTCAGAGTAAGCAATCACCTAAAGAAGCATGAGGTAGCAACTCAACTCAGTTTCAGTAAGACAAAAGCATGTATGACTACAGGACAAGCACTTATGACGAAGCTATTAGTACTCTTTTATGTGACAGCCAGCTGTTTAAAGCACCCACCTGAGTGTTGCCTCCACTGACGTAAAGCACTGTAGGGTTGTTAGCTCCTGTAATCAGTCGACCCATTTCAATGTGCCCAATGCAGTGGTTCACACCAATCAATGGCTTCCCCCACAGCTGGGCGACTGTCCTGGCCACCAAAGCCACAGTGACCAAAGGGGCACCCATTCCTGGTCCTGGAGATCAGGTGGCATTTACATGAAAACAAATGTGTCAGGTTTAAACATGGACCCACATATTAGAGACCAAGACCGCTAACAACACGATTCCGTACACAGCAACATGAAGTCACTTAGTCGCCGCACTGGTACCTCCACTTCTTTACTGTGCGATCAAGACTTGTTTGTGAATATTTGCAGATATAAATACTTACCATGGTTTCTTGGAGTAATCTTAAATTTCAATTTTTTCTAGTTCTGGGGACCCACTGTCCTGGACAGTCCACACACCTGATAATTATCAAGATCTTAATGAGCCAGAACAGATGTGTTGGAGATTCCCTGAAACTATTCAGTGCAGTGGGTCCCAAGGTCTGGGAATGAAAGACAACAGAGTAACTGGTGGCTATGAGATGCATTATTTGGATTAACTGACAATATAAACCAGATTAGGCGTGTTATTATTTTTAAATGATGTTCATGACCCTCAACTTTGATTTTTCATAATAAAATGTATACTTTTGTTTGACAATCTGACATTTTCTGCAACATACATATTCAATAACTTTGATTCTGTCCCATAGTCCTGGACTACCCATGAATCTGAAAGGAGATTCTCCACTGAGGAGAGCTGTAGTCCAGAAATAGGATTAATCTCTGTCCGGGGGTTGTAGACACATGCTTACTCAATGTTTCGCCAACAGTTTGGTCTATTTGTCTCCACTTTGTCCCAGCTACTCTACTGTTCTGGACAGGCTTCACACTAGGTGCCAAAAAGTTCCTCCAGAGCACCCCACTCACTGGCAGTGTTTTTCCAGGGAGACTAAATGCCCATGTCAGCAACAGGTACAAAAAGTACCTGTTTGGAGAATACTGTAAATCTGTTGATTTCACAGCATTAGCCAATCGAAGGAACGTACAGGCTTTGGGTTGTTTACCTTTGGTGTAGGCTACACAGTCAATATCAGTAGGTTTCAATCCAGCTTCGTTCAGTGCCTCTCGTAGGACGGTTAGAATAGCACCACGGTGATGTTTAGCTGTTTCACTAGGAAGAAAACCTGGGAGGAGATGTAAACTGACAATGAGTCCTATTACAATATCCATTCTTAACACGTAATACAGAGCAGCAATCACTATACAGTATGATGCACAACTATTTGTTGCCCTCTGTAAGGACTGTAACAAACTTGATATTTTAGGTTACCTTGCCCAGGTGGAGTGATATAAGTACGTCTAGGGTTTGATAGGACCTCCCCATCTCTCACAATGCCTATACCAATCTTATTGGCACTGCCCTCGAAGCCAATGACCACAGTCATCACTGCTGGTAAAACAGAATTCACATAATTTATGTACAGACATCATGTATTATGTACAGACCATTTATTTGCATTCAATGACTACATATTACAGACTAGAGACCATCTGTTATCACCTCAGCCTCCCGCTGCATTAAGGCTTGGTTAATTCATTGCCAGGCATACAGTGTTTAATTCATTGCCAGTATCGTTAAATACGTGTCCTGATCCCCAGCCTCAGATCGCCATGATTTATCTTCACCCAGTTACTTATGTGTGAAGGTACTACTAGAGCCGTCGCCAAGAACATAACGAGGAAACCTTTGGTGACATAAAAGATCACTTTACATCACTTCACAGATCACTTTACACATCAACAGTGAAACTATTTTAGGAATATGCTATGTCGCAAATAAGAAACTGAGAAATACTCAGAAATTAGCTGTCAAGATGAACAAAACCACTCCAAAACTGTTTTCTGCACCAAGCAGACAAAACGTGTCTCATCACATAATGAATACAGTTATAAGTTAAAATAATAATACTAAAAATGTCTAAACTCACCCGTTTCACTCTTCGCTTGCAGCTGTGGACTCGTGGGAGAGGACCATGACAACATTGAAATAGGTGTCCTCCTTCTTTCCCACACCAAATGTTGAAAAGGGAAACATAAAATGTTGAACCACGTATCATCTAACACCTATTCGGATTTATCAGAAACAATCCAGATTTCCGAATATGCACCCAGATTCTGCGTCGTGTTGTGTGTGCAGCGTTAATGTGGTCAGGCAGTGTTGGGTCAGCTGTGTGGGGAACATGTGCAGTTCGGTCTTTGTCCCGGAGCCGTAGGACAGAAACACCATCAGCTCTTGACTGTGGAGCTGCTAGGTATGCAGCATTCCCTTTTCTTAGTTTTTGCAATTGAAAGCTAATTCTTTAATAATATTGTGTGTTCGGGGAGCCTTCATGTTGTGCTCGATCATTCATTCGTTCAGTTTAAACCCGTTAGCTCAGACAGCTAGGCTGAACAGTGAAGTTTTTTTGTCTCTGGGAGGAATTCTCTCTGTCGCTTCAGCGCGTCACATTTAACACAAACTGACTAAAACCCAAGACAATAAAAACAGCGTCGTATCTTTTACCCTCGCCGTCCTAACTGTAGCTCAGAGTGGGTTGACTTAAAGTTGTGTGCAGTTGTGTAAGCAGCGCTGCCCTGTTTCTGTTCAGGTGCTCGTGTGAGTGTGTGTGTGCGGGTAGTGTGCAGCCTCAGAGCGAGCAGAGAAATGTCCAAGAGGGCCAAGAAAAACGAGGCTTCTGCAGAAAACGACGGTGGAGCAGGTAAGCAGTCCTGGACACATGCTTACTTTGTTAGTGCATTTTCTCCATCTAATCAGTTGTAAGCCATAATAGAACCCTCCCTTTACAAACTGTAGAACCAGCAGCAAAAAAGGGGAAGAAAGCAAAGGAACCAGAGGCCCCAATTTTGTATGAAGATCCTCCAGATAAGCTGACCAGCAAAGATGGCCGAGCAGCCAACATGAAGATAACCTCCTGGAACGTGGATGGCCTCCGGGCCTGGGTGAAGAAGAATGGGCTTGATGTGAGTTTAATCAGGAAGATCAATAATTGCTCATTTAAAATTATGGTATTATCGATATTCTGTACTTTGCTTATTTGCTCATCTGGCTCTGGCAGTACTGATGCATGCTGTAGTGCAGTTTTTTTCACATCATATTCCTTAATCCACACTGTTCCCGGTCATTGAGTAACGATGGATTCTAAATGCAGATCATTTTCCCTACAGTGGGTGCGGCAGGAGGCTCCGGATGTGCTCTGTCTCCAGGAAACTAAGTGTGCCGAGAAAGCCCTCCCAGCAGACATCACCTCCATGCCAGAGTTTCCACATAAGTACTGGGCAGGTTCTGAAGATAAAGAGGGCTACAGTGGGGTGGCCATGCTGTGCAAGACTGAGCCAATTAAGGTCACTTATGGCATTGGTGAGTGCTGCCCATACACCTGTAAACAAACACATTTGTATCGGAGATCGGTCAGACAGAAGCACCAGAGAGCAGTTTATTTGTGTGGAGGATCATTCTCTGCACAGCAGGGGGCTCTGATATTTTTGGGTGTGTGTACTGAACAGTATAGCCCACCAACCAAAATACTGAGACAAAAGTTACTGATGAAAGACTAACACAAACTGTGCAGCATCAGATGAATAATAACAGGTCAACATCATCAGAGATAAGTTAATGTGGGTTCTGTAGTGTTTTTCATGCTGAATTCAGATCTGCGTTTAGTTTTTCCCGCATGTAGTGTTTGTGATGAAGCTAGTTCTATATTGTATGATAGTTGGTATTATCATATAATAATCAAATGCTGAGTGTTTTTGAAGAAACAGTGATCTCTGACTGACACTGATCATTATATCTATGCCACAGTGTGGCCTGTCTGACTTCACACTGAAAATTACTTCACTGGTGCCTGTGGTTTATTAACAAAAACGTGTCCATTGCA
Source organism: Brachypetersius altus (assembly GCA_037974465.1). Lineage (NCBI taxonomy): Eukaryota > Metazoa > Chordata > Actinopteri > Characiformes > Alestidae > Brachypetersius > Brachypetersius altus. The sequence continues at coordinate 16,235,144 of JBBPDB010000128.1, read as the reverse complement.
AATCTAATATTACTCTTAATTCAAAAAGTTGATGTGAGTGAAAAAAACTGAAAGCATATCAGCATGAAAAAACTGGCTTTAAAAAAGTGTTGTGGTTTCTGACGACGAAGATGATACATTTTTTGTTGACCAGTGTAATCAACTTTACATCTGTAAGCTGGACCAACATGTTAGTGTGTTTAATAGAGTGGACAGTAAATGGACAGTGTTTACATAACACACACAACAACATATCATGTAGGATCACTTTGAACTCTAGTGGTAAGTCTGAAAATGAATATAGATAAAAGGTCAGTGTATGTCTAATACACTGATGGATGTTTACTCCTGGGACTCCATTTACTAATAGTGGTTCAGATTATGTATACCCTGTGTGTATGTAGGTGAAAGTATTCAATTGTAGTAATCTTCAGATTGGAAGCAAAGAACCTGAACCAAGAATATATTGTTATACCAGAACGTCATGAGGTGATGTAACATTATAAGAGTTGACTGTGTCAGCATGCAGTTTGCATATTTCTATAAAGTGAAAGTGATCATTCTGTCATACGTGAACACACCACAGCACACAGTGTGAACAGCACAAAATTCATCCTCTGCATTTAACGCATTCACCAAGTGAAGCAGGGGGCAGCAGGAACACAGCGCCCGGGGAGCAGTGTGTGGGACGGTACCTTGCTCAGGG
>JBBPDB010000128.1:16204772-16218566 GCA_037974465.1 Brachypetersius altus | reverse complement strand
CCTGTTTTCTGTTTATGTGCTCCCCAGCTGCCTTGTGTTTCCCCTAGTTATGTCATGTATTTAAGCCTGTGTCTGTCAGTGTGTCCTCATGTGTCCATCGCCTCATGTAGAGTGCATGTCCTAGTTCTCATTCTAGTTTCTGATCCTGGTGGCCTGCAAGCCCATTTGATTTCTCTGTTTTGTTTTTGCTTTCTGCCAATAAAGCATTATCGAGCATGGATCTCTGGCTGTCTGCATGCTCCGAGGTAGCTCCGGGTTTGGGCTTTGCGGCCCAACCCGTGACAGGCCCATACAATTGTGTAACTTGTACACAATGAGTGACGCTTTGAAGTTCAGTTCTGTATGGAACTGGGAGCCTGAGCAAGGACCTGAGAATTGGAGCAATGTGCTCTTTTTTCTGGGATTTGGTCAGCAGCATTTTGAATGATCTGAAGCTCTAATGGACGTTTTGGGAATCCCAGGAAGAGAACGTAATAAGTAGCACTACAGGAAATATGGTTTGTTTGGACACAAAATCATTAGCTTTTTAAATGATTTCATGTGGTAACCTACTGTTAGTTACAGAAGCACCACATATAGATGACACTAAAAATGTACTATGGTGACATGCTGGTGCAGTGGTTAGCTCTGTTGCCTCAGTCTGTAGGCCCTGGGGAGGGCAAGTGGCTCAGATATTCAATGAATGTTGTAGTAGTCTCCTAAGAATAATACATTGAGAAAAGAGTGGTCTTTTGAATTTGACTGTCTTGCAGAAGGACAAAGAACAACTAAATAATCTCAGCAGGCCCATTTGCATGAGCTATTATGAAAAATCATATCTGACTCAACAGTTGTCTTAATAAGGTAAAAAAAAGTCTATTTTGATTCTACAAGGTTTTGACATTTAGCTGTAATCTCTTCATTTGAGAAACAGCAATTTTCTTGTTCTAATTTAACAAAATTCTTTGAGCTTATGTAGATGTTTGCATGTGTTTTGTCACAGAAACCACATTTAATTGCAAATAATCTGAAGCCCTCCTTGCTGACTTTGTCATCATTTACCGTTTTACCTTTCCATCAGTATCCTGTATCACTTACAGTGGAGCTTGGCCGGCAGTGTTTAGCCATCATCGCCTTGTCTGAGTTTATTGATGAATGTCCTTTTCCAATGACACCCTCCATTTCACAAGGGCATTTAATTAATAGTGTAGACAATGATTACTTTTCTAAGAACGAAAGGATAGAGAATGGCGGGGTGGGTGCGGTGAGGAAAGGGAGGGTGAATTAGTGTTTTAGAGGTCATGAATTGGATTGCAGGGTACAAAATTGATCAATGTTCTGGAAGGAAGCATTTCACCTGTGATCAACAACCCAATTTATTTGCCGTGCTGCAGGAGATGCCATTTTATTTTTAGCTCTTGTAATCTGGGTGTTCCCTCTATGTTATTTGGTTTGTGTGTGTGTGTGTGTGTGTGTGTGTGTATTGCAAAAAAGCAGCAAGCTGATTAAAAAAAATCTAAAATAAAGTAAATGGTCCATTAAGCAACCACCCTTGTGCTTCTGGATTGGCCAAAAATGACCAGACAGTTTCTAATAAAACAACATTTTTCCTTTAAAGCCCAGGTTTCCATATACCACAGATTATTGAAAGTGTTTGGTGTGGTGGCCTAGAAGTAGGATACTCTGGACCAAGAGGTCATGGGTTCGAATCCTACCTTCAGCCCACCAACACTGGGTCCCTGAGCAAGACCCTTAAATGCAAGTTGCTCCAGCGAGACTCTCCCCTGTAGTTAGGGATTGGAAGTTGCTTTGGTTAAAAGCATCTGATAAATGCTGTAAATGTTTGAGTATTATGACTACTGTGTGTCATGCTATGAGAATTGCATATTTGAGGTTATTTGCATTACACTGACAAACATCAAACTGCTCACTAATGTCAAAGTTTAGAAGTCTAGTACAGTTTTGCTTCCTTCTCTATATTTTAAAGCAGCACCCTAAAAAGTAAAGTATTACTAGAGTAAAGGCAATGGTCCTGTGTAAAACCATAACATCAAAGAACAGTGACAGTTCTCAGACTTCTTTGTGAAAAGTTGAAGCCTTCTCACAGCCATGATGCTGCACTTTGAAATGACCACTTTTTTATATAGATTTAATAAATAAACAAATTTTAAAAAACCTTACAGCATTCCCATGTTTAAGAACTGCTGCTTTAAATAACCTTTAGAAAATGACTTAAAAAAAATAACCTTTAAAAAAAGATTTTACTATTGTTCTACATTTTGTTTCTGTATGAAAGCATCTTTGCTAAGACTAAACTTTATTTTCAGTATAACAGGCAAGAGAATGTGCTCAGGTGTTTTGGTTATTGCCAATCAGTGTCTTGGAATTGGAATTCCACATACAATTAAAATTCCAGAACAGATGGTAAATCACTTACAACCTCCATTGCCAGATGCCATAAAGGACATGTCATGCATGGTATTGATCCAAAGGTTATATTTTGCTTGCCTTCTCTCATGCATATCTCAAACACTGAGCATGCACAGTCTCCTGCAACAGTATGGCATCTAAGATATAATATGAAAATAACCATAGAATGATTGCATTGATGTGATATTTTTGCAGGGCCATTAAAATTACAAATTGCACAGATTTGGCATCTGTAGTCCTGAACAGTGACTCCAGTGCCAGCAGAGGGAGGTTTAGATGGATGTGTGTTAATGGTTTCCTAGTTTTATATCTACCATGCCCCCTCCCCTATACATCTCTGCTGAAGAGATAGTGAGCCAGTACAGCACTGGATACGACATTTGCTGCAGTGGCACATAGCATTCGCGACCAAGCAAGTGGAATAAGTGTCGGAAATACACATCTAAATACCGCCGAGTGCAGGGTGTAGCTGTGGATGAAGATAAGCCAGCCATGTGTCGTCGCACAGTGGATAATTTATGGTAAAGTGGGGGCTTGTGTGTTGGGAGGGAGCATGGCCAATGTTGATGGCTAGCTATAAAGAACGCGGCAGAGGGGCGCATGAGGGGTGTTAGGTTGAGGCTGAGAAACAAAGGAAATATACAAAAAGGGAGGAGTAAATGAAGGAGAGAGAGTGGGCGGCACATAAAAGCAGAGCTGGGACCATGAGCTGTGCACTTGCAACTGCGTCTTACGACTCTCTGCCTGCTCGACTGAGCCCCCATCGAGTGAAAGATCAGCAAGGCACTCGAAGACTTTCTTCTCCACGGGGCTTGACTCTCCCTGCCTCGCCTCCTCTGGCTTGTCGTCTCTCGGCTGTGCCTGGACCCTACCTGCTTTCTCCTTTCCAGGAGGCCAACGACATCCAACATCCGCAGCGGCACCATCTCTCCCTGTCACTGGATTCCGAAGCATCACTGGCGCCCCCTGTGAATCGGGTGGGTGCTGCCCCACCATGCTGCCGAGCAGTAGGTGTGATGCCCCTGCTCCGCCTCACGTTGCTCATCTTCAGCTGCCTCTTTTGGGCAGCAGGGTTGACCATCTTCACCCTGGGCGTCTGGGCGCAAGCTTCTCTGGCTGACTACATGCTACTCTCTGCTAATCGCTACCCCAATGCCCCACTAATACTGCTCGCCACGGGGGCTGCCGTCACAACCTGGGGTTTCCTGGGGTGCCTGGGAGTGGCGGCCAACCTGCCCTGCCTTCTGAGGGCCTACGGCTTCTTCCAGTTGGCCACACTGATGGGAGGATTGGCAGCTGGTCTTTCAGGGCTCTTCTACAGGGAAGATATTGCCGGAGGTTTCCGAAGTGGCCTGCAAAGGGCAGTGCTTGCTTACGGGGAAGACGAAGGTCGTGACAATGCTTTAGATGGCCTGCAAAGGGCGCTGAAGTGCTGCGGAGCTGAAGGATGGCGTGACTGGGTTTCGTCTGACTGGGCTATCCAGGATGCCATTTTGTCGAAAGGCAGCTCAGGCAACGACACATTAGCTATGTCGGTGCCAGACAGCTGCTGTATACAGCGCAAGGGCTGCCATAACAGGCCTCTGCCAGAAGGGGGAAGTGGAAACACTGAAGCTGAGGGCATTCATCAGCATGGTTGTTTCAGAAAGGTCTTCAGTTTAGTCAATGATAATGTCTTCCATATTGCTGCTGCTGTTTTGGGGCTTGCCTTCACCCAGGTGGCAGGTATTGCCCTATCATGTCTACTCGCCAACCGCCTGTTTTTTCAGCCTCGTAGGCAAATTCACTAAAAAGAGGTCACTTACGAGGCCAGTTCAACACATTATTTACAAAAAGTCAGTATTTGATACTGAAAAGAATATTGATTTTCAAGCATTACTTTCAGTCATTAATGATTCTACAAGTGAAGACTTACATATTCAAGAAACCTGTACTGACTGTAAACCAGTATTGACTGTAGATGGACTCCAAACGTGCTTTTTGTATCTGTTCACGAATTGGATTTGGATACAGAACCATTCGACAGAAACTCTATTGTATGCATGTTTACCAAGTATGTATGTCACAAAAATATTTGGAAAATATGGAAAACAGTAATGATTAAACAGGATTATGTCTGAACTGTGTTGAGTTTCAGGTAATCATGCGCAAAAGTAATCATGCTTTCGTCTTTGTGCTGTAAGGTGAATCAACCAATGTATAGAATAGCTGTGGCATGATTGCATATTAGCACTGATTATGATCTTTTTTGAGGAAGTGTGGCTGGTTGACCAACAGATAAGACAGACATAGAGAGGACATAAAGGTTTTTAGATTTAGCCTAACAAAATGTGTGAGTAAGAACTGTTGTCTAAATTCAGGCTGTTTTGAAGACTGTGTTTCTAGTGCAGATTTCATAAGGAAGAACATTTGAACCACCCTGTGGTACAGCTGAGCCCCAACCCTGAGATAATCTGACTCATGTCAAATCTTTTTGATTGGCTGGACACCCTTGTTCAGTAGACTATTCTAGCTACTTTTTTACAGTAGTTTACTTTAAAAGCAGTAAAAGAAGTAAGAAGGCATGGTTGCATTACTCTATTGCCTTGTGTAGACATTATTCGAGAATTAAGTGTTAGCTTGCTTGCTTTAAAATGAAGGTGCAAAAAACAAATCCTCCCAAACTTTCAAACTATTCAAACTTTCAAACATAATAGAAACTATTTGGAACTCAACTCTAACATGGAAGGTTTTATGCTTTTGGCCGCATGTAAAAGTAATTTATGTTATTGAACTATTAATGCGAGCTAATAAATGAAAATGAACAAAATCACAGACTCTGGTTCCTCTTTTTGTTAGTCATTTTGTTACATTCAGTGGGTCATTTCCAACTATTCTTGACAAATTACATCCCAAAAAGCAATACAATGACTTTTCCCCCTATGTTCACTGAAAGCAAAGTGTTCTGCAAAGCAAAGTAATGCTAGCTAGACATCATAACAATAAAAACAGATCCTTCACATTACAGGATAATAATAAACGTGATACCATAGACATTTCCCAAGACGCTATCAGCATAACCAAAAGCCTTTTTTGCATTTTAAAACTCTTAAGCTTTGTTTCTTTATCAAGATCATTAAGAAATTGTGCAGGTCCTTGAGATGGCCAATGCTGTCTGATTCCTAAATGACCGGACAGAAGGTGGTTTAATTTCATTTGGACACACTGTCAGCTGCGTGATTAGATGTTTCTGGTTGTAAAGCTCTGCTCGGTAATGAACATGAGTTTTCAATTTCAGTTCCAGTCCTGGAAGGTTTTTGTTCCACCAGTCAACATTTTAACAAAAACACTCCGTAGTTTTGCTCATGGGTCTTTTATTTCCCTCCATCCCACTTTAGTTTGTCCCCTGACTTCGGTTAGACTCACCTGTTCCTTGTTTGTCCCTCCATATTTAAGGCACCTCTACCATGAGGCAGGCGTCTGTTCACTCTCCCTATTAGGCTCCTCATATCTCCTCAGCCCCTTTGTGTTGTAAATGTGATTACCTATCTGCTCATAGGGACCTCCTTTGTTTGATGCCCTCTGGAACCTTGTGTGTTCGCTGTATGTATTTTGTTGTAAAAAAATGCTCATGAGGACCCGCCAATTGTCCCCAATACATTAACATGTTTATGCTTGCCTGTTATCTTAATGCATCAAGTCCCCACAAGCACCTAAACACACATACAGGCTACATTAGTTACTAATCTCCTGAGCCTGAACCCGATCCACTAAAACATTTCCACTCTTATGGACAGAGTCTAAACATGAGCAGTGCTTATTTCTGTGCACGCTCAGTGGCTTTGCTACGTCACTCTCGACCTGCCCCATTAATCCCTGCTTAGATTAAAAGACCCAGGCTGTGCACGCTCCCAAAAAAGCCTCCAACAGGCTGACCAAAGCCACGGGTACAGTGTGTACACTCGTTCTCACAACCATGGCCCAAATGGGTCAGACGCCTCTGCAGCGGCTCCCCTTTAATAATGTGGCTCTGAGGAAACTACCTGTGGACAGTTCTCTGGATTCCGGCTCTCGCACAGTCAGGGGGGCATGTTTTTCTCGGGTTGTGCCACAGTCTCTGCTCAGGCCCCACTTTGTGGCCGTGTCCTCACAAGCCCTCGCCCTGTTGGGCCTGAGCACTCAAGATGTGCTGACAGACCCACATGGACCCGAGTACCTGAGCGGCTCCAGGTTACTGCCCGGCACTGAGCCTGCTGCACACTGCTACTGTGGACACCAGTTTGGCCTGTTTGCGGGGCAGCTGGGCGATGGGGCTGTGTGTTATCTGGGAGAAGTGGAGGCTGGTGCAAACTGCACAGATCCTGAGCTGAGGGGCCCCTGTGGACGGTGGGAGATTCAGGTGAAGGGCGCAGGACTGACTCCGTACTCCAGGTAAAGCAGCACTGCTTCTTTGACCCCCGTGAAACCAGCAGAGAAGTGCTGGTGGTCGGTAACACAGAACTAGCACATGGAATGTTAATGGTTTTCAGTTCTTTGGCTGAAATAACTTGCACATGATTAGGCTAAACATTATCCAAGAAGACTGAAAGCGTTTATTACATTCCTTTCTGCCAGGGAAGCTGATTGAGGCAACCAGAAATGTAATATCTGGAGTAATGTTTTTGGGCAGCTGTGTGTTTACAAGAGGCATGCAAAAACATACAGACAAACATTATAAAGGCAAAGGGTGACACTAAATACAGCTGGATTTCACATGTGTTTACTGAGTCTTTTGTGAGTGTTTTCTGCTTTTCTCAGAAACTGAAAATGAACTTTCTTTTGATTAAAGCACTGAAAGGGTGGTAGCATCACGTTTGCACAGTGCTGTACATGCATGTGAGAAATTCCTTTTGATTATATCATTTGGCAGGGTATGTTGCAGTTCGTATTTCCCATGAACATCACACTACTTACATTGCATCATGTAAAATGATCTCCTGTAGTGGACCCTTCCTGTGCTTTCTTTCTGTAGGCAGTCAGATGGTCGTAAGGTGCTGCGCTCCAGCATTAGAGAGTTTTTATGCAGCGAGGCCATGTTCGCCCTGGGCATTCCCACCACTCGCGCTGGCTCACTAGTGACATCTGACCTTTTTGTCCAGAGAGATGCATTTTACAGTGGCAATCCCAAGCCGGAGAGGTGCTCTGTAGTCCTGCGCATCGCTCCCAGCTTCATCAGGTAGACTAAGCTTTTCTGCTACTGTACAGTGGATGGTTTCTGAAACAAACTGTTATTGTACATACTCTTAAGCTCTTGATCAATTTCTGAGTAAAGCAACACTGGTGTTTAAGATCTCCTGCTCTATAATATAGAGATTACACAAAGGTCCTTCAAACCAAGATTTGGTGCTGGGATGTATTCACAACGTAGCACACAAAATCCACATAATGTTTAGTCCAGTTCCTAGACAGAGTCTGGACTTCATTTTCCTTTTAATGGAAGATCTCTGTTCAGAGTACTGTGCAGTTCAGGACTAGGTCTGATTTCTGCCTGAGACACCAACAAGGTTACACAAAAATACATAAAAACGCATGGGTTTTTTTTTTCGCGCAGCTTACTACTAAATTTGAGACAGGCAGACATTCCTTGGACTGAAACAAGAGCAGAAAGATTTTTCCTGTCGTGCTATTTTCAGTCAGATAAACATTGCCACTTACTAGTAATGTTTGTTATTACTGGTTAACAAGTCGTTAGAAAGAGCATGTCCGTAATTCTCTTGTACAATATGAGAGCAGACTTGGGCTACCATATATCCTTTTCAGATGTCCATCTTCGTCATTGCAGGTTTGGCTCATTTGAAATCTTCCTCCCAGTCGATGACTTCATGGGAAGGCAAGGACCTAGTGCTGGCCGCCATGACATTCGAGCACAGCTACTCGATTACGTCATTGAGACGTTCTATTCTGAGATCCAGGCAGGACACACAGAACGTAAGGCCAGGAATGCTGCCTTCTTCAGAGAGGTACACTATTTGAAAGATTTAATTGCAATCTCACAGGCCTGTTGAGTGTAATATACTAATGAACGTAGTCTAGTATACTAAGGCAGTGTTATATCTGGAAACTTTGCTTCATAACTTCACTTACATCAAGAGTGCTGTTGTGTGTAGGTGACCATACGGACCGCCAGGCTGGTCGCCCTGTGGCAAAGTGTGGGATTCTGTCATGGAGTTCTCAACACAGACAACATGAGCATTTTGGGCCTCACTATAGACTATGGCCCTTTTGGATTTATGGACAGGTCATTTAAGCTTTTTACACTTTATTCTAGAAACTGCAATAAACATTACACCAATTTTCTTTTCTATATCTGTCACTTTATGAACTAATTTTGCTGATACTGACTACTAGAAGACTGAGAGACTGAATGTGTTTTCTGTGACAATCTGTTCTTGCCCAAGTCTAGGTTCGACCCTGAGTTTGTGTCCAATGCTTCAGATAAGAAACGGCGCTATACATTTGAGGCCCAGCCATTTGTATGTCGCTGGAATTTGGCCCGTTTGGCAGAAGCCCTAGGCTCTGAGCTGCAGGCATCCACGACAGGAGCCATCCTGGATGACTTTTTGCCCCTGTACAAGACCTTTTACCTGGACAACATGAGGAGGAAGCTGGGGCTATTGAAACAAAAGGAACCGGAAGATGAGGAGCTAGTGGAGGATTTGTTGAAGGTCATGCACAACACAGGTACTACAAAAATATGCATTTATGTGGAGGACAGTAGTATAATGTAGCAGCATTGCATATGTATAGTCTGTATAATAAAATGTGTATAATGGCAAATTGTGACTATTACAGCAAGACCAAATATATCAGAACATGGTCTGAACTGAAGGCCTAGATTCATTAGGACTGTACTAATTCCTTCATCAATGTTTTTTATATTACACACAGACACCTAAAGTTTGTGAAATACATTCATTTATCTGTTTATATGTCTTGTAATAGACATATGTTTAAACTTGTGAATAGCATTTCTACATTGATTGTTTCAGTAAAGGCCACTGGCATGGAGCTGCCACTGTTTACTATCTAACAGAAACCCACTGGTTATGTTGCCACTTGTATTTACTGTCAGTGATGCATCTAGATTTCCTAGAGAGACATTTTCCCTCATGAAATTTGTCCCACACATTGTAAATCTAAGATTGTTTTTTTTGTCAGTTCCTAATTATGCAGCTGGATAATCAAATGACAGGAGTTTAGAATTTTGCCCTGAGGTTCAACTAACTGGAAAACATGCTTAGCCATGTCTACCTCGATACAACAGGGAAAAGACATTCTGACTGGATTTGTGTGCTTTGGGCATTTAAAAAATTAAACCCTATTGTTTTAAACTATAATGTAATAAAGAACTTGTCACAAATACAAATGATTACACTTAATAAAACAATACATTGCAGACCATTTTATTTGTTGCAAAATGCAACTTGTAAAATCTGCATCAAGTGTGTCAAATTTTATTCACAGTGAAGGAGCTCATCTCAAGAAGACAGCACCAAAAAGACAGATCTAGTGACTGTAATGTAGTAAGAGAGTTTGAAAATTTAGGATTAGGATTAGGATACCCCATTTTAAAAAGTGCCATAGAAATGCTCTTTAAAGGGAATAGACTTCAACACTTTAATACCAACTGTAATGTAATATTTTAAGTCCTACTTCTGCTCATGTACAGCTTCCTGAAAACAAACAGAGAAACAATATTCTGTCAACAAATATATTATTTCTTATGGCAGTATCCCCTCATTGGAAAATCCCCTCATTGTGGCAGTAACTGTAAACTACTCTGAACCTCAGGAGTAGGTTCCTCATTATTGAAAATCAAAAAATCGATTTAAAAACACACCGCCAGCTTTGACTGGTGGTATTTGAGTGTTAAAGGTGCCGACATGAAACTTGAAAAGAATTAGGGACTGTCTCCAGTCAGTGTACCAAACTTGTGGTGTACCATACATCCTAGTCAATGGAAGAAGAAAAAGATGGTGAAAAAGGCGTTTTGAAATGTGTATTCTTCTCTGTGCTCCTGGACTTCTAAACCATTATTATCACAGACTAAATATGGTTCCAATATAAAGTTCACATCTGGCCAAGTACTTGATGAGCGATCCCTATTTATCTAATTTATAGTTTTTAATGAAAAAACATTATTTGATGTATTATATTTTGTGTTATTAAGACTCTTGAAGCTGTGATGTCAGTAAGAAGATTTATGGTTCGACATCTTCCTTGACTCGCGAGCTAAGCTTGCCAGGCTAAGGTGCTAGCTAAACTTGTTAGGGCAAACACAAAAGCCTCCTTTTTTATTTCAGGTGCAGATTTCACAAACACCTTTCGTCTTTTGGCTCATGTGTGCTGCCCTCTGGTGGAGGGGACTGATCAAGACAATGTCGGGTCAGTGGTGGATCTGATCCTGGAGCAGTGTGCCTCACTGGAGGAGCTAAAGGTTGCTAATCAACCTACCATGGGGCCCCGGTGAGGGCAGTTGTGCTGTATTGTATCTGTACTTAAGGAGACATGATTGCAATTACACACATTTACTTATTTACTAAATAACATTTACTTTATTTTCTTGTATCTACACCCACTGTCAACTTACCATAGAGGTGGTAAATGTTGAAAGTTGATCTGATACCATGGACAAATAGTGTAGATACACAGTACAGTAATATACAAAAGTTTGAACTCTCTAGGTCAATAAACATCCTCTACAAAGAACACATGTAATACATGCACAATTTCTAATGATGTTGCAAAGCTTATGTAGATGCAATATTTTGTTAGTACTAACTGGGCATTAAAATGAGCAGAGGCACGCTCTCTAGGATTTGTTCAGTAATTTTTAAAGTGCCATGACCAGGGGTGACAAAACTATTGTATACACTATAACTAAAAAGAGAACTAGTGAGTGTGCAATTAACATGTTTTATTGATACTGTATAATAATGCAGTAAATTATAGTGTGTGCTGTTTCTCTCCTAATACCATGCTCTCAGCGCATAGCTCAAAAAGCAAAGCAGGAAAACTGGTAGGTTCACAATGTGAATTGGACATTTCTAGTTGCTGGGCATAATTTGTATTCTTGCAGCAAACAGGCTGATATCTGAGTGTATATTGAGAGAGTTTAAACTTTTCATTGGGCCAATATTTTCCCCTTGTTTTGGTCTAACAATGCACTCCTTCTCATTCTTGCAAACATTGTTATTCACCAAGCTTTGCGTAAATCTCTAAAACACAAAGAATGCAATCAAACTATTATCTGATTGCCTACACTATTATCTGATTGAGTGATTAATAAATAAAACTGGATAAGCTGGTAATGGTATTTTCCACGCTAACCTGTGGGGACACCTAAAACAGTTTTCACTGTTTTCACTGTTTTCACTGTTTTCACTGTACTCAATAGGATTTTTCCTAATTTTCCTACCAGCTACCCACCCCTGTCCAGTGATAATATATAGGGGCCAAGGAAAGAGCCTAAACACTTTCAAAACCATCAAATACTGACAACTAATAACCTTCTCTTTCCAATCTGTTTTGAGTAAACACATTAGTGAGGCATCAACATCAGTTAGTATTGCCATGGCTTATTAGCTTCATTTTTTTGTTGAATTATTGACCCACTCTGAAGCAAAGTTAGTGTTCTTTCTTTTCTTTGTAAAGTCAATTAAGCTGAAATTGCCCAAGCTATGCAATGTGATGTACATTACTTGATATTATATCACTACAATGTGAGGAGAAAGAATGCAACGTTTACATGTCGCTCCACAGTGAGCTGGAGATGATTCTCTCCTTGGCTGAAAGCAGTCCAGGTTTGTTCAACATGACAGCCAATAGACCAGAGGTTGCCAAGCAACTGGAGAAGATTGGCAGGCTGAAGGAGCTACTGGAGACCAATCAGGAGGACTTAAAAGGCAAGCAGAGAGATGATTGGCTGACATGGATGAACAAATACAGGCAAGGAGAATTTGAGAATTTATTAGTCAGTCTCTTCTTCTCGGTCCAGTCCAGTCTGAACACCTTTATATTAAATTCGAGTCACAAACATGCTTGCATATGTGGCACATATAAAATATCACATTTGTTTGCGCAGGAAACGACTGACCCGTGAGTGTGATGGCATTAGTAACCCAGCTACTATTGAAGAAGAGAGAGTTAGGGTCATGAACTCCACCAACCCTGCCATAGTGCTTCGGAATTACATTGTCCAGAATGCAATTGAATGGGCAGAGAATGGCGAATTCTCTGAGGTGAGAGGTCCTTTTGATTACGCCCCTTACGCATACAAACCTTTTTTAAAAATCAGAAAATTATCTCTGCAAAAATGTTTGTCACCCAGTTTACAGACACCCAGCGCCCGTTTAATGAATTATCTGTAATTCCATAGAAGGCACCATGTCTCTTGTATGAGAAGATCAGAAACAGCTATGAATGAAACCATCAAAATGACACGGTTCTGGTGGGGCATTGGGTGTAGGCATCATGGGGGAACGCAGTGGACTTAATATCCATAAAAATGTCTACTTGACTAATGGGGCCTTAGACTAAAAAACAACTGCTGTTCTAGTGTGTATTCATGTCTAGGGAATAATATTTAGTGCTCGGTAAAGTAGGGTTCTTCTGTAGCCTTTATTTGTTCATTGTGTATGATGTATATGTTTTATTTTTATGTAAGTGGTATACTCTAACTGAACCTGTAAAGAGAAAGAGACTGTCCATCTTTGCTTTCAGGTTCAGCGACTTCTCAAAGTTTTAGAGAAGCCATACTCTGTGCAGCCAGACCTGAAACAGACCATCTGGCCTGGGAAAACGGGGTCCTGTGAGGCTAAAGGCTCGACGCAAAATGTGGTGGATGGGAGAGAGAAGAAAGGCACAGCAGACACACTTTCTTATAACAGCAAGCCTCCAGAATGGGCAAAAGAAATCTGTGTCACATGATCATCCTAAAGCCTCCCTGATGAACATGCTGCACCTCCGAGATGGTGAGAGTGATGGATGTTTTTCTCTTTTTCTGGAAAAGTTGAGGAGGTGTTCAGGGAGGCTCAGTAGCACAGGACACTCCAATCCATAAATCAGACAATGCACAGATTCAGGGGCACAGGAAGTGAAGATGCTGTTTACCATTGTTGGACTACGTCCTTTGAAATGTCAGAGCAGAATTTTATTTTAGGATATTGAACATAAATGCCAGATAATGTCACCTCTTAATGTTTTTCAGAATTGTGCATTGACTTGATTGTGAATGAAGACTCAGATGTCCAGAGTCCTATACAGGCTTGTCTGAGTGTGATAAAAAAAAGTGTCCTGTCTATGCACACACGCACACACACACACACACACACACACACACACACACGCATACACATATACACCCTC
>JBBPDB010000128.1:16188236-16200118 GCA_037974465.1 Brachypetersius altus | reverse complement strand
ATCCGAAAACTGATCCGATCCGTGACCTAAAACCATGATCCGATCCGAACCGTGATTTTTTTGATCCGTTGCACCACTAGTTAATAAGGATACAATGTACATCATACATAAGCCGATAAGCCAAAGGTTTTAAGTTTTGATCTAATAAAAGTGTTGTTTGAATAAAAACCTATTTTTTGTGAGGAATAACAGCCAATTGCTACTATTAATAATAGCAATCTCAATCATCCACACACTAATCCCACCAGCACTACAGGCTCACATTTCTGTGGTATTTGACTGTTTACTGTCATGGACACATGGATTAAAGCCAAAAAAAAGGATCTGGTGTTATGGGGCCGGTGTAATATAGGTGAACAAGTGATTCGGTTCAGTACATTCACTTAAAAGATTGCGAACGACACAACACTACTTCCCACTGCCACTCCTCTGTTAACAGCAAGATAACAGACTCCAAAACTGCTGTTTTTATTTTTAACGGAGGATAAGCTCTCGCAGCACTCGCAACCCCGGAGCCACTGTCCTGAATATCGAGCTTCGGAGTTTTGGCTCCGTCGAGCGTCGAGAAACAGCTCGCACCCAGTAGCTACTCCGCAGCCGTCAATGTTTAAGAGATCTGCCGAAACCATAATGTTTATTTTTATCTTTAGGAAAAATAATTCAATCGTAATTAACCCAAAGAAAAAGACGGCCTTTCCAGAACTTTGTCTGCTGAAGCTTGTTCAGCTCAACGCCTTGTTCCCCATTTTATCCCCTTCGGATCTGCATTAACCTTTAGTGCCCTCAGTTGACGGAAATCCGTCATAGCGACGGAGAACTTAAATCCATGTGAACAGTGTGCTAACCTCCAACATCTTACAAAAACTAACACACTCTTCTCAGTGTCCTGTTATTAACAGAGGTTTTAGGTATTTTAATTTATTTTATGTCTGATTAAATGAATACGGAAACATTTAGTTATGATACCGCATTTAGTTTTGGCAGTCTCCCCCCAAAAAAATAAAAGTGTGACCCACTATATTCTTCTAGAGGAGACACTACACCTGATGCAGAGATTCCGGACGCAAGCCCCAAAAGTCCCACACCATGTCAGGATCCTTCAGATGAGTCTGAGGATTCCTCTTCTGAGAGTGGATGAAGGACGGGAACTGAAGAGACACAGACATTGATGAACTCCAAATACATCCAGACTCTGCATGCTATAAGAAAGCTGGTTTCTAGTCTAGAACATCACTTTCTCTGCGCATTCTCTCAACAGACTCTGTAGGCCCCCCTTACCAGCATCGCATCTCTGATGAAGAAGATAGGGGTGTTGTTACCAGTCAGGTCCCAGTTGCCTTCGTCAGTGTAGAACTTGACAGCGAAACCTCGAGGATCCCGCACGGTATCAGATGAGCCAGTCTCACCAGCTGCACAAACACAAGGTTTATACAAGGTTTGTCAATATGGGGAATCAAGCAGTTGCCTTATGTGTATATGAAAGTATCTATATGTAATAAGGATATTCTAACACCTAGCCATAACTTCAAATATCTGTAAAAAAAAATATGCTTTCATTAAATAATAATAATAATAATAATAATTTATAATAATAATAAATAATAATAATAACCACAACAACCACCTTAAATCTGAAATATTTGATTTTTATTGAGATATACTTTAGCTGCTTTCACTGGTTTAGCAAGAAAGTCGAATGTAAGAAAACACACACAAAGCTGAAAATATTCCACCAAATATGTTATAAATATATAAAAATGTTGAAAGTTGAAACTTCTGCTGACTGCCTAAAACTGTTTGTCAACTTCAGCAGACTGCCTCTTTGCATTGAGGCTCACAAATCACTCCCCCACAGGCTTTTACACAAGTTCTCTTTGGCTTCATTCCAATGGGGCGACTGTCAAGGTATCCGTTATGCCAGCATTACTCTGCAATTCTACTTTCCGCCAAAAAACAGGCAATACACACAGAGTCCAAACTCCTGCAGATTTGGCATCCAAGCACTGAGCTCTAGCTAGCAAACAGTTACGCAACAATTATATCTTACCTGTTTGTTCCAACTTATTTAGACCATAATTTGCACAGGGAGACCAGAAGTCATGGGAGAGCAGAAACAAAACAGTGTCTTACCCACAGTAGAGAAGCGCACAGCGATGGGGGTCGTTTTGCCAACATGTTCAAACACCTTGGCCTTGCAGTAGCGTGTGATGTCATGGGTCACCTCAAAGTAGCCAAATGCACCTATGGAGAAGGGAAGAGAGCATTAATCTTATTTTCTGAAACACACACCATAAATCACTGCAGATTATCTACCTGAATCACATTAGGGCTTTTATTTACATCCCTCAAGATTTACAGAGCAATGCCAAAGAATCTTACATGCAGCAAAAATGGACCTGTCGATCAGCTCGTAAATGTGTGTTCATTATGACAGACCTGCTCCTTTAGCATGCACCACTCTCTCAGGAATGCGCTCCCGGTCGAAGTGAGCCATCTCGTCCGTAAAGACGACATCCTGTACCAGAAGAGGTCCCCGCGACCCTGCCGTCTGAACATTTAGCTTATCACCTATCGGGACACCAGCTCCTGTGGTCAGAATATCTGCTCGCTGAGAAAAGAGAACAGTCAAGAGTTAGGTGTGTAGAACACACTAACTAGGTTCACACAGACGTCTTGAAATATCAGTAAAAAAAAAAGTTACTCTTAAAGCTCGCAATTAGATCCGTTTGCTGCTTCAAGACCATTAAGCTGAGCAAACAATACAATGCAGCACAAACAATACAATATACATTGCACGTTTTACAATCAAACAGTAGTTTCTTCAGATTTCTTCAGATAATGAGCACAGTAACTATCCATTTGCAACAAATCATTTTTTTGTTTGAATACAAAATTCACACAACACTATTTTTTAAATTCCTTTCTCAGAGCCAGCATTTTTAAATGTCAGATTGTAAATGCCTGCATATATGAGAACTGTTAAACTGACCCAACACAATAATAAATGACATAATTGATCATTAAAAACAACAATACATTGAAGACTGGGCCAATCACAGCTGAAGTCCTACCTTGGTCTGATAAAGGCCCAATACGGGTCTAAGCATAAAGTTTTTTTGCTTCTAGCTCATAATTTTTCCTGTACAGCACAGAGAAACCATCCCCTTTTGTAAAATTTTCCTAGGAGAATTTTTTTCTAACAAAAGGAAGATAACTTAATTGATTTACATGAAATAGTAGACTTGGTCACTGTACAAGCACCCAAGAAACACTATGCATTCGTGCTGCAAGAGTACAAGTGTTCTGATGGCATGAGTTTGTTTTGAGACACATTTGTAGTATCATGGTAACATGGTAGTGTAAGAATAAATACAAAGAGTGACAGATCCATTAATGACTGAAATAATAATATTTTTTCGCCTGGCCTAATTATAGGCCTTTGCCCCATTATTCTCTGACCGTCCTTGGTCAGCAATGGTTACATAAGCAGCCTGTTCAAGGGTCCTGTTAAAAATCAACTGCACGTATAAACAGCAGTGAAGTAGCACTTCGCTCTGTGGGTGAATAAAGCGGCTGTGGTCTGGTTGGTTCTCTGTTGTCTGACTTTTTTTGGGCCAATCCTGTTATTGGAAGGAGGCGGGCGAGCCCACTAAGGGAAACGAGAGCCTTAAGTACGGTGGGCCACAGCTCGTCAAAACTACTGGAGCTCATATTAACTTAAGTTACCTGTTATATCACCTGTAGCAGCTGCATTATTCTTCTTTCCTTTAAATATTTGTACTTCTACAGCACATTCTATTCTCTTTTATGTATTTTTTTTTATCTCTTCCGTTATATTTTTCTATTTCACATTCTATCTGTAAAGCACATTGAATGAGCTTTCAGTGCTCTATAAATAAACTTGAACTTATATGTAGGAAAATCCCAAAACATCTGGTGTGTGTGGATAACACAAGAGGTGTTGCAATGCACACCTATGCACGTCTGGATTGGGGTTTTACAATCAAGGTTCAAAGTTGACGCATTCTGGAGACATAAGAAGTTATTTGTGTCATTATTTTTGCCCAAGTTAGCTGCGAGCAGATGTTTTTGTAGCTAAAAGAGAGCAGGAGTTGTGAAGTAGCTATTACAACACCTGCACAACAAACCCTGGCCGCGTCTTCTAACCCTACACCAACTAGAGCTTAAATATGAGCAAAAAGACAAACGTAAAAGAAACGTTTTGCACTAAAGAGAGTTTAAATTCTGAGCTCTCTCTGCTCGACCTTTGCCTCAGTTAGCATCTACGCTTTAGCTAGCGCTTTAGCTAGAGAGCTAACTGGCCATGCAAAGCAATAATGACCACAAAACATAAGAAATACACATGCAAACCTGAGACCCTCTATTGTCTTTCCATGATTTCATCTGGTCCGTGGCTTTATCCCTGTTATCCGCCATCCTGGCTACTGTTTCAGTACACAGTTCAGTCTGACTGCAGTTGGATGAGAGTAGCTCTGAGAGCTTTTGTCACTGAACTTCAACAGGCTCCGCCCCCGTGCTCCAAACCCGCAATCCTATTGGTCACTGGACACACCGACCTGTCTGTCACAAACAACTGTGTCGACTATGATTATGTACAATGGCCTCATATGTATAAATAGTTATGGGACTCCAATTAATGTGGCCTCTTACTTCCAGTGAAGAGCAATCTTAATGCTTCAACATACCAAGACAATTTGGACAATGCCAACCTTGTGGACAGTTTGGGGAACGCCCTTTTCTATTCGAGCATGACTGTGCCATAGTGCACCAAACAAGCTCCATAAAAAACATGGCTGGATGAGTCCTGACCTCAACCCCTTCCAACACCTTTGGTATGAAATGGAACAGAGATTGCGAGCCAGGCCTTCTCATCAAACATCAGTGTAACTGCAACAGAATGAACTGTGTAACTGCAACAGAATGAATGAGCACAAATTCCCACAGACACCTTGTGGAAAGAGTGGAGGCTGATATAGCTGCAAAGGGGGCCCAACTCCATATGAAAGTGTATGCATTTTAATACAATGGCATTAAAGTTCCTGTTGGTGTCCCAAAAATGTTGTCTATCTAGTGTATGTATAGAAATAGCAGTAGCAATTGCTCTAGAATGAACCTTATTAAGGCACAACAGATGCACAGTAATGATTTGTTTTACCTTACAAGTCCGTACTCCTGTTACCCTGTAGGACACATGTCAGAAACACCTTGCAGCTTCAGATATTAGGGTTTTTTTAAAAAACCATGATTCATTATAATTATCAGATTTTTTGTGGGACATAAACTGATGCATTTCTGCCAGCATGTGTACTAGGTGTGCAATGACACATGCTTTGCTGTTTTTTTCTGGTGGTGTATGAGTTACATAGCTATTTTCAAAGCAGAAAAAACAATATCAGGCATTTATTTATTTAAAGAGTCTTATATTTGAACATCAGAATGCCATATCCATAACATTTTCATGCACTGTAAAATGTTTTTTTTTAACCTCGTCAAGTGTCACAAACATTAAATGTAGTCTGAAGCCTAAATGAAAATATTGCTTCTCTAGTGGTGAGTTTGGCACAGGCTGAAGCTGTGTGTTGTGTAAAATGTAGTTAGTTATGAAACAGACCTTTGCACTGAGATACTTAATACAGGCTATCAAGTAGGCTACAGTAAGAAAACACACATCTAGTTTTTTTTCTGTGATTTTTTTCTTTTAAAAAGAAACCTCACCGGTAACTTGATGAAAATCTTTAGATTTTTGGCAGAATGTGAATGTGTTAACTGAATTTTTGTTGAAGGAGGGACATTTTATTGCCATAAGTACTCGCGGTAGTTGAGTTGAAGAGGCGAAGGTGAACTAAACGAAGCCTTCGTATGTATCAAGAATGACTGGAATAAATCCTAACTCTAAATTCAGAGACCTCAAATGCAGGCAAACACAAGGTACGTGTAGAGTGCGGAAAATAAAACATCAACTATATTACAATGCTGAGCATCCCAACAGCACCAAAACCCCAGTGTCTCTCTCCACTGCCATTACTCTGCAGGAAGGAGGTGTGGAGGCGATGGTGATTATCACTCTGACTGAACTACTGCACACTCAGGGAGGAAGAGAGAAGGAAGGTCTGTTCATCACACACACTGTTCTATTGCTATTTACTGAATATAAAAACAAAAGGCTGAATAACAGTAGAAGAAGTAATAATATTAATAATATTAATAATAATAACCATTACTCAAATAGAAAGTGTAGCTACTGTAGTTCATGACACAACTGCATAACTGAACAAATGACCACAATGTAGTGTTGGCTTTCCAGTCTTCTTATTCAGGTCAGCCACCCTGTTATAACTGCTACAAATGAAGACTGTTTAACCTGGATAAAAGGACCTGGGATTTAAAGCAGAGTTTCAGTTTTTCTCTTACAAGGACAGATCTGCTTTGTGACTCTGACTATACCTCTGCTTTAAAAAGACAATACTTAGTTTCCTGAAAAAAAAAGACACTCTCTTGGTCTTTTAAGAGTCTTTCAGGTCGGGTCGCTGAGACAGTAGGCACCATGCAGGCAGGTCAGGTTAGTTCCTCCGGAGCGGGTGCCACATGGAGACGGGTTTCCGCAGCGTCGCCAGCATCTGGTTCCAGTGAGTGATGCCCATCCCGCTGGCTTCAGGCCCGATGATCACATGACCAATGTTCTCCCCGCGGCCATCGTTTGTGTTCTCAGCCACCGTCACTCTCAGAGACAGGTCCTGCACACAGAACACATGCATTACACATCTCAGACATGACAGAGAGCACCCACAGCATGCAGGGAGGCTCCGATCCCAGAGTGGGACCGCAAGAAACACTGTAACGAACTATAATATGAAACGATATAGTTTATAATCAGTCACCAGCAGAGGGCGTAATATAAAGTACCAAGTTACAGTAATGCAAGTACTGTTGAAACAGTTTAAATTCTAATCACATGAGTTACTGAATAAATAAGACTTTTGCTACTAGAATTATTCAGTTGTCATCAGAAAGATGGATGCAAACAATTCTTTGTATTCCAGAAAGGTGCACTGAACACATGTTTGCGTTTATGAGCACCTGCCAGAGAAAGAAGGCTAAGTTGCCAAGGTGTGCAGTTTGTTTGCCATTTAACTGCAACAACTGGGCTTAATTTCTGCTGCCTCATACTGCCCCTGATATCTCTTTTGGAGTGACACCGTGTTGTATAATGGTTCATCAGCTTTTTTGTTTTTTGTTTCTTCAGCTTGTTTTTGTTTTGAATGATTATATTACCTGAAGCACAATAGCAGGCACAGAGAAAATCATAGCCTCGTTGAAGATCGGGTTAGTGTCGTCTCTCTTTATGGAGGTTTTCTTCTTACTGATTTTCCTGCCGTCTTGGAGGAGGTAAACCTTCACAAATGGATCTGTTCAAAGACAGAGTGCCAGTCAGACAGTAATGGCAGGTCAGAGAGCAGGACAGAAAGGGAAGGGACAGTTTCGTTTAAACTAAACTGCAAAACAGGTTTGTGCAGCTTTACTGACCTGCAGTTGTTTTGCCATTGGTCCAGACCAGGTTCTTCGCTTTAGCCACAACCACAGTGAGACGCTCAGCAGTGGGCAGGTAGCTGAGAGAGAGCAGAACCTCCCCAACAGCATCCACAGCCTGCATAAACAGTAAACAGCCTGGTCACTCCCAATAAAAACGGACACATCAAAACACCACTGCTGTGTTATAGTTAGGAATCAGTCCTAATCAATTGAAGATCTGAAGAATGAACTGATGAATTATGTATTTGTAAAATAGTTAGTGAGGGCACAAAATCTCTTCAAATCCATATAATGGTCCTATCCGCTGCACTGACTGCAGTTATTTATGGGACCTTAGGCACAATTTCCCAGATCAAGATAAAGCAATTGGCCTTTAACTGAGTTCAAATTTCAACAGACACTGTTTGATTAGCTGTTATCATTGCTAATCCAGACTGAAACAAACAACACAGCCTGTAAGTATATATACACAATATAGCTGTTGTGTGTTATGTTTATATGAGTATTTCTATGACAGTGGGTCCATAGTTCACACATGTCTAGTGTGTATCTTATTTTTCATTCCTCAACAGCTTTGTCTTAATGATTATTGCCATATGAGAGTATAATGATGGCTGTACACTTCATTTCGAAGTACAAAACAAAACAGTGGTTTGAGTACAAATATCACATAATTTGTACTCAATGAAGTACACAGCCAACATTATACTGTTAGCTGTTAAACACAACTACTAATCAGTGCATAGCTTGTTCTGGGTCCTTTCCATTGGCTGCTTTTGATCCAGATGCCATACAGTTGCCAGTTTCACCTCATGGAGTGTTTTTCTAGGGTAGCTGTGTGTCAGTAAGCCCTTTGGATTCTTATACCGGATATAAATAACTGTCCTTCAGAAAAAAGTGGTTCAAACGCTTAGGCGCTTGATCAGAACCTTGTTCATGTCCTGCAGGTAGAGCCAGGCGTTGAAGGGCCGGATGGACAGATCCAGATCAGACAGCTTAAGTTCAGCCACTCCTGCGCTGATATTCCTTTCATCCGAATCCATCCCAAATGCAGCAAAGCGCAGGCTGTTGTCCTCCAGGCCTGCTGCATCAAACGGGACTGAGAAGCGTTCATCAAAAACCACGGTGAAGGCGTTGCTCTGAATCTGCAGTCAGTGGTGCATCAGAAAACATCATTTAGCCACAGTGGTAAGGATGCTAAGAAGAGTTGACATAAATTACTTAAAATATTTAAAGTGACAGTGGTGCTTTTAAATTTAGGTCAAAGGAAATGCAAGCAACAATGACTGAAAAAAATTCACAAAAAAATACATTATAGGTGCACAGATGGCTGCTACATTTCTACATTTAGTCACCATCAATAAGCAGTAAACAAATTTCTACATGTAAGCTTATACGGTATTCAATGTTATGTTTATAAGCACAGTATTTTCAAATCTGAGTATTCTAACAACATACAGTATATAATTATTGTGTACAATTTGTAAATAAATACAAATTTAAAAAAAAAATTTTTGTTAGCACAGTGGTTTCCAAAGAAAATCAGAGTCTATGGGTAATCACAGATTAAAAAGAGATTGAAAGCAATTTAGCTGGATTCAGTTTTGTGTCAGTGAAGGAAAAGGCAGCAGTGCTGCTCTCGGCTCTTTAGAACAGCACCATGGCTGAACGGGCCTTCAGCCAGCTAACCTTCTCCACACAGTCACCGACAAGAGTCACGCCTATAAACACTGACCACCTGCTCAGGCTGAGAACTGCCAAGTGGAAGCGTGACTACTGGCCCAGTTGCCTGATTCAACCATCATAGCCCTTACAGCATGATTAGGAATCTCAGAGGGGAAATGATTGGAGGAATGCCAACATCATCAAATATCTTCACAAAGCCAGGACACCCCCCTGTGTGACCTGCATAAAGAGGAAGCTCAGTTTTCCAAACACAAGTGCAAGTGAACTTCAAATAATCCCAAATTAGAGCAAAAAGTGTGAAATGTCCAGCCTTAGAAATTCAAATTCCCTGCCAGACAATTTAACACAGTTATGTGTTGATCTGATTATACATAGCAGAAGAAGAGGAGCCATCAGAGCTACTGCTTGATGCACCAAGTGAGATTCCTGCAACCCCATGCAACTATGAGCATCTGTGTCCTTCAACATTCATTCGTTTTCTGTAACTGCTTATTCCTTAGAGTCACAGGAACCCAGAGCCTAGCCCAGGGTCTCAGGACGCGAGGCGAGGTACTCAACCTGAGCATGTGCACCAGCCAACGGAGACGTGAGGCAACAGTGCTACACACTCCACTATGTTTGAATTAAAAAAATATTCAGTTCAATTTTAAGATTCAATGGTGTGAGACCTCAAATATCGGTCACATCCATTGAGTGCAAAATGCCAGTATCTGATACCACTAGTATTAATAGACAGTATAAATGTACAGCACATCACTATATCACAAAAGTGTCAGCTTAAAAATGTGATCAGAAAATCCAGGCACTTTGTATAAACTGTTTTATTTATTTTCAAATAAGAGCTTCACTAAATTTGATATATATATTCGGAATATAGGCACACTCAAGTAACTGCATTTACTAACTGAGAATGTAAAAATGATTTGGTTTGTATGATACAAAACAGCATGACGGACAGTGTCACATTTGAGTGGTCAAACTGGGTGAGATTGGATCTGCACTGTTCTGTTTTAGTGATGGTGAATTCCAAGAGTTTATATCTGCATTTCATCAGCCTCCAAGCAGAAAGATGTTTTTTTCAGTTTGGAGGGTTTTTACATGCTGGGATAGGCTCTCATCCATATTTATGCACTAAGAGCAGAGATGAGGAGAATGACGGCTCCTTTGGCTCTGGGGCCAAGCTGAGCAGAAATGCTGATGTCATCTCTTTCTGCCCCGCCACCCCCCAAACCCCCCACCCCCCCAGCACTGCTGGCTGAATGAGGGCAATTTGGACTGCATTATGATCCTCTCTGTGTAGCTGTAATACAGAGCCACTGCTGCTCATCATCACTGAGAAACTCTAGTGACTGATGTTCAGGTGACAGATTACTGAAGCTCCTTGTGATGCCACTTAAGGCTGCAGTGTAGGATTATGGTTTGTGTTCAGTTATATGTTTTAATTCATCAGATTATGCCTTCTAATGTTTGCAGATCCAAACATCATGCTTTCTGCAGTTTCCTTTGCCCCATTACAGCACCAGCATCATTCGTCTGAGTGATCAGTAGTTTCTTTTACAGTGCAGCTAAACAATATAAACTATACTGCTGCAGGGTACTGTAATCTGATGGAGTGGCCATCACATGTATTACATGAACATTACTGTGTTGATGCTCGGTCCTGAAGGCCTGGAGTCCACACATTTTCTTAAAAACTAAGTGACTTTGTCAAATAATCTCTGCAGCCCTAGAGTGGCTTTATACTTCATAATCATGTTTCTGAGAGTGACATGCTGGGCTCAATTTGAAGGGCAATGCGATAAAAAGACAAATACCATGTCTTTGGATTAATGTAACACAATTTAAGCCTTTTATTTGTTTTTCAAGGCAGGCAGAGTGTTTGATAGATACTTTAAGCAAATAAAACTAAATCTTATCATCTGTGTAATGATCTGAATATATAATTAAATAAAAGGTAAAAGTAGTATAAAAGTGACATTGTGAGCTGCATCCCCAGAATAAAGAGTTGCTTAGCTTAGTAACACATAGCTGCCCTGAATGTTGTTACAGTAAAATGGTGATTAAAAAACTCATAAATAAATTATTCAAATTGCATATAGTATTACTGACTTCCTCGTGGTTATTTTTTTTCCTGAAGATGAAGGATAGCTACATTAAAATATAGCCAATACTACAGATATCTGGATGCTGACAAAGTTGTTGCTGTTTTGGTTCTGCAGGATATTAAATGAATTAACAGAAGTATGAGTTCAAAGTGCAGACTTTAAGATTTCATTCAAGCGCACTTTCATTTTTACAGCCTCAAAAGCAAATGGATAGACTAACAATTAGGGGTGTAATGATTCAATTTAATTAACAACACTTCAAACTAATTTTCATGTCGAATTATGAAGGCTGTAATGATATTGTTGCATACCTAACAACAGTAAAGCCGGGAGGCTTGAGGTATATGGGGTGGAACATGAACGTGCTGGAGAAGGTTGATCACAAACTTTGGGGTTCAAACAATGCATTGCATTTCTGATTGCATCAGAAATCAAAATGAGCAGAATGTTTGCACAACTTTATCACAATGTTTCAGTGTATAACAATCATACATCGTTTACATTCCAGCATTTATCAGATGCTTTTATCCAAAGCGACTT
>JBBPDB010000128.1:16138633-16156870 GCA_037974465.1 Brachypetersius altus | reverse complement strand
CAGGTTCTGTAAACGCTGCAGCATTTCTCTTATTCTGATGTTTTGTCGTTTCCTTTAAAATGATGCTTTAAAGAACAGTATTTTTATTTGGAAATGAGGAGAAATATTGTCAGCAGTTCTTAGAAACGAAGGCAAAGTTGTTCAGTTCAATACTCGCAGCTAGAAAAGATCAAACCTGAGAAACTGAACATTTTTGCAGTGGCCTCTCATTTTTTTCTGGAGCTGTATATCTGTGACAGCATCGCTCTTCTCTCTGGAGCAAAGCTGTTTTTTCGTCCTGAAAACTCGTTTGATGTTGTTCAGAATAGATTACTATCATTTAGATAAAAAACTGAATCCATGAAATCCAAAATTATTGGCCTGCGGCTTGTTCTCTCCTCCAAGTTTGTACATTTGTGTGTATCTATTAACATTATCAATGAAGTCATAATTTGATAAGAAAACTACTGGTAAGGCAACGTTTCTGCCTTGATTGCTGCTCTCACTTCACACTGTTTTAAACAACCGCCCTCAGTGCTTTGGTGTGACTCGGTCAGTGGTAAACACATTCTTCTACCTGACCAGGAGTAAAGCCTGGAGCAAAACACCTCACTGTAGAAACCCTCAGAAAATTAATGAGAAGGGAGAACCAGATTCTGTGTGTGTGTGTGTGTGTGTGTGTGTGTTACAGTGTGATAAATTCCGAGTCCCTAACGGTAAATGTTAAACAGTACAGGCACATTTACAAAGCCGGCTGCTCTCATTTATACATGCCAGATTGGGACGACGTTAAATAAAGAGCTGAAGGAGTGAGGAGATGTCTGAGGGACAAAATAATGGAAACATCACTAGAAAATAAATTTGGAATAAACTTTCAGACTAAATCTGATTTCTTCGCTGGTTATCAGTGAATATCAGCAATTAAACAATAAAAGCCACAACAAGGAGGTCTGATAGTTTTACGGGGCAACAGTGTACAGGAAACACAGTCCTTGACGTGTCAGTTAGTGAAATACATGTGGAATGGTCTCCATGGGAACAGAAATTCACAAAAACATAAATAATGCAATCAGAATCATTTCCGTAGACATCAGGTGCTAATCCCACCATCCACAACAGCAAAAGGAGTGGGTCAAGAACACTAACCTTAAGAAACATTCCAGTACTTTAAACGATAAAGTACGCTTTAATGTAAACAACACAGCGTGACATTTTTTTCTCTGCATTTAACCTGTTCACCACGTGAAGCTGTTACCAACGAGGGCTAGTGGCCTAGTGGGTAGGATACCTGCCTCTAGATCAAGAGGTCATGGGTCCGAATCCTACCTTCAGCACCACCACTGGGTTCCTGAGCAAGACCCTTAACCCCAAGTTGCTCCAGGGAGACTGCCCTCTGTAGGTAGGGAATGGAAGTTGCTTTGGATAAAAGCATCTGATAAATGGCGTGAATACAATTACGGACACCACCCATCTTTACGCTCCCATTAACGTGTAAAGTAGATTTTAAAATGTGTGGATGTCTTTCATGTCATGTTTATTGTACCTACAGAAATACCTACAGAAAAGCTCCTCTAACACAAAAGTTGCCTTCTACTCACCCCACAACCAGTAATCTCACTGTTATGAATAATGGTTAAAAACAATGTTCTCACTTTCAATAAGACAATTTAGTTTAGAAGACATAAAATAACTTAAATGTCTGTTGTTTTATCCAGTCTACACAATTTGATATAAATAGCCATTCTCCTAGCGGTAACACTCACAATATTAGTTTATTTCACTCGCATTCATAAATGTAACAAGACAAGCATGGCCGTAAAACAATTGTTCTATCACCATAACTTTGCAAACAGCTAGTTTATATACCACCACTAACTGTCTAGTACAGCACAGATGTACTAAGAATAGAATACCTTTTATTGTTGCTATACACACATACAATGAGTTTATAAGCAATGCCTTCAGTGCAAACATGTATGTAGAAAAAATAACACAACAAATAAAATATATGGTGCAAAAAGTAGAGTTCTGTGGCACTATAAAGTATACACATATAAAAGAATAAATAACAGGATAAGGTTTTATATACAGTGTGATATACAGTGTGGGTTACTGCACATTGTTTAAGTATTGCACAGTAATGGTGATCATGTACAGGGAGTAATGAGAGTGCTGTTATTGCACAGCATACAGATATTGCAGATATTTTGATATCATTTAAATGTTGAATATTAGATATTGAATATTAAATATTGCATAGTTGGTGGGTAGTAGGAAGTCTGGGGGTTAGACTGTGTGGTCAGTGCATGTGTGAGTTTAGAGTGGTCATGGCCTTTGGGGAAAAAACTGTTCTTGAGACTGTTTGTCCTTGTTGTGATGCACCGGTAGCACCTCCCTGAGGCCAACAGGTTAAACAGATCAAAGCCAGGGTAGGAACTGTCCTTGATGATGTTTTCTGTTCTGCTGAGGCCCCAGGACATGTCAATGTCCATCAGGGAGGGGAGAGGGCAGCCGATGATCTTCTGTACTGCCTTTACTATTCTCTGTAGCCTCTCGCTGTCTGCCGTGAGAAATTGGTCAGTATATATTGTCTACATGTTACATTTTCCTGTGAGGGAGATCTGAGGAAGATAACGTGAATTGGAAGAGGTTTGGGACTTCTCGGCTTCTCGGCAGGCAAATCGAGATGAGCTTGTTCCAGAGCCACGAGCTGGTGACGCAAGCCCGCAACCTCCTGTTTCCACTTCACAATCTTGACTGCCTGTCGATTCACTGTGTTGACCAAAGTCCACTGGGGTCACTGTATGGGGCTCAGACGTTCTGTCACGAGTCAGGAAGACAAGAACATACCTGGCCAAACAATTAGCTCAGTGTAGAGTGGTAGATGAACCCAATCTCAGACAGACACAAGATAGTTCTGAAGATACTCCACAAGAGAGTAAAGATTCCCCCAGGAACCTGCATTCACACAAACACACACACACACACACACACACACACACACACAGTATATAACGGAGAGAAAGAAACCAGAGTACTGCCGATACCAGTTGGCCGGAGATGGAGTTGGGCTGGCATAGTACTCGATGTCTGAGCAATGGTGGCTATCAAAAGCAATGGTGTATCAAAAAGCAGGTGAATATACATTTTCTATAGGTTGCTATGAAAACAATGGTATGAAAATAAAAACAAGGGTGTAAAATAGCAATGCGTTCTATAATTTGAATTTCTTACTTACACACGTGACTCAAATACCTGTTGCAATTTTATTGTTGACACTGAAATGTTCTGTTCTATTCTAGACAGAACTACAGTCTTATGCAAAAATTTGGCCACCCCTTGTCACGGCTGCGGGGGTTACCCCAGTGTTCACAGCAACGAGACTGTTGCGCTGGGGTAGGGAAGACGCACAGACCGTGATATGTTGCTTTGCAGAGTTTAATAAAGTTCAAACAAAATCTGAAACACAACCAAGAAGTCCTTCCTTCAGAAGGAGTCCCTGCATACAAGGTTCCAGTCACTTTCTTTACTGAAGGGTGGATTGCAGGATGTCCACCGCGGCTGGAATGGGGGAGTGCTGAAACATTAGCTACAACCCCGCGTGGCAGGTCTGCTTCAGTCTGCAAAACACAAAAGCAATTGAACTCTAATCCAGAGTCCAAACTGCACTCACAGCGTCGCTACAGTGGATATGGTTTCGCACTTCGCTCTCTCGTAGTCTGAGGCTTAGCCTGATTCAAGCTTTCTTCGTGCCTCAGTCACCCCTACGTCCCAGTCTTTCAACCTAGGCCATGAAAACGGTGTCCACACAATGACTGCCTGGATCGACTGGGAATAAATAGTCACACACGACTCACAAGCACCAATCACACGACGTAGACACTTCCCCTTCATAATCACTTTGACAGCTCACAGGTGGACTCGTGCTGGAGGATCTGACAGCCCTCGGGTTGCCAGATCCTCCCTCACCACTCACTCACACGCAGCTCCCGTACTTACCGAGTCCCGAGTGAAGTTATCCCTATCGGGTGATGGGCTACGCGATCGAGACAGCACAGGTGTAACAGAGACAGGCAGGCATCCATGACTACAGTTTCTTTATTTAAACAAAACATAAAACAACAGAAACCTGGCTCGATGGCCGATACATGAAAACAGAGTGAATCTACACGAGGCGTGAAGAAAGCGAGGCGATGGACCGATAACCGAGGTCCACATGAACTGGAACTTAAATACTAAACAGACACATCCAGAAAACCAATCACAGAACATAATATTTTAACAAAACACAGGACACCTGGAACTGAGAAACATGACATAAACATGGACAAAATATCAAAATAAAAGCCCCCAAAACTAAACCAAAAGAGTGGCCCCTACCGGCCACTTGCCGAGCCCTAACAGATTTTGGTGATTTTGTAATTGAAAAGATGTAAACACGGTCTCTCTAGAAAATGAAAAAAAAATACACAATATTGTCAGCAAACATTGATGCATAGTTACTTCTTATGCCATAAATGGAGCAAAAATAAAAATTAAAAACATTATTATAGCACTGTGCAAAAGATTGGGCACCCTAAGAGTTCCAAAAATCTCAGATTCTTTTTTCTGACCTTAATCAAGGTTTCAGACCTTAATCAACTCGTTATACCTGCTGCATGGCAACAGCTGTCATTAGTAAATGTCATCTGGTGCCAATTTCAAAGTTCGAAGTACTCTGACACTTCATACCTCGTGCACACACTTGTGGACACTCAACAACCACAGGTTCCTCTAAGCAGCTGTGTAAGACACTTTGGGGTTGTGTTGCAGCCAGTAGCACAGGAAACGTTGCACGGGTGGAGAGAAGAATAGATTCCACTAAATATGAGCAAATTCTGGAAGCAAACATCACACCATCTGTAAAAAAGCTGAACCTGAAAAGAAGATGGCTTCTACAACAGGATAATGACCCTAAACATGCCTCAAAACCCACCATGGACTACCTCAAGAGATGCAAGCTGAAGGTTTTGGAATGGCTATCACAGTCCCCTGATTTAAAAATTATTGAGAATTTGTGGGAGGATCTTAAAAGAGATGTGCATGCAAGACGACCAAAGAATATTACAGAACTAGAATCCTTATCCAAGGAAGATTGTGAGAAAATCCCAAGTAAAAGAATTGAAAGACTTTCAGCTATATAAACTTAAAAAGCTTATAAACGTAACTTTCACTCTGTATATGTTCTATACTTATATTTATACAGCGAGAAATTGTTTATTGTTTTATACTGATTTTTCTTTGTTCTTATAGCGTTACTTTTGATCCTACGGACCCTGTTAAACTGTCTTTCTCACTACTGCTGCTGTTTCTAAGGAATTTCCCCATTGTGGGATTAATAAAGTCAATCTAATCTAATCTAATCTAATCTATTGCCGACCACAGCACACAACACACTGCAGTCCTCTCTGATTACTCTTCTGATTGCTTCTATCTACACTCAGTATTCTGTCTGTGGTTTGTATGGTTATTCCTCAGGCTTTCAAAACAGCCATCCCC
The DNA here is from genome assembly GCA_037974465.1 of Brachypetersius altus. NCBI lineage: Eukaryota > Metazoa > Chordata > Actinopteri > Characiformes > Alestidae > Brachypetersius > Brachypetersius altus. Next base: position 16,151,353 of record JBBPDB010000128.1, on the reverse strand, counting down.
CGAATACACCACCACACTGCCCAGAAAAAGCACATTTCATGCTGCTTTTGGCATCTGAACATGAGGTTTGGCACTTTCCTCAGTTCAGAGTGGGGTTTTGAGGTCAGACCCTGAGGCTCTTATCCCAAACAGGGTCATGGGGGTACATGGAGGGTTCTATCTCAGCAGTCATAGTGTGGAAGGTGGAGAAACACTCCCGACAGGCCACCAGTCCTGGCCAGACACAGGGCAGACACTCAAACAAACATATTCACTCACACCTGGAGGCCATTTTGTATCTCCAGTTCGACTGATGTGCATGCCTTTTCCAAAAACAAACTTTCAAATGGGATGTTAGTGTGGCTGAAATCTAAACCGAGTGTGAGTTCCTGGAAGGATATTTACTGACTGCTATGGAGTGCCATTGTAAAGGGATAATCACTACTGTCGGGGGGATTTCTGTTGTGGTTGGTTTGGGCTTGATTAGGTATTAAAATCTCATGTTGTATGACATTTTTGGATACTGGATATTACTGAAATAATTTGAACACTCATTTGAACATGGACACTGTATTATGTATATTAGATTAAAGCAGTTATCCAGGTTTGGTATTGCTATATTTGGCAGGTCTAGGGTGTCTTTCACAAGACAAGATAGACGGTCAAAGGATGCTGTCCTAAAGGTGAAGAAGAATGGCACGTTCTTATTTCATCTGGCTTACAGAAAAATCCTGATTTGTAAAATCCTGCACTGGCTGTTTGGAGCTATTTGTGCTATTTGTGTCATACCTGTAAAGAAGGCTTGAGCAGACGGGTTGATGGTTGAGGACCAGCTGAGGAGGGTCTGGGCTGCAGAAGTGAGTGTGTGGTGGGCTGTTTGTGTGCAAGACTGTGCCTTTTCCCTCCAGAGCCCCCAGAGGCAGTTTTTCTCCTTGAGGATCTCTGGCCATGTGGGCTGCCTGTTGAGCTCTTCTTGCTCTGAGCTTTAAGGAGCTGGGGTGAGCCGGGAAGGAGGACCTGACCGGCTGAACGTCGCTGGGCTTCCCGGAGCAATGAAGGTGGTCGCTTGGGCCCGGAGCTCCGAGGCCTTTCTGCACTGTGAGAGCGGGAGACCGGTAGGTCTTCCTCACTGGAGGAACCCTCGTCATCCTCATGGTAGCCTGCACCCTCACACTCAGAGTCAGCCATGAGAAAATGAACTGACCGTGGTAGACGTCGCCTTTGGGGCTCGGATGCCGCACTCAGGCTCAGGCTACGTGGCCGTGGGCCCTCCACCCACAGTCCCTTGCTGTGGTTTTGTGAGGCATGCATTTCCTGTGGACCACTAAAAAGCAGCCTGTATGGTGGGCAGGATGGAACCAAGCACTCAGAACCTGTATGTAGGCCAGTGAGAACCCAGTTCTCCAGAGAAAACTCATACTGAAGAACACAAGTAACAACAATTAATGCATTAGACAGGCACCAAATACACATAATATACTTTAAACTGATACGGACAGTTTGAGAATGCTCTCCTCATACACACATGCAAATACAGTATAAGCTTTTAAGGAATATTATAAACACAAAGTTTACATTTTACAGTATTAAGGCACTATTTGTGCATGTAAGACCTGCGTCTCCTTCAGTATTTGGTGGTAGTCTGGCATGTTGATTTCCGGAGCTGTGACTAGTGTTTGCTCCCCCAGTGGCTCATCCAGAGAACCAAGAGGAACCATGAAAGGAACTTCGTCCAGACTGCCTGTTCTGTCATTGACAGACAAAACCACACACATTTGAAGAGAAATTATTATGAGGTTATAGACATGAAAGCCCAGAATGTCAGCATTAATCTGAGGTGGTCACATCTACACTCTGGATAAACCATGCCCTTTTAATACATGGAGCCCACATTCTAGGCAATCATGTATAAGTTAAGAGATTACTATTAAAAGTCTCATGCTTAGGTTGGACATTATATAAAACTCTGCCATCGGTTGTCAGATTGATCCACCCGCTCTGGGTCAGTCTAACTGACAATGTGATCACAACCATCACAAACCATTTAGAAAATGACAAAACCCTTCAGCACACCCACACCCACACCCACACCCACACCTTCACATCACAGAATTCTGAAACAAATGAATGCAATGGGCATGTTGTGAACAGACTGACCTGCAGTATTCTTTTGCAGTCATGGCTGGTGTGTATCCGTGTGCAGGCTGAACTGGAGCTTGAAGTAACCGTCACACTGCTTACCTACTGCAGGTTCTCACGCAATGTACAGAACGATCATGCAGGCTTACACACTCTGAGTCATACACTAAGCCTTTCATCACCTGTTTACCAAAACACACACACACACACACACACACACACACACACACAAACAAGTCAGAGACACACCAGTCTGATGTACAGATGACAGATTTAGTTTGTTTTACATTGTACAGGGCTCAGTCTGAAGAATCACTGGACTTTACAGGACACTATTCTGTACAGCCCATGCAGTGCAGAACAGTTTGACAGCTGGAGTCCTGGGATTCAGAGAGCTGTCTGCATGCACAGAGCACAGCTGGGCCCTAGAGAGTGTGATATCATAAACAGACTGCACGGCATGGCCTTTACTCCACGAGAAGAGGATTAGAAAAATGCTGAGGTATCAGATACATCAACCATAGAGAACACCGGTGGAGATTACACACTCACACTGCTGACGTAAGGAGAACATGCACTCACACACTCGTAGTAAGTAAGACCTTGTGAGACGGCTAAGAGGATGGAAAAGCCTTGCCTTCTGCCTCCTACGGGGATTTAAGTTGCCTTACATAACAACCAGAAATGCCAAATAACTTAAACTTCATTTGTTTTGTTCTTTTTTCCAGTTTTTCCATGTATCTTCCCCCAAACTCCACTTATAATGTTTCTATGATTTTATGCACCAGAATGTCATCAATACTTTTTGCATATCCATTTTCCAACATCTGTCAAGGGTTTCCTTTTTAATTTTGGTTACTTTCCCTTAAGATTGGATGAGTGGGCACCACAAAGCAATTCTGCTTGGTTTACCTATGAAAAGAAATGTGTCCATTTCAAACAATGTAACTCTCTCTGCCTACATACTTACAGACAAATGACGACTTTATATTGTTGAGCTCTAAACGTTTAGAAGATACTGTAATTGACCACGCCCCACGATTTCAATTGGCTGTTACTTAGCAGGGGGTAGGACTGCGTGCTGTGATATGCCCTCACCAACAGGATTTGCTTTAAATGATCTTAAATCTAAATGTTAAATATGAAAAATATATCTCTCACTCTAAATGTGAAACTCCATCGTTAGATGGAGCTCGGTGACACTTTTCCAACGACCCCTCGAAAACCGGTTTTAAATGTGTCTTTAAATCTTTAGATAATTACTTAAATGTTTTTCTTTCCAATTTTAATTATTAAGTAATTCTGTTTTTATTTCCCATTTTAAATAATGAATGACCCATTTAAAGCCACATTTAATTAATTATGTTTTTATTTACCATTTGGTCACTTTCACTTCACTTTATAATTGAATTACTTACTGCTTTGTTTTGTCCTTTAGAAAATGACCATTTCTGTATATGTGTTTAATGTTAAGCACAAATCAACCATTAGCGCGCTCAAATGGTCTTCAATGTCCGTTCTTACGGACTCCCCTCTTTAGATCATCCCACAGGTTTTCAATAGGGTTTAGATCACAGAAGCAGGACATTCAGGTCAAAAGTGTCCTTCTGTAGTCAATGAAGCATTTATGTGTGGATTTTGATGCATGTTTTGAATTATTGCCCTTCTGAAAGATGCAACCATGTCCCAGGTTTAGCTTGTTAATGAAGGCAGCCATTTCAAATCTTCTGGTACTTCAGGGCGTCCATGATATAGTGTACTAAAACAATGCTCCCAGGCCCTTCAGATCTCCAAACCAGCTCAATTTTGACCCCAGTTTTAGTTAAAGTTCCAGTAGTGTATAGAAAACTCCATGGTCAGGAAAGTCTACTGGCTTCCAAAGAATGTGATGTTTGGTGGTGAAATCTATTTTTGAAGACTAGTCAGTCCACACATGTAGTTTAAATGTTTTTTAAAAGTGGATAATGGCATTTTCAAAAATGTAGCTCATTCCCTGATTTATGGAGGTCAGTACCCTATTTAGTTTCATTTCCTCCACCCTGCTCCCCTGTGGATGACTGGCCTCTAAATCATCTCATATTTATACTCCAGTGAAACAGGACATCATGGACAGTGTTTTTAAAAAAGTGACATTTCCTGAAATTTCCAGTGAGAGTAAAGTCACAAAGTTTTTTTCATATTTTCTTTAAACCAGTCCTTACCAAGGGTGCGATTCATTTGATCAGACTAAATAGATGGTTAAACAGTATATTCTGAAAGTGTTTTCATACAACAAAGTCTATTCCAAAAAGGTGAGGAATAATTAGTTTTCCATGACATGTAGGGTAAGGCTATGGCAAAGATCGTAGTGGTTTATGAAGGTCTTTATCACACATAACTCACATCATTCAATATTTCTTTCACAGAACATGCACATACAGCAGGTAAAAACATATATTGATAATTTTATTACTATTGGTTAACTCAGACAACATTGGATGACCATATGCCATGAGATATACACATATATATATATATATATATATAAAGCCGGTAGAGCTCCTTTATATATTCAGTGGCCATTAAAATACATTGGTAAGCAACAGTAAACCACACTGTTGGCAATACTACTGAAAAACTGAAAAATACCGCATAGGAAACTGTAATATTGTAGAGGGTGATTCTGCATGAAGTGATGCGTCTTATTTAACATACGGGCCTTAAAGACCCCCTTACTGCTAAGGACATGAGCATACAGCTCCCCTCTGGTTAAAAAGGTGAGAATAACAAAAGCTGTGCCTGACAGAAGAAATGGTGCATCTGGCGTGGGAGTGTGTGTGTGTGTGTGTTTGTGCCATTCAGATTCAGTTCTATAGACCTTAATAAAACGGACAACTCTCAGACAGAAGGACGGCCACCAGTGCAGTCCACTAACATTCTCCAGCACGTCAACCAGTTCAGCAGCAACTGGAGTCTCACAAAACACACAGACATACACACTGGCTGAACGATCCCTTTTCCACAGTAGGACTGCAACTGCAAGCATAGCAGCACCAGGATCCACAGAAGGGGGCAAGCTGTCCTGGTCACTCTCTGACTGAAGAGGACAGAGTGTTCTGCTCAGACAAATACTTCTCTAATCACTGTGACATTGCTGCCCTTCCTGGGTGAACTCAGCTGTGACAGGATCAGTACTTTCCCACAACTGGCAACTGGCTTCAGACAACATCACCTCGTTACAGTTTCAGCTTCATTCAGGGTTCCACCGTGTCACTCAAAGTGCTGAATGGAATATAGAAGGACCAAGTCTGTCCTGCTCACCAGGCTTTAGACATTCTACCATTAATGTAACTCAATTAATGTAACTGCTGCTCTCTTTAATGCTGGTAAAGAAGAAATGTCATGACCTGCTTTCATATTTGCAGCCTAAGAAACAGAATAAAAAGAAACAGCCCATGGAAGACAGATGAACCTTAGTAAACTCCCATACAAAAAGCTGAGGGAGAACGGTATGGTGTTGCACTGCTACTCTGGTGTGCTGCCACTGCGACTGACATGTTGTGGACCTCGTGGGGTCTAAGGGCTCAGAAATGCAGCTGATCTATTTACTGTCCTTTTTTCAGGCTACTTTAAAAAGCTGGTGCACAAGTGTTGCCTCAGTAATGTACCAAATGCAACACCTGACGCATAATGCACCTGATGCCCTGGAGCTACTGTACAGAGCGCAAGACGAGCTGTTCATATCATCGTTACTGGCTGTGGTGTACTGCCTGCCTACAGAAAGAAAGGGAAGCTTTTCACAGTCACAGTCAGTGGAAGAGGCTTTGGAGGGTGCAACAGTTATCACTGGTATTCTTACTGATCTGAGGGAGCTGTGTGCATGTGTATATATATTGTGTGTGTGTGTGAGTGAGTGAGTGTGTGTGTATGTGAATGTAGAACTTTAAAAAAGACTTTGCTTAACTGGGACCTGCTGCTGATTCCAAAATTCCATTCTCACCTTCTAAGGCCCTTTCTCTCGTCTCAACACTTCAAAATCGAAACATAATAAACACAAACACGCGCTCGCACACCAATCGTAACACAGATATTAAGGAAACACGACAAAAATATGAAAATGTATGTGCACTCCCTGACAAATACTTTGCCAAACATGCACATTCAAAATATACAACACACACACACACACACACACACACACTGTGACAGCATCTCATCCAAGCTTGTGAAAATAAATCATGTAAAATGATGTTTCATAGAAAAAAAAAAACGCTGTGCCTTGATGCAGGCATTGTCATCAATTATGTGCCAAACAGAAGTGAGTGAGTAACTGAATGCTGCATAATATCAAGTACATACAATATGTTTAAATACTGTTTTCATAAGTAACAAAATTTACAATGATTGCACATTAATCCATAAAAGTATCCATAAAGAGTGTCAGTCATCTCCACCCATGATCCACTGAGGCTGCGCTGCCCCACTTCTGCAGTTCTGCTGTCAAACTGAAGTCCTCTGGGTGTCAGAAACGGAACTAGCTCACTCTGAATGGAGCGCTAAACCACAGTGCACTTTCACCAAACGTCTTCCGCCTCCAACTGGATCCTGGATCCGAGGACCAAACTTGCTTATTCTGGTACATCTGCATAAGGACACTTCAGTAATATGTAACGTTCTCAGATAACTCTGCGCTCCGCGGGAAAGCGAACTAAGCGCTAAAAACATTTAAAAATACATTTCACTTTTCCATTTAATTCATCTGAATGCCAAAATAGAGGCCGTCTTTCTTTGGTAACATTGGTAATTTATGGTGGTACAAAAATATCTCACTCCAGTTGCTTTGGAATTCTGTGCAACATTTGTTGCATTATGACGTCAACTGTTCAGCTGATAACAGAGAAACAGATTTCATCCTGAACTTGAGATTAAGTAGTTCATATCATTAACGAGTGATCTGTCTTTTGGCCTGTGAATGAGAGAAGGAGTAGGGCAGAAAGAAACACATGAATAAAAAGTAACACGTTCTAGCAGACAGATGGGTGAGAAAAAGTGGAAGGAAGTGTGACCCTCAGTGGTATCTCTTTCAGCTGCAGTTTAAAACGCACCTCACAGGTTTCGAACGTGAAAATGTAAACCCTTGCCCAAACCCCGACAAACTGCTGTAACACTGAAATCTCTCAGGCTATGGGAGTAACTCTGACTGGACCAATATAGGCAAAAAAAACAAAAGTGTTCTCAAGTCACAGTAAAGGAGAAAAGCTGCTGATGCCAGATCAGTGCTCTCCTAAACATGTGTCGCTTGAAACTGTAGTTCTATCATTGAGCATGTACTGCGAGTCATTCAGTCTGTTCAATATGCTGCAAGTTTGGATGATGATTGAAAAAAACACTGACAGCTTTTCCACTAACAGATAATCCACCAAACTACATCACTTCACCAAACACGATCCTGCTTTAAAAAGAAATAAAAATGTGAATTTTTCCACATGAATTGTTCTTCACCACTCGATAGCAATGTAAACCATACACAAACCAACAAGGTACAAACTTAACTTGCAAGTTCATCAAATAAAAAAAGAAAAAGGTGTACAGCGCAAATGTGCACGAGTTACCAGTCTCCAGTGGGGGGTGGGTTGCTATGGTGATGATGCCACTGGTTTGTGTGGATATGCCCAGATCAGTGCCTCCCAACCCTGGATCTGTTCTGCACATTTTTGTGTTTTTGTTTATGAAAACGTAAAAACAGATCCATGAAATGCTTTAGGGCTGTCATGATTACTGGATTACAAAATCAAAACTGTTTCCAATTAATCAATAATGACAATACTACTATGCTTATATCACAATGATATGAACTGAGTGTATATTTATTATTTGGAAAAAAATGAAAGTAAACTTAACTGGCAGGTTTGACTGGTGTCATAACACCTTTAGAGGGCAGCAGTGAATAATAATAGTTTCTATGAGTTTGAGCAGACTCTTGCCAATATGGAGCTACAAAGCTACAAAAAGATCAGAATACTTAGTTTGTACTTGGAGTTGTATATAGTTGCATACAATTAACCAAAAAAACCCAATTACATTCTTTATCACAGTTATGAACATGACAGGCCTAAAACTGACTTCTCAAACCAACAAAACATTGAGATGTATTTGTTTGTATCATTTGCCCACCCCTTGCAAAACATAATGAAATCTTATAGAACAGTGGATGCCTAGGACTGGAGCTGAGAACCAGTGTTAGAAACACCAAAAAATGCTGGACTTTAACTATCCCAGCACTGAAAACTACATGTCCAAACAAATCCGGGCATGAGCCATGGAGCTCAGAGCAGCTGTCCCTGTGTTTCCTGCAGAATGTGGATAACTCTGTCGATACTGTCTGTTGTGGCAAAGGCCAGGTACTGGCAGCAGAGCCAGTCCTCCAGGCTAACGCCGCAGCCCGAGTCCAGCGAGCGCTCAGCGAACTTGATCATCATCAGTGTGCGCTTCAGGTCTAGCCAGTTTTGTAGTGTGGCCTGCCGCTGAGCTGGTGTGGCACCAGGGCCCAGGGTGTGAAAGAGGTCCTCCCTTGGCCCCCACAGCAGACACTGCAGGCAGGCACGAGCGTCCCCCATCCGGATGCGCTCAGATGGGTTGGCGTCAAGCAACAGGGATGCCAAACGCTGAAGGCCATGTGAATAAAGGGAACGCGAGGGCAGGGCTGGAAGGTCTGAGCGTGCGTATTCCCTTTCTTTCAGGCCTGGTACCTCCTCGAACGGGTTGGGCCGATGCAACATCTCATAGACGAGGATGCCTGTCTGGAACTCATCGCACTTGCGGTACTGTGTGGCGCTCAGCAGTTCAGGGGCCAGTCGTGAGCGGTCCTTCAGCACTACAGACGGCTCCTCAGCCAGTGAGCTCTTCTGCTTGGCCTGTGAGAAGTTGCTGATGATGAGGCGGGCAGGGCAGGCGGAGGATGAGGCTGAGGTGGCAGCAGCGCTGTTGTTGTTGTTGTTAGGCTCAAGCAGGTCCAGATTCCAAGGGTTGCCTGGCTGGCAGTGAACCAGCAACAGATTCTCCAGACGCAGGTCGCAGTGCGTCACATGGTAGGGCTTCATGTGCTCCAGACCAGCGCACAGCTGCAGCAGCAGCAGACAAATCTGTCGCTCGTACAGCTCCGGGTTGCGGGCATGCCGTGCCACGCCTTCACGCACAAAGTCACCCACCGTCTGGAAGGGCACTTCCCGTGTGATCACTACCACGCGGCTGCGCAATTTCGTGTCTGCAGGTGTCTCATCCTCACTTCGGCCTCCCTTCCCTTCCTCATCCTCTGCCTCAGCCTTCTCTCCCCTCACCCCTTTCTCGTCCCCCTCTTCATCGCACCCCTCCTCTCCCTCCTCCCAGGGCAGTAGGCGTGCAGGTACATCAGCCAGAAAGTGCCCGCAGTCCTGCTGGATGTTGAAGTGCACAGGCAGGCTCTGACGAACAGCAAGACTGTGGAAGAACTGCTGCTGCGTCTCCTTCACTTTGTACCTGCAGATCTGAGAGAGCAAAGGAGAGTGCAGGCTTTAAATTGGCTTTCTACATACACACCCAGGTTACTGAAACAGACAAATGATTCTAATTTCACAAAAGTCTCAGTATGATTTGAACCTTCCCAAAACACCCATGAGTTATAAACAAGAAGAGGCTTTGTAGAAACATTCTAAACATGTAACCGGTTCCACATTTGTGTTTGTAAGCCGCCGAAATATTTTTTATGACCTGAATTTGATTAACAATTCACCACAAAACCATGTAATTATCCAATAACTTTGTATGTATTGGTTAGATCGGACTTCTATTGTATGAAACCCTGTGTGAGAAAACAAATGTGTAGCACCGTTAGCTTAATGCTATCACAGCATAGGGAATTGGATAAACTAAATTAGCATCGTCATCTTGTGGCAATTCGGTGAGGATAAAGAAGTGCATAAAACTCTGCCATATTCTGTTATTTGTAGTACTATATCATGAACCTAACTGCAGTATATAATTATGTAAAATGAAATGTATTGTATGCTTAGCATTTATGGTACACTTTAAATTAAATTACATTTCTTTATGAAATGATTATTTGGTGTGATTATTATTCATTGATAAAACGTACATTATTGAAATTTTGCATTTAAGGAAGTCATTCAAAGCTATATATTTTACTTATGATCAAGGGAGTAGGGGTACCTTCAGAAAACACTTTCTTTATTATATACAGGATATATTTATTACCAGCATATTTATTATAACTGAATGCTACAGCTTGCAAAGCAATAATCTTGTCAAAATTAAAAGTTTATAATAACAGGTCACATGTTGCAGTGCCCTACAGCAAAAAACTAAAGGACAGCAATGTTTTCCCTACCTCCACAAAATACAGCACTCTAACGTCACCCAGCAGCCAGAGACAGGTAGAGGTAGGTTTTATTGTTAATCATGAACAACCGCCTCGCCTGGAGCTGCTCAGGAACTCTCTAAAAGGAGAGCTGCCTGATGAAGGGTCATATTACTTTTTCAACTATAGATCTCCGACGAAGAGAGCTGAGCGTGGGCTGAGGTGCTCCTCCGAGCTTTAATACAGAATGACAGCCTCTCCCAATGTCCCTATTCTCTCTCCCTCCCTCCCTCCCTCCCTCTTTCTCTTCCTCTCCTTCCCCCTCTGTTCTAGTTTGATCAAAGCCACAGCAGTCTTATCTATCCTCTTATCTTCCAGCTGCTCTTCTGCATGTGTCTCCTGTCAGTGAGGAGAGGGAATCGCAGTCTGCATGCCGGCAGACAGAACTCTAATCACTTCCCCTTCAATTATGAGAGCCTAACATACCACCATACTGCCACGTCATCCTAATGCACGTGTGTGTTCATGATCGAGGTTACAATAAGACAGAGAAGACTTCAGGGCTGTGTGGCAGAATGCACAGTAGCAGAAGACGACGTGCGTTTTGTTATGGTGATGGACCAAGGTATGGACAGCAGTGTGTGTGTGTGTGTGCGCGCATATATATATATTAGAGGTACATATATTTTAACGCTGTTAATCTCATTGGAATCTTGGCGTTAATGGCGTTAACGGCGTTAAACCCCCCCCCCGAAAGAGAGACAGAGACAAGTTTAAAACGTGCGTGAATCGGACAAAAAAATCACGGTTCGGATCGGATCATGGTTTTAAGTCACAGATCGGATCAGTTTTCGGATCAGCAAAAAAAAGACGAGACGAATTAAACTTTTCATTTATTTAAGTATTTTTGCCCGTTAAAAACATTCCACGCAATTATATAACGACAGTATAGGGCAGAATTATTTCCTTTAATGTGGACACAAGCGGAAGCGTCTGTCGTTGCTAAGCAACCATCAGCCGCGCTCTCCATTTCCTCCAACGAAAAACCCTTGCTGTAACTCTGCTGCACCATTTATTTACGCAGAAAGGGGGAAAAACGCCGCAGTGTTTGGGTGCAGCCTTGTACGGCGAAAAATACGGTAACCCCCGTGAAAAGCAATACAGCTGCCTTTAGCCATATTAGCTAACAGCTGTCTGCTGTGATTCATCCCGGTTAAGTTGCTTGGAACTGCTAAAGCTACATTATCGCTGAGTGTGTGTGTGCGCTGCGTTTCGCTGCAGTGGGCAACAACAATAGTTAGTTTGAAGCAGAAGTATTTAAATGCTAATTTCTAAACGGAAAGAAGATCTATTTCTCCACTGATCTGATGGAACTCGCTGGTCTGTGACAGGTTTTCCAGTTCTTATAACTGACTCATTTGAATTCATCGCAGCGACTGTCTAAACAGGAATTCTAACATCCTGTAATTAATTTAGCCAGTAATCATGGACTCATCTAATTCTGGCATCTTTTGTGTGGTTAGAGGATGCCATAATAACTGGCAAAAACTAAAAAGCTTGGAGCAGGTGTGCTCTGACCATTAATTATACTCCAGAGCTGGTGAGGATGTGAGGTACACGCCCCCGGTCCGCACTTATCGACACGGAACCTCTGGGTTCCTTTTCACAGGTGTTATGATTTTCCTCTTATCTGCTTCTCTCTCTCTCCTCTACTAGGATAAGTGACCTTTGTAGTTAAATCAACACCCATCTAGATCGCATCTTAGCAAACAGATCCTGAAGCTGGGTACCTTGGTGTGCCAGACACCTTTGCTTTGCCTTGTGGGGCTTGAAAGCGACGCCCCTCTTGTGATCTGAATTTTTGATTTATTTAATTATTTCGATTAAAATCAGCCAAATCAGACAGGGGTACAGCGAATACAGTGTGGGGGAGGAAAGGAAGACGGAGAGAATAAAAGAGGAGAAAAAAACAAATAAATACATAAAATTTTTCAAAAATTTAAAAAAAAAAAAAAAAAAGGAGGAGGTTGAAGGTCCGGAGGAAGACTGCTGTCGCTGACTAATCACTGCAAAGTCTGCATCTGTAAAACAAGAACCAGCCACACGAACACAGAACAGAATACAAAGCAACGGCAACACAAACACCATACACTCGTGCTGTCAGTGCTGTAACGGCGCACAGAAACCTGGGTGTCTGTGCTGGTACCTGAACGCGCGAGTCCCTCTGTTAGTGACTGTGTCTCTGTTCAATTTGTAATTAAAATATATTA
>JBBPDB010000128.1:16091828-16106783 GCA_037974465.1 Brachypetersius altus | reverse complement strand
CTTGACTGGCTCAGTCCCATGCAACACCTTTGGGATGAACTGGAATGGAGATTGTGAGCCAGGCGACATCAGTGCCTCAGGCGACATCAGAGCAGTTCTCTGTGTTGGGTCTCAATGACAGTCAGCTACACCGGAAGAGCTGCACCAGGACCTGTTCACTGAGGTTAGGGGTGAAGAGGAGGAAGCAATGCCCAGACATTTAGGTCATTGTTGACGGGATGCAACATGAGAAGAAAGCAGCAGAGACCTCAGCTTGAGATACTGAAACACAAATCCAGATATTCCTGTATAACTTAATGTAAGTCACTGCTTATAAGCACAATAGTAAACTCTTGTTTGTCAGTAAGAGTTAAACAATCAAACAAATTAATAGATGTTTGTCACTTTTAATGTAATGAATGTAAGAAGTCAAAGTCTTCTGCCAAATGTTGTGACAGCAACATTTCTCACATTTTAATAAAAACAGTAAATTGAATGTCATATTTAATCTTTTTATTGTTATTATTATTATTATTATTATTATTATTAACATCCAGCCTTAACAATATAATTTTCAATTCTATTACCAGAGGAGAAACCTGCAAGGATTCTATAAAGAAGAGTAAGCAGGAGGGTCACCACTTTCACCTTTAAACTATTTCAAAGGCTTTATATTAGCGAGAGGCGAGAAGTACAACAAAACCAAACAGTAATAATTTTATGAACATGTTCTATTTTAGCTGTTTCTGTTTGTGTTCCCCGTGGAATTGGTTCCTTAGTAGTTTTCTACACCAAAACCTTCTTTTTCCAGCAACATGACGCTTGTCATTGTTTTTTTTTTCTCCCTCATTCATACTTCATACTTATTTCTACTCTCTTCTGTCAGTCCTTGTAACCATGTTAAACTTTAACTGGTAGGAAATAAATGTAACATCAGTGAATCAGTATTTAACAATTATTCCACTGAAAACCAATTAAAAATATATAGTAAATCAGGTTTGCCAAATAAATTAAACTGCAAATTTGATAAATCTCAAATACATATATAATGATATTTATCTGGATACAATTACTCTCTGGCAGGTTTAAAAATCTGGAGCTCAGACAACCAAACCTGTTCGTTGTAGCGAGTTCTGAAAGTTGATGAGGCTTCTGCTGCTGTTCTCATGGGGTTCTTCTTTGTGTTCAGATGGGTCTGTAGCTCGAAAACCTCCTCACTCCTCAAACCAGATCTCTAGCTTACAGCTTAATGTCTCAAAAGCTGTATTTGAATTAAAGGCTACAATTGCAGCTTCTATGACAAACGGCAGGGCTTCACTTAGGTATTAACACAGTAACCCCACACTTTTCGTATCATAAAAAGCATAAAAATGCCTATTTTATAGCGTAAACCCTAAATATGCACTCAAATATGCTCCCAGAACACTTTAACTTTGAACTTTTAATTTAATTTACAGTATTTAAAAATGCAGGGCTTTAGGAAGGGCAAAACGAAAAACAAGAGAAACACAGAGACGATCCACGGGGGAGATTCTGGTCTGCAGTTGACCGACGCTGCAAACGGCAGTAGCTAGGAGAAATAAATAATCGGAATCAGAAAACTTTGCTTAAAAACTGTTAGCATTAGCAGCGTGCGGCGAGACGAAACAAAAGGCTCGCACACAAAAGAAACGCTGAAACAACTCTCTCTACCCACATGTTTAGACAGGGCACAGTTCACTAATACTAAATAAACTGAGATAACTGTTGAAAATTGGGGGTGGGGGTGTGGGGGGGGGTGCGTACAGCGTACAGCGATTGGCTACTTTCACACCTCCAAGTTCAGAGGTATTTTACCATCTCAAGACGCACTTTCTATATTTATAGTTATATTTTATATGGAAATGTGGCTGAATGTACGTTCATAATTGATACAAAATTAGTAAATTATATTTTTCTTGATAATTTATGCTTAAAATACGTATGTATTTATTGCCACAAACAAGCAAAAGGCAGTTTCCGTGTTGTGGGATTTCCGCGTACCATTATTAGTTCGGTTCTCAGAAAACATCCACGTTAGACTGAATCCACGAATGCTGATCCATGTAAAAATGAGGGGCAACTGTACACTGATACCTATTAGATATATTTTAAACTGCAGGATTAAATACTTTGTTTTGAATTCTCTAACTTACTTTGCCTTTCCCATTCTTTTCATTTTTCTTTCAACTCCTCCAACCAATCCTCCTTACCTTAAAATGTTCAAAATTTCTGGATAAATGAATTCCGATGCACCCAGAATCAGGCAGATTGGTTTGATGGCAAATGACTCATTCTAAAGAAATAGTGGAATTTCTCTTTAAGCTCCAGTTGCCCCTCAGTATACAACATAATCTTTGAGGTGCAGTTAATATATAAAACAAGGTTGTCCCATTTTGTTGTCCTGATTTGTGCTGAAAACATTTGATTGCAGTTTGATCTTCTGTGTACTAGCCTCCATTGATCTTATTCAGGAATGACACATTTTTAATGACCAAGCAGGCTTTAATAAAAGTCTTTAATGTTGTTATATTCTAACTAGCAATATTAACTTTAAAGTTTATGTATTTTATTATGAATAAATCAGAAGTAGATGCTTTTATATAGTCCATTATAGCACTTATGCTCAAACCACTGAAATTAACAGACTGCATTTTATTCAGATAAGACCTGTAACATTAAATTGATATTAAGTCATTCAATGACAAGTAATATAATTACTTATTGCCTTTAAATATAATTTACTTATTGATTAGCATCAGTGTCTATGAAAACTGGTATCTGTAACTAAATAAGTTTTCTGTGGTTGGAGAGACTGATTCCAAATCTTCTGAACAGTAATGCATGTAAGAATATTGTAGGTTTTGCTTCAGGGAAGTCCATTTAGACTGCTGCTCCTCCACACCCCTGAGAAAGTGGCAGGGTTTAAGAGCCTAGACCATCGGAAGGGACATGAGCCCAATGAGCTGAGAGCAGAACCACAATCTCCTCCCGTATGATTTGGCAGTATATATGAAAATACATGTTCAACTAAAGGAACATTCCTATGTATTGACAGTAATTCTAACTACAGTTAACTGGTCATTTTTTTTCAATCTCCGTAAAAGAAAAAAAAAGAGGCTGGTAAAGAAAGTGAGTGTCCTTATACAACCACTTGTATTGTAGCTTTTTCATGCGGGAATCAAGAAGTACAGACTGGAAGTCTCTCCACTGCCTGCAGGAAGACAGCACAACCACACGAGGGCAGTAAAGATCTGAGTAAAGTACTCAGATCTTGAAAATCATGTATCGAGAGAGTGAGTGTGAGAGGTAGCGGTAGAGAGCGAGAGAGGTAGAGAGAAAGAGAGAGAGAGAGAGAGATGTAGAGAGAGACAGAAAGAGAGACAAATGCTTATTGCAAATGTAATTTAATGGTCACGGCAGTTTTTTGTCTTTTGGGTACTGTAACGCTGGCACAGAGAACAGTGGCAAAGCACAAATACACCAACTGCAGCCTTTTTCAGTTTCCTTTTTAACACAAATGCAATAATGTAACTTCTTATCTTAAAACAAAAAGAAATACAAAGATCTAAAATCTAAAATCTCCCTTAAAATAAAAAAGTCCATAACATGCTGGAGCACATCTTTTTCCACAGCTGCAGAAAACCATAAAGGACAAGCATGGTAAACATTTTAGGGAATAAACTGCTGAACATGTGAGAACAAAACAGATAAAAATACTATTTTAGAAAAAAGAAATAATAAATTATCAGTATATGAACAAGTGTGTCTACTAAAACAAGTCTTAAAAACTGGTTGGGATGTGTGCCTTAAATAAAACTGAGCTGAACTCCTCAATTACCTGAAAAAAAAAAAACAGAGCCAAGCATTAGGTGATGGGTTACAAATCTTTACTAATTAATTACTACATTTTACTTTGTAATAATGGACTACTATTACTAATGTAATAATAATAATAATATTCCTTCTGTGACCATTATAAAGCAAAGATGTAGCGCAGTTGATTCCCCTATTTTTACTTTTACAACCCTCAAAGTTTTAGCCCTAAAACATACAAATATGATCCCACTCATCCATGGCAAAGTGAAGACCGAACCTCAATCAATCACTGTATAAAGCTGCTAAAAGTGTATAAAGTACACCTATGTAAAATGCAGTACGCACCTACGTGAATGAAGTAGGCAACAGAACAGAAATGTTACCTGTCGAGGCGGTTGACCACATCCCGCACCACACTAATAAGATGCTCGTGTTCTTGGGGGTTAGAAAGCACGATACTGTGGAGATTCTTCACGTAAGAATCAATGGAGTCCAGACTGGCAGTCTCTCCACTTCCTGCAGTAAAACAAGACAAACACATGAGGGTGCTAAAGAGCACAAACCGCAGAGAACAGCAACATCAAACACGCTGCCTCTGATCAATGTGTGCACAAAATAGTTGGTGCAATTATCAAAAAGGAATGGTTCAATCATCTTTAACCGACTACAGCTGACTGACCAGGACTGGGTTAAAAAAGAAAAATTGTAGCTTGTAAATGCAAAAGGCATGTGCACAGATATTATCTGCACAAACAGGTGGACTGCCACGAGACCTGGTGCGCAAGTAGGTGTGGTTCAGTAATAGTCTCACCAGGCAGGGGTACGTTGGAGAAGCTGTGTGTTAGTGCTGAGCGGAGCGTGTCAAGGTGCTGCTGCAGTAGGCTGTTGCGTGTACGCTCCTGCAAAACATCACCCTCCAGCCGCTCCACTGCGCTCCTCATGCTTTCCACGTGCTTCTGCAGCGCTGCATTTCGCTCCTCATATTCCATGTTGGTCTTACGCAGCTGCCGCAACTCTGCTTCACGTGCTGGGTTAAAAAAAACAAAAACAAATGCTTTACTTACTATGTGTTTGGTCTTATTCGCAATTAAGTTCTCAAATATAACAGCAAAGAAAGAGTAAGAAAGAAAGAGAGAGACAGACAGAAAGAGAGAGAGAGACAGAGAGAGACAGAGAGAGAGACAGAGAGAGGGAGAGAGAGAGAGATAGATAGAGGGAGAGAGAGAGAGAGACAGAGAGAGAGAGAGAGAGACAGACAGAGAGAGAGAGAGAGACAGAAAGAGAGAGAAAGAGAGAGAGAGACAGATAGAGGGAGAGAGAGAGAGAGAGAGACAGACAGAGAGAGAGAGAGAGAGAGACACACACACAGAGAGAGAGACAGACAGAGAGAGAGAGAGACACAAACAGAGAGAGAGAGAGAGAGACAGAAAGACAGACAAAAAAAAGAGAGAGAGACAGAGATGGAGAGAGAGATAGAGAGAGGGAGGGAGGAAGAGAAAGAGACAGAGAGAGAGAGAAAGAGAGAGAGACAGATAGAGGGAGAGAGAGACAGAGAGAGGGAGGGAGGAAGAGAGAGAGACAGAGAGAGAGAGAAAGAGAGAGAGACAGATAGAGGGAGAGAGAGAGAGAGAGACAGACAGAGAGAAAGAGAGACAAACGGAGAGAGAGAGACACACAAACAGAGAGAGAGATAGAGAGAGAGATTGACGAACAGACAGAGAGACAGACAGACACAGACCCGCTGCAGACTGGTTACCTTTGCTATGGTTGAGGAATTCCTCTGTGAAGATGGGAATATCAAACACCGAGCGATCCTTTATCACTCCATCGTTCTGATATATGGAAGAGAGATAAACAGATTATGTGCTGCTAAGTGGAAAAAAACCCTTAGTTTAAGTTGAGACATGAATGTAACAATTCTTAATGAAGGACTCTAGCTCTAGACAAAAGCTGGAAGAGGAGCAGTAAACGGCCTTCAGTACCGAATGACATACACATGCCTCGAAATGTTAAAATGCACTGATCGTTTGCAAGTGTAAAGGACTCTAATTTTATTAAGCTCTGCTCAAACCCATTAAGCTTTAGGCATCTGGTAGCTAAGCGCATAATATTTGCTTAAGCCAAAAGTGAACAGAGCTCTAGCCTTTTTTTCTGGAACTGCAGGTTCAGTTCTTAGCATCTGAACCGAACACAATTCGGCCTGGTGTGAAGCAAACAGCAAGAGACAAGGCGAAGAGCCATATACGTTGTATATGCTTTAAGGCAGATGTGTGGCTGTGTGTATAGGCTGGGAATAAACCCTCTCTTACCTCATGAAGAGCTTCCCTCGCTGACTGCCGGCCCGCATCTGTTACAAAGAGAGGAGAGCTTAAGAGTAGAAG
The DNA here is from genome assembly GCA_037974465.1 of Brachypetersius altus. Taxonomy (NCBI): domain Eukaryota; kingdom Metazoa; phylum Chordata; class Actinopteri; order Characiformes; family Alestidae; genus Brachypetersius; species Brachypetersius altus. The sequence continues at coordinate 16,100,586 of JBBPDB010000128.1, read as the reverse complement.
CAGCTGATTAATGTTTCCTGTCTGAAGCCGTCCCTCCAGTGTGAGCTGATAAGAGACTAAAGCATGGCAGCAGCGTGTCTGGCATCTACACTAGAGGGCATTTCGAAACCAGAATACGAGACAAAAAATAAAAAGATAGGCATCATCAGTTTGTATTATATTATAAGTTTGAAATCTTCAAAAAGGCCTTCAATCTGGCACTCAATGTATTGTTCTTTTGTTTGTAATAAGAAGAGTATTATAGTTTCTCAAGTGTGATTCTCCTGGTTAGGGTATACTGGCATGAACACTTTCATTGGTTTAAAAACTGGATTACTGGATTAGTAAAGATTTTTAGAACTCCTTTATGAAAATAAGACACAAACAAATATGATCAGTAATGGAAGTAAACCGTGATACACATGATTCCAGCATTTCTTTCATTTCTAATTACTAACTAAGCCATGCATGGTGCAGGAAACATGAACTTGCACACCTACACACATACATTTATTATAAAATGAAGCAGTGCATTCCTCAGAAAATCAAACTTGAGTATCTTAGAGAACAACAGACATGAATATTTATTTATTATATATACATTTTCACCTCCATTCACTTCTTTTATGTTACTTGGCCAAAATAATTAGTCAGCCCGCCCCCGATTTCATCAAGGAAAGTCACATGATCTCTTCCAGCACACTGTTCACAGTGCAAGCAGAGGTAGATTTTTTGTACCTCCTCGGTGTCTTTTCCCTTTTTGTTTCTCCTGCACCTTCCGGGTGAAGTGCTTATAAGCTTCTGTCTGCTGATACTTCTCCAACTCCCTCATGTAGCGCTCTTTGTCCTTCTCCGCCTCATCTAAATACCGCTATATGGAAAGAAACACAAAAACCTTTAACATGCGAGATTACATCATATTTGTTCATCACTATTGTGATATTACCTTTGCACTACACATACTGCAGAAGGCTGTAATATGCAAGAGATCCTTCTGACCAATCACATTTTTACTGTGAGCATCTACACTAGGGCTGCACAATATCGCAAATTTACTGTCATCGCAACATCAACATGCGCAATAGACTGCGAAAGACTGACCGGAATGCAATAAACTGTGTTTTTCCTAAAACTCTTCACCCAGTGCCACAGAGAAGAGGGCAAAAAAAAAAATCACTGGGCAGTTTCTTCATCTTCTGCGCTGCTGTTATATATTCTTCCTTTTGCTATTTTTTTCTGGCTAAGAACGTACTGTAATTTAAATTATGTTTACATTTATTTAAGATTTAAAATTATTAAAATAATGTTTTAGATTTTTTTCAACAATTTTCAATGGTTCAAATGTTTTATGGGAGGCATTAAATGCTCTGTTTAAGTAAATTCTTTAAAAACCATGTTGAAATATTGCAATTCATTTTTTCCTGCATAGTCAGCGTCTGGAGTCTTTATCACCACAAATCCAAAGCAGAAAACCATTAACACTATAAAGGCTAAGGTTTTACTCACTTATCGCATGTGATATCGCCATCGCAACACTCAACATCATGATCGCATATCGCATGTATTCCTAATATAGTGCAGCCCTAATCCACACTAATCATAATGATTTTTTCGTGCTTCTGTTGTTGTGATTTATTCTGATCATGCAGGATACACTTTTTCCATGAAAGGTTACCACTTAACCAGTGCATTTTTATATCCTGCAAGGCATTTGCAATATATAAAAATATGATCCCAACACTAGTATCCTGTACTAGTACTCTTATTATCTATAATGAGATGTCTAAGTGATGCCTAGTTTCCTGACCTGTTTCTCATCAGGAGGCAGTTTGCTCCACTCATTGCCAAGCATCCTGGTGATCTCTGGGAAGGGAACGTCTGGCCTTTCAGCCCGTAGCTGCTCCCGCCGGTCATTCATAAAACGCACATATCCTGTTAAAGGAGCTTTTGGGGCGTTACTGTCCTTCAAGGGCTTCTTCCTCTTCCTCCCTTTAGTCCAGCTTGCTCGTCGTGGCTTCTGCATGGTCAGAGAAAGACAGTCGACTCACAGAAATACATGCTGAAGCTGCGTCACTTTTTCTCTGTTAATAGTGACATAGAAGTGATATTCATAAAGACAAGACTAAGGAAATCTACACCACATGGACAAAAGTATTATGACTTCAGGTGGCCCTTTACTTCCAGTGAAGGGTCATCTTTAGACATGGAACGATACAACTTTTTAAAGTCTGATACCGATATTGTAAACTTGGATATCTAACGATACGATACAAATCCGATACTCTGTGTCATTTTTTCATCATTTAGTGCAATTTTCACACATTTAGAGCTAAATGTGTTAAAAAAACTAAATGTTGCACTCTACATCCAAATGTTACACGTGTACAAACTGCGACTCTAAATGTGGGATGTAGCACTTTCATAAATAGCAAGATATGCTAATTGGCCACACCCTCTTTTTAATAAGTTCCTGTGTTTCTGCCCAGTCAGTATAGTAGAAGTATAATAGACAGTAGAATAGGGCGCGGCAAAAGAAACCCACAGTGCAAGATGTGTATTCATATAGTGTACAGTGTCTCAACACTAGATTTTAGTGCGTTGATTTTGTAGTGCACTAACTAGTGGGTGAAATTTCGGTCACCACTACAAAATGGCTGACTCACTACATAGTGCCCTACATAGTGAACGAGTGCACTTTTCGGAAACAGCTATAGACTACAAAACCACATCAGAACAATGTAGGATCAGCTTTTCTGTATGGATATGGGAAAGGCTGCTCATCAAAATGCTGTGTGTGTGTGTGTGTGTGTGTGTGTGTCAGTCTCGTTCTTATTCGTCAACAATATTACATTATATGTTTCGTTATAGTTATCATCACATGACCAGCATTAACGTTGCGTCTCGTTTTGTTTTTGTCACATGATAATCTTGTGAAAAGCCTTCCAAGAAGAGTGGAAGATGTTATAGCTGCAAGGAGGGACCAACTCCATATTAAAGTCTTTTTATTTGAACGCAATCTCATTCAGCTCCCTGTTGATGCAATGGTCAGGTGTTCCAGTACGTTTGTTTAATTACTATTAAACCAAAAAACTGTTAGTCCTGAAAACATGAAAAGAAAAAAAATAAGGTTAAATCAGCTACTGTGTTACCTCTTCTCCATTCCTCTGGCTGCTGTTATCTGTGTTCGCCCCAGGTGAACCACTCTGTTCTTCCATAACCTCCAACCCTTCACACACAACTGCAGGACACAAACAAATTCTTTATCACCACAGCTCTTTATGCTTTGTCCTGCATTTTACTGTATACTAGCTCAACCATTCTCACAACTGTAACTGTAAGAATCTATTTGCCTGTTTAAGGTTAATCCTACACTAAAAAGCATTTCCTGTAAGATAAGATAACCCTTTATTAGTCTCACAAGTGTTAGTCCTTGAATCAATTGGGACAGTTGCACTTTTACTGCAGCGAATACTGGTTTTATATATATATATATATATATATATATATAGTCGAAAATATTGATCAATATTAATCTAAAATTATAAAAAACAATGGGGAAAATTGAATGAGAACGTGTGTCCAAACTTTTGACTGGTAGGGCATATATATCTATACAAACATATATATATATGTCCTAATGTACAGCCTGTTTAGGCAAAATCTCATACAGAAACATAAGGTTCAGTTTCTCTGAGAATAACAGGCACTGACACACAAACACCACTCTGGACGAACTCTTAAAAGGCCTACAGAACAGATTATAGTATATTTAATCGACACAGTGTCCAGGGCTATTCCAAAAAGCTCTGACTTTAGGGTTAATGTAAGGAAACATCCAATAGTTCTATGTGCCTCCTGAGCAGGAGGCTAACAGTCAGTTAGCCTCTTTAGCTTACCCTGGAGAACTAGAGAACGAACTGAACGGAAAAACACTCCGAAGAGTCGTTTCGTTTCTAAATAAAGATTGAAAACTGCACAGACGAAGCCACGTGAGCTTGAGCAATCAGCACTGACCTGTGTTTTAATGGTAAAAGAGCTTTTGAGAAGATGTTATGCAGAAGAACAGCACGAACCAAAACAATGCAAATCTCCACACATGGCGCGTCATCACGCTGAGACAGGACCACACAGCAGAGCAGAGCACAGGAATGACCACCAACCACCACTTATTAATCTCAAATATTCATATTGTTAGACAGTGTAATACATAGATCTTAAAATCTTTTCTGAACGTGCTGCTGGCGTCATATCACATCTGGTAAAGACTGATGTCTGGGGTGACTATTGTATTTGGCGGAGGGATATGACATAGACTGCTGTTGGGGTGTTCTTCGCCACAGAAGATGATTAGTGGCGCCTGGCGACAGCGGATTGAAACATAACTAGATTGAAAGAGTATGTAAAATAAACTATACGGATAAAAGGGACGACTGACCATTACACCAACAGGACTTTAATGACATTGGATTCAGATACTTAGACTTCCTTATGGAGTTGGGCTCCCTTCGCATTTTTGACAGCTTGCGCTCTTCTTGGAAGGCTTTCCACAAGATTTTGGAGTTTCTGCGGCATATTTGTGCAAATTCCTTCTGTAGAGCATTTATGAGGTCAGGCACTGATGTTTAACAAGAAGGCCTGGCTCACAATCTCTGGTCCATTTTTTCTCAAAGGTGTTGAAGGGGAAGTCAGGTTCTTTTTCAAACGACAAAGGTGGAACCATATGGCGTTGTCCAAAAACGTTGCCCTTCATGGGAAGTAAGGGGCCACCAAATTTCAGTAATTAAAAGTGTCCCTGTACATTTGGCCATGTAATGGACAAAACTTGTAATCCACAAAGAAGTAAACCATCTTTCTAGGACTAATAAAATGATGTAATTTGATGTATTAAAACTGACTTATTAGCAGTTTGTTATATATTTCAAGCAGCTTTAAAGGAAATACCGATTAATAAACCTTTCTTGTTCAATTTGAATTTCTCATATTGAGAAACTCTGGACTGAAATCTATAACGGGTTGCCATTAAAGACAAACATTAGACTGAAACACAGCCACTAAGAACACAATAAACAGGGCAGTATTCAGGTAACTTAATTCAGGTAACTAGAGTCATTTCTAGTTGCTGTAAAACCTTTTGAAACTTTATCTTCAGTCACATACAAAGCACAGAGCTACATTTTCCACCTGCCTGCTGATGCAGCATTTGCACATTTTATTGGATGAAAAAAATACATTTTACCACATTGCACATCCTTGTACCAAACTGCACATTTTACTTCTAGTTTATATTCATAGTATATTTACATATATTTGCTCCATGTCTTTGTACTTTGTAAAATCTGGAGCCATCTCATCTCACTGTATGTCCACATGAACTGAACTGAAATACACAGACGGACTCAGACAGAAACCAATCACAGAACATAATCACTCAGACTAAACACAAGACACCTGTAACTGTGAAACAAGACACAAACATGCACAAAATACCAAAATAAAAGCCCCCAAAACAAAAACAAAACTGGCCGAGACCTGGCACCCTAATCAGGGGTTCTCAAACTTCATATTCATTAAATCTAGTTTCTAGATAATGTCAAAGGATGACAAGTGATAAGCAAATTCTATTACATTACAACATACAACCAAGAGAAATGCTGCTGTTTTCCTATTGTTCGCTTGTGAACCTAATCCACTCTCAGTTTTGACAGTAAAGTGTAATATGCACTATATTTTTACGAAAAGATTTATCCTTGATTAACTTCATTACTTTCATGCCTCAACAAATAAAGTGGTGAAAGGACATAACACCTCCTTCTCCAGTAACTCTTAAGGTGTTTCACTCACTTGTGCTCACAGGACCACATGTGAATGTACGTTAGCCTTAGCGGACTTGCTAATGTGGATGCGAAGCCTGAGAAATGACGCGTGGCAACATTGCTTTGGTTAAAATCTAAAATATATTTTATGAAACTAATAAATTATTGAAATATATACTTAATTGCATTGCATAAATGCATTCCTAATATGATGTGTGGACTGGGTCTGGAGGTCCAGACAATTGCTGGCCCAAATAATCTCCATCCACTCAGTGGTTGAGATTTAGAGGTTTGGCAGGGGTCTTCTAAACGTACAACCTGTCCCAGTCCACATTTCTCTAGTGTGTCAGTGTCCATGGCAAAGGCCGACAACATCTAGTTGTGGGTGGCGGTAGCTCAGTGGGTAGGATACTTGCCTCCTGACCATGAAGTCCCGGGTTCGAATCCTACCCTCAGCACCACCACTGGGTCCCTGAGCAAGACCCTTAACCCTAAGTTGCTCCAAGCAGACTGTCCCCTGTACTTTGGGAATGGAAGTCACTTTAGATAAAAGTGTCTGCTAAATGCCGTAAATGTAGTTAGGTTATTTCTCCTGAGTGAAATTCTCTAGTCCTGACTTGCAGTGGAACACAACTGCAGTAGGCCTTCATTTGTACATGCATCAACACAGAAAATGAACTGCGTTAGGAACTGAATGTCTTTGCTAAAATGAAATGATGAAGCGCAAAGTTTGAACGTTGCTGGAGTAAAGAGGAGAAGCTCATGCAAATGTGAAGTTGAGAAATAAAACATTGTGAAGCTATAAAGTAGAAAGTAAATCAGGAAATGTAACAAAGTCACAAATACACAAAAAAATTGAATCCTTCTGTTGTTGGTTATAAGCAGCCTTTGTTTTGCACAGTGACTGCGTCGAACTGAGTGCAGGGCAGAGGTGGGTAATGTGGGTCCAAAGAGTAAAAGTCCTCCCCAGGATTTTGTTCCAGCTGCCATGGTTCTCTGTACTGTTTTATAACAAGCAATCAGATTTGGCACGTTGTTTCACTTATCCTCTTTGTGCGCTCTGTACTATGCATTCTCCAGGCTGTGATGGTAATACTAGAATTGTAAGACACCTGTTCTAACAGTTCTGGCTTCCAGGCCCAGTGTTGTCTCTTCTGTCACGTCTGCTTCAAAATCAGCTTATTCTCAAACCCCTTCAAGCAGTCGTGCTCTACCAGGGAAAGTCCTGGAGTGGTGGAGACCTTCCAGGAATACCGTACCTAAGTACTGTACCTCTGAGGACATAGCTTGTAATTGCCACATGCTATAATTTCCAGATGCATTTGTGTGTGTGTTTGTGTGTGTGTGTGTGTGTGGTGTCAGCATGTGTGTTCACTTGCAGCTTGCAGAGCATCATGCTGTAATTGCTTTCCTTCTTCATTATCAGGAGTGAGAGAAAAGAGCTAAGGGAGGGAGGGAGATAGAGAGAGAGAAAGAAGTGGGGAGAGGGGGGTGTAGGCAAAAGCAGGAAGAATAAGAAAGTGGGAGAGAGAGAGAGGGACAGAGGTAGTGAGAGAGTGTGAAGGCTGTAATTAATTCATGTGGTCTGAGGGAACATTTTAATGATGTCCTCAGAAACAATATCTCACCCCCGTAAAGAGCAGAAAACCACTCATTCTTCAAGGCCCAATAAACATATTAATAATTTGACTGTTTTGTTGAAATTTCCTCTGCTTTCTCCAAATAGCCGTTAGCTGAGTAGGGACACACTTTTGTTTGTTATTATTTGTGTTAAACGATGTTTCCTAAACAGAGAATATTACATTGATGTGTTTAAAAAGTTTGAACTATTTCTATTTAACTAATTGCAACTTGCACAGCCATTTGCTCATGTCCAGATCATTGTGGCAGAGCTCTAATGGGGTACCCTAGAGGGAAAGCCTATGAGGTGATTTTTGCATAATATTTTCTCAATATACCTTTTTTACTAGTATTACAGCACTGGAGTCTTCTAACTGTATTACTGTCTCAGTATAATGGTTTTACACGCCATGTTGTATAGTGTCCAAAATTGGAAACCACATCATTGATGAGCACACTAGCAACATCCAGCACTGTTTTGAAATCCCTTTCGCCAACCCCTCACCCCCCGCTGGGTGAAACAACAATAATTATGCTACCTCTCCATGTTCTTCCATTAGTAATCTAGAAACTTAATAGCATGATCAGACCAGTTGCAGGGATTGCTGTTTTGAGAGGGCATGCTAAAATTGCAGGTGGGACAGAATGAATTTTCACTCTGTGGGTAGAGGATCTAGACATCACTGAGGTGTTTGAGGAACATTTAACCACAACTGTTGGAAAAAAACTTCAGTAAGAGACACACCATGTTAATCAATCTTAACATAAAACATAAAAAATCTCATAAACACATACACATACATACATACAGGAGCAATAATAACCAACGTAGCTTCAATGTGTTGATGAACTTTTCAAGATTCAAGATTCAAGAATCTTTATTTGTCACATTCATAGTCCTACAGGTACAACACACAGTGAAATGTATCCTGAACTGCTCCTTCTGCAAACACTATAGACAATAAGAAAATTGTAAGTAGAAGAAAACTGAATTGTCAAAGACACAAGATAAAATAAGAGAGTAGATATACTTAGTCTAACACATCTGGAATAGAGTTTCTAGTTATGGGGTTTATCTAATGCTATTTTTTGTGCTTAAAACATTTTCAGTCCCTAAATCCATGCAATATTCAAACTTGCCCAAACTTATCTTTAAAATGCTGAAAGTAACACTGCTAATGCAATACTCGATAACCTCATAAACTTTCTTGTGAACCATGAGAAGTATCCAATGCAGAGAAGCTTTGCAAATGCTTAGTGGTTATGGTTACTAGTGGTGTGCGATACCACAAAATTTGGTATCGATCCGATACCAAGTAAATACAGAGCCAGTATCGCCGATACCG
>JBBPDB010000128.1:16069501-16091728 GCA_037974465.1 Brachypetersius altus | reverse complement strand
CTTGCTCAGGGACCCAGTGGTGGTGTGCTGGAGGTAGGATTCGAACCTGTGACCTCTTGGTCCAGAGGCAAGTATCCCACCCACTGAGCCACCGCCACCCCATTAAAAACATTAATAGAATTAATACATTTTATTTGCATTTTGTCCATTATATATAACAGTGACGCAGTGTTGCACACCACATACACAAGTGTATTTTTGATGCATAAAGATTAACAACTGCAAAAGCACTCGAGGATCACTGAAATGATGTCCCAGTGATACCATTATGGGAAACAGTGCAACAGTGAAGCTGCATTTGAATCTCCAGGAGTAAAGTTAAGGCTGTAATGTAATTGATGACTATAAAAGCACTGCAAGCACATGATTGCTGAGTTGGTCATTTAATATATTACAAAAGGACCATCACAATATCATTTAGTAGTAATATGATAGAGTGTTGCTTTCCAACATTTATTTTTGCAATGTATATGTAAAGCTTTTTTTTAAAAACAATGAAGTCTAAACACAGGCAAAAGCTATAGTTTAAAGTCTTTAATGGAAAAGCACACTGATTTATGATACTGCAGTATTGTCTCCAGACATATCTGTGGCAGCTTTAGGTGCTGGTGCAGATGAAGTCTTTAGAGCTTGGTTGGCTAAACATAGGCAACAAGACTTAAAAAGAAGACAAGAAAGTATGGAGAACACTATCCATATAGTTGCCAGGAGTTAATAGCAACTACCAAATATTGATAAATAATAGTCAGACAAGAAATGTCTGTTGTTTGACTACAAACAACTTACTCATAAGAGATTTGATGGTACAGTAAATATGGTAACACTTTATTTTAATGTATAGATCTTTGTATATCATGGTCTTTAACTGGCATTTAATCAAATCTATATTAAACCATTTCCCTAGTAATAAACACTCTCTCTGCCTCTAAACTCCAACCAAGAATCTAATATACACACGTTTTTTACTTATCCCAGACATAGGTCAGCCAGTGGTGTCCAGTTTTTGCTTCTGTAGTATAGCACTGGAGTTTTTGCTGCTAACAAACACTAGAAGTCACAAAAATGATTCCCAAAACTTCACTCAACTTGTTTAAACTGTATTGTAGTGGTTCAGGATGCAGTATGACTTATTGTGAGCTGTTTATGAAGCATGGGCAGCCATTTCAGAGAGCACCAAGACTGGTATTCACAAAGCTGTTGTAAAAAGGACTGATCCTGAATCAGATTCCTCTGGATTTAAAGTAGGTTGTTATCGCAAAACCTGATCAGATCAGAACTCCTGTTCCTGAGATGGTTTGTGAAAACAGATGCTGTTGTCTATAAAGGCTATAGGTTACACATAGACAGTGATTACTGATCTGCTACATCTGTGGTGGAAAATTTCTTTTTGTCAGATAATTCCTTTGGACCAAAGCATTACAAGAGACAGGGGAGGTTGGTAAATTGTGCAGCAACAAATGGACTACAACTGTAAATCTAAAATAGGTGCACTAATACATGTGATAGCAGCATTGAGCTACGAAGAAGGCTGGCCTAATAAACTGGCAACTCTGTGTACAGTAGCATAGAATTTCCAGCAGAGGGCACCAGGGTCCAGCGGTGCTGAGGCACGAGGGTCCCAAAGGCCCTTCTGTGCAACTGCATAGAAAATGGCAGTAGAAATGACTGCGAGAGAGAGAGAGAGAGAGACAGAGACAGAGACAGAGAGAGAGAGAGAGAGAGACAGAGACAGAGATAGAGACAGAGAGAGAGAGAGAGAGAAAGATGAGCACCATCAGTTTTACAATCCTTCTGTGTCCAGTGCAGAGACAGACAGGAGACAGAGTGAATCTCTCAGCTCCGGTCTTTGAGCCTCTCATTACCGGCGGCCTGCCATTCTACTGAATCAACCCGGCCTAATCAGACACAGCTCAGTTTCTCAGCACACACAGACATGTCACAGCAGATCAGACCTGAAGGATGGCAGGAGCAGAGGGAGTGATAGAGCTAAGGGGTTAACTGGGGATTTGATAAGCATATAGAATGTACAGATCAGACTGCAGTATTGTGGTAGATCAGTATCTCTGTCCCAGAAGGAAACAGCTGCTGACAAGAGGAACGCTGCTGGAGGAGCAGAACAGTAGTGCGGAGTGTGACGGAATCATGTCCACGCCACGGATCAGGCTAATTGAGGCCTGATGAATTGGAGTGGCCTCATTCTGAGCTGAGAGGAAACAGACACTCTCCATCAATCTCAGAGACTCAGAAAATGTCTCTCTGAAGAGGAATTACAGACTATGTTCATATTATACAGATGAAGTGGCAAATTTGATCTTTTAAATCAAGACATGAAGTGTTGTTAACACTTGGCCTTTTCAATGGAGCTGCATCAAGATACCAATCAGATCTGATTTCTCAATATAATATTTAAAGTTCAAGTCAGACTGGTATGGCTCTGGTGCAATGTAGGTATACCCTGTACAGGTAAGGCTGTGTTATTCTTTTCATTGGCCATGGAAAATGTGTTCTTTTACACATGGGTGTGACTAAAGGTTACCAACATAAAGTACTAGTACCATCTATTGGACTGAATTGCTGTTTTGAATAACACTATACTATAGAATATAAATGTACAACTGTTCACCAGAATTGCTGTCCTCCAGAATTGTTTGAATGTGTGATGAGTTCTATCTGTATCTGTACTACACTGACTGCATCCACTAGTTTCTCCTCCATGTTAACATGTGGATTTATATGGTGAATCATTCCTTTCCACCAAAAGTGTAAAAAGCATTGACTTATATGTGCTGTTAAGACAGTTTTGTTCCTGAGACTGCACATTTTCTTGTGGGTGATCTTCATAATTACAGAAGCACTTGGAGGTAAGATGAGTGGATTAATTTGTTTTCTTTTAAATGTAGACTTCAGCAATAGCCTACAGATACTGTTTCTCAGGTGTGCTATTGTTTAAGGTTACTTGGTAATATGAGCAAGTTTGACTAGATAATAAGATTGATTGCTTTGGAGGATGAACACTGAAAGTGGTGCTCACTTTAAGCTGGGCATCTAGATAAGATAACTGAAAAGCATTTAGAAGACACACAAATCCAATCACAGTGCTTAAGGCCTCAGGATCAGAACAACTAGAACAAATTGTAAGTATGCTTGTCTTTCAAATCTGCATTTGTGCTGTATAGTGTACACCGGTGCAGTGCTAGAATGTAAATACCAATGTTACCCCTGTATAGACTGTACTGTAATTCATGCACTCTGGTATAAGCAGGGTAAATACAATAATAAAAATACAGGGCTTTAAGAAGAACAAAATAAAAACACGTCCTCCTCTGAGTAAAGCGACATTTTACCATCTCCGGACGCACTGTCTTTGTGTTCTCTGGACAGTACCAAGAAATTTATGGTAAAGTAGCTAAATTTCTAATAATATTTATGTTACAAAATTAGTAAATTATATTTTTCTTAAAAAAATTATAGAATGCCACAAAAAAAGCTGTGATGCCTCGCACTCGTCTTAGTTGTTTATGTTTTAGCATGGCGCTGAGCAGCGGACGCTCATTCTGTTCAGGTGCGTCTGATTGTCTTGCTAACTGCTGCGCCCAAACATAAACAACCAGGACGAGGACGAGGGGATGAGGGGGCGTGGCAGATGAGGCCTGGACGTCACAAAAGCAAAAAAAATACGGATGATATCTGCAGTTTCCGTGGGAGTTTCTGAACAATTATTAGTTGGTTCTCAGAAAATATCTGTGACTGCTGAACCGTGTATAAGCGGTGGTTTGCGGTATCACACGAATTGTCTGTTTACACAAATAATAAATATGGGTATGAATGTGAACCCTCAGGACTGAAAAATCTGATTTAGACCAAAAATTAGCCTGAAGACTTATCAGACACAGACTAGCTATAAACATGACCGCTGGCTGCAGGAAGCATAGAACCAATTATTCCTAAATTCTCTCTTTCGCTCTTACTCTTTTTCATTTTTTCACTTAATATCTCTTTATCCTGTGAGACGCTTAATGAAAGGTATGTCTACTGGGACAGAGGACAGTACAGAATGACAGAGCCGGCCACCTGCAACCCCTGTTAGCTCTTCTCTTTTCTCACTCTGACTATCTTTCCTTATTTTCTTGCTCTGAAATGTGTTTATCATTCACAAAGCTCCTTCTTGCTTCCTCACGACCGATAACACCCAAAATAGACTACGAGCAGCATCCTGTAGAATAATAATAATTATTTTCAGTTCACTGGTGACTAAGCAGGAAGTTGCTTTTTTTAAATAATTAAATCTATTTGGGCTACTCTAGCTGTTCTTCATGCAGGCGGCGTTTGGAACATGTCAGCCCACTCTGTTTTTACACACACACACACACACACACACACACACACACACACACACACACACACACACACTTTAAGAACTGTTGGTTTAGGGGCTGACGTGGGGGTCAGTGCATGAGCAAGCTTTTATATAAGACACAGTGCAGCATGTTGATGCTGACATGTGTGTGTGCTCTCAAGTCAGGCAGTGGACACTGCTCTGTCCACTCAGCTTCGGATCTACGCAGAGATGAGTCAGCCACCACTGCAGCTCTGTCTGTAACTGAGTGCTTAGGTCATCTGTCTTGGCCCCAGGGCCATATTTAACGTGGCACTGCTTTTGTTGTGCCCCCACCCTCCTCCCCCTGACTGAACAGTCAAATTGTACCGTCTGTGACCCACCGTCTGCTCTGGGTCAGGTTGTGCTGAGAAAGCCCTTGCACAGACAGACACTTTTAGTACATCTCCTTTACAAAATCTTGCATCTGAGCACCCTTAGGCAGCAGTAGAATCGTCTCTCAGTGTGTGTTTGCGGGCTTTGAACTGGCCGGGCAAGGGTCAAGAGCTCAGCTGCCCCGCTTCTGAAAAATACATCCAAGCATTTATCTCGCCTCTCGGAGAAGAGCCCTCGTCTGTGAATTTCAGCCAACTGCTAGCCTTCAACTGTGGTCAAGTAACATGGGGTTTATACTGGTCCTAAAATCATCATTTTCAGGAAATACTTCTTGTGTATCGTATGAAAATCATGCCAAAGTCTCTCTTAAGGCCAGGCACTGCACTGACCCTACACAAACCAAAAAACATCAGTTTTAGTTTTAATGCTGGCAGTCTGCTTTATGCCATTATAGATACAATAAATGAACCAATGACGAGTGAGGAAGAGCATAAAATGTGACTTAGAGAGACTCTAGAACAGAAAAGTAATAGAGAATATTCCAGAACAGAGAACATTTTGTAAAAGTGTGAGTGAAGCAGATGGTTTCAGAAAAGACAACATTCTAGAACACTGTGAATGGGAAAGAGCAGTCAATTATAAGAGAATATTCTAGAACAGAGAAACATAAAGGTGGGATTAGGAGAAAGCATGGTAGAACAGTATGTGAGCTCAGTCTTCAACAGAACTGCGTGAATCAGAGACAGTATTCTTAAACAGTGTGAACTGTGATTGGGTGAAAATACTCCAAGGCAGTTTGGGCCGGCTGGTGGTCTGGTGGTTAGGGAGTTGCAGGTGCAATCAGAAGGTCGTGGGTTTGAATCCCAATACTGGCAATGGCACCGCTGCAGTAGCCTTGAGAAAGGTACAGTCCCCACACACTGCTCCCCGAGTGCTGAGTTGGTGGCTATCCACTGCTTCAGAGAAAGAATTTCACACTGTGCACACTGCATGCTGTGCTGTGCTGTGGTGTATTTGGAAGGACAACTGTGAGCGGAAAATTGTGAGCGGAAAGGACATTCCTGAACAATGGGAGTGAATACGAATCTGAAAACAGTGTGAATAGGATAAAGCATTCTAGAAAATTGCAAATCAGATATAATAGTCTACTCTAATATTCTATAGCTTTCAGGTATATTACTATGGACAGGCACAGACAGATGTGGCACACCATCTCAGAGTTTGGATGGGAATGTGCTGGACTAAAGTGATATAATACAGTTGTGTAATAGAAAATCAAATATATTCTAAGAAATCAGTGTTTCTTTCTTGTTAGACTCATTAGGGGGATTTTGCTGACTAAAATCATTAAAGTTGTGTAACTAGTCCTGGGGCCGTTAAGGCAAAGCATGTGATTTTATGAGCTTGTTATTTTGTGCAAACCATCTTTTTTTGGGCTGAATGTTCTAAGAGTATCTCTTTTCTTCAGTCAAAAGGACGTGTTTCAAGGTTGTCTCCATGAGGTCATACCATAACACCAGCGACAACTGGCGCTTTTTCAGGTTGATAAGGGGGTTTATATCGGTTCTTGATGCAAGGGGAGGCCACGTGAACCCAACCTAGTTAGACAGGGTGAATGATGTTTGGAAGGTGTAAGAGTGCTCTGCGAAGGATAAGTTTTTAGAGGATCTTTCTGACTGGGACTGCCTCAGAACGAAGGGAGAAAAATAAAGTCTCTGGAGAAAATTAAGTCTTGTCTGTTTGTTGGTTTTCCATCACAAAACATAAAGGTTTTTGTAACAAGAATTTGGACACTTTGGAAGCGCTTCTCTGTTACTATGCATTTTCTTTGGAGTGAAATGAATAGGCAATGTGCGTGATTCTGGTTCATAACAGTTAGAATTCCTTCTGAAGTATTCTTATTTATCCTTGTTATCTTGTAGCACTGTACGTTAGCCTTCCTGAGTTGAGGTAGGTGCTATTGGCACATCATGCATGGACTAGATGATATCTCTTCATAGCAAGACTGTTATATAGTGTAGATAGTCGCAGTGTTGAGCACTGTGGTACCTACCGCTCCTTACCTGAGGCCAGACACCCTATTTGAGGATGAAAGCCAGACTGCAGCTTCGCGTTAGTGCTCTATCAGATAGATTTATATGAGTTTCCTCTGAAAAAGGCAGAAATGGCCCGACTCATGTGACTCAGAGGGACTAGAATAGCAGGAGAAGACGGAGCCTCCACAGTGGCAAACTGATTAGGGTTTATCATCCTCCATATCATTCCACTCATCCTCAATTCTACAGGGGTGCAATTAGGACTCTGAGTCGCTCACTGCTGACCTATAGGAGTCATCCAATTCCCTTGAGTCTCAACACAGATAAACACAGATGCGTACAGACCACACAACTGATCTCTTAAGATGAAGTAAGCCTACGCCGCCGTACTTTCAGTACTTGTTGTCAAGCCATGAATATGAACTATATAAAAAATATATACTAATGTTGATACCAAAGCACACTTTCTCCATTTCATCATTACACTGCCCTAGGCATGGAAATATGAACTGAACACTAAGCTTACCAAGGCCTCTCCTACACCCACACCACCACTTCACACTCTGAAGATGCACAGAGGTGACTGCTTCCTTTTTTTCACGATGTGGTACACAGTGTGTCCTCAGGCTATGTCTCGTTGTCTGAGGGCTACGTGTGTGTGTGTGTGTGTGTGTGTGTGTGTGTGTGTGTTTACAGTGTCTGAGAGCTGTCTGTAGGCTCCAAAAATTCTGATTATTCTGAAGACTGTCAGACATTTAAAACACAAACAGCTTTCGGAAGCCCGGAGATCAAACTGAAAATCTTGACAACAACATGAGAGCTAAATTACGCATAGCTGTAGATCATAAACAAACCGGGCTAAATTCCTTCAGCCCACAGAAGACAGCTTAAACTCTCAGAGCCTGGGCTGTTGCTGCAAGCTTGCAGGAGATGAGAGTGTGTGTCTGAGAGACATGCAGTACACCCTCTAATCCACTCTCCCTGCAGAACAACACAGAAAACCCCATCTCCCACTCACTCCACCTTGCTCTCACTCATTCTGGCCTCTCTCTCCCACACTCACTGTCCCTGTCTCTCCCTCTCCTGCACTTTGCTTTCTCTCTCCTTCATTCACTCTTTCTTTTTCTTTCCAGCCTTTTGTCTTTCTCATTCATTCTCTATTCTCTCTTTAACTCTTTTTTACCCTCTATCCCTTTGTCTCTCACATAAAAGCATTGAATACGCACACACACAACATACACTCGAATGTTTTCAGTGTTTGTGCATTATATGCTTTCTTGCTGTCTATGTGTGTGTTGAATAATTATGTATTTTAATGTGTGCATAGAGGTAGGAAGGACACCATGAAAGCATTCAGACAGCTGCTGCCCCCTGACCGAAGAGAGTTCAGCACACTGTTTACTATTATTTATTTCTCTTCTTGGAGCCTGCCATGACTTATAACAGTGTTTAGCTTCAGGTAGGATTGGCTCAGGTTTTCTTCAGAAAATGCAAACAATTATCTTGAGAAAATACTGCACTGAATAAAGTCCTGCATTTAATTTCCCTGATTAATTACCCCGCTGTGTGAATCTTTTCTACTTGAATAAAGTGCACTCCATCAATACAATTACTACCAAAAAGAAAGTGAACTGAAAGAAGTGTTGAATTGATACACTTCTTTGAAATATGATGTACATATTTGAAATAAATACAGCATTACATTTTTCCAGTATGACAAAGAATAAAGCTTATTGAGTAACCTCTGATGAGTTGGATAGCACAACACAGTGCGAGTTCAGAAACAGATTTATACTTAAAAAAGACTATAAAAGAATATACAGTGATCTAAAATCAAAACATAACACTCCGTGCTTGGGATTTGCCTACACAACTGCTCAGCAATTGTGAAGGGAGCCTCAGGCTTTCGTATATTAAGATACTAGTTTTAGAAAGAGGGCTACAGACATGTGAATCATTTAACAAAAAATGCTCTTAAAAGTCCCTGCAGCCTTTCACATTTGTTTATTGTGACTTTAAGGGAAGACATCTTTCACTATTTAAGCCCAGGGTATATTACAGTGTTCTTCTATACATATTTTTGGCTTCTCCTATACTTTAATTTGTTCTTTTATCATGGTTTCTCTGATCAGTTTGTCTCTTTGAATGTTTCAAACCCTGCTTCAAGGTACGTGGGTTGAGGCATGTAGCACAGGCTTCATGCAGGGCAAGTGTGTGCAGTTAGGGCACCAGGTGATTTAATCGCTCAGTGTTTGCCAATGCACTGCTGTGGGATTAGCGCACACTTTAATCATCTTTATCACGAGTCACGATCGCTTCTGTTTGGCAGGTTGTATCATGTACCAGGATTTGTCACCAGCGTAAAATAATATGGTTCCAACTGGGTTTCCGTCATGGATGCCAAAATATCCACATAACCCCTTTACCTCAGAACAGTTTCACTGCCTGTTCTGTCTGCAGCCAGTTAAGGACTGTTATTCTCATCATTTATGCAATTAAAGTGGTGCCATTTTTTTACTATTGTTATTATTATGATTACAATGGTATTTACCTTAAGGCTTAGTTCTTGTCGTTAAACTGCTTGTATATTCATTTTATTAAAACGTTAATGAATAGCTCAATTGATGCTCACCTAAGGGATTCAAGCTTCTGTTATTTGTTAGCTATCTTCATCATTAAGCTCAACATAATACTAATGAGGCAATCATCAGACAATTATCAGACACTAACATTGCATGACTTTGCTAAACAACAACTACCAGCTGGGATAAGGGGACTTCCATTGATCTGAACTTTAAGACTTTAAGACTGTCCATAGGGAATGTCCTGGATGTCCTTGTTCAGCTTTGCCCTGTATTCAGATACAGATCCTCGGTGGAGGGGATGTTGGAGCCAATAACTTTCTCTGCAGTCTTGGCAACATGATGTTGTTTGCCCTTAGAGCAAGACGTTGTGGAGCCAAACCAGACACTGATGGAAGATAGGGCAACACTTTCAATAATGGCTTTGTTGATGGGCTGTGTGATGTTGTGTTGGAGGGCTTTTTTCCCCGTTTGAACATTAAATATGTTCATTTTTCTTTGTTTGGCTTTTAAGTTAGATCTCTTGTAATAGTTTTCCACATCTATGCTTCAGAATGTTATGTACAAAAAGTAGCCATGTGAAACTTTTTTAAAAGACATTTGAAAATGCTAGCTGCCTTGTAGAAAGCATTCACTGGAGATGGATAAAAAAAAGAAATGGGATAACATCTTAAACTGGTAATAATCCATAGTAAATGCTTACTCCCAGTAAAAAAACTGAAAACCATCAACATATTAGAGAATGGGAAATTTACTGTGTAAAGTTTCGTCACTAGGTGTTGCTAGTGGCACCTGATGATGCCTGAAATACAGTAACAATCTGCAACACCCCTCCCCTTTAAGCACACTGGGTAAAACAAGCCTCTTTTAAGTAACGCTCAACCCAAAAATAACCCTATATAACAAAACAAGAGCAACTAAATAAACGTGAAATACGCTTTTACATAAGGGCAGTTTTGCAATTATGCTCATTTTCAACATTTTTATGACTGTTAAGAAACCTTGTATGGGTGTTTTTGACTAGTGTGGTTTAAAAGAACATACTTGTGGGATTCATGAGATGTAGCTGAATGAGGGGAAAATAACATTTGTAATACATTACAGAAAAGTAATTTTGACTGTGTATGTTCATTGGTATATTCCTATTGGTAACAAGTTCAAGTCCATATAAAGAGAGCAAGCCTACTTAAAAAGGCAACATTTACGTTGTGAATAGACTAGAAAATAACCAAATATTAACCTTGCTGGATTACAAAAATACCGTTTTTGTTACAGCACTGATTATGATAAGTGCTTTATAAAATTTGCCTTTGGAGCGCTGTGGGCGGATATTTGTGCAACAGCTGCTGTTTGTGTGTGTATGGGAGACGGTATCTGGCTGACTGGCTGTAGATAGTAGTCTGAGGTTGAAAGCTTCTCCCCCAGACAAAAGCCTGAATACAGTTTCATTTCCTGCTGTCTGACTGCAGTGTGTTTGTGGGGGACCCTTGCTGCTTTTCCATCAGAAAAGAGTTTGGTTTTGTGAATGCTGGCTTTTTCAGTTCTGAGTGGAGGCTTCCCAGCATTCTGTACATTGCAGCCCTGCTGGGTCTGCTCAGAACACCAGATATCCCATCATGCACCACGGTTACCCTCAACACATCCTTCACAACTCGTTAAATAGAGCGTTGTTTTGCACTTCCCTTCCTCTCTCTCTTTGTCTCTTTCTTCCGAAGAGTTCTCTTTGAAGGCAAAATCCTCTCCGTTTTTTTATGTTTGCATGTAGCGTCTGTGTATGTTTTCTTGTCACATATACACCAGTCAGCCACAACATTGAACCACTGACAGATGAAGTGAACATTATTTCATTCCAGTGGCATCTGTCTGTCAAGGGGTGGGATAAATTAAGCAGCAAGTGAACAGTATTTGAAACTAATGTGTTAGAAGCAGAACAAATGTGCAGGTGTAAGGATCTGAGCAGCTTGTGGTGTGTTCCTGGTATGCAGTGTAAGTACCTATCAGAAGAGGTCCAAGGAAGAATAACTTTATTGATCTGATTCCACATAAGAGATACCATTACTTACTTGTGTATTAATCTCTGACTTGCTTTTTCTCTTTGAAAGGTTTGTTATGGTGTGTAACTATACAGCAGTAACTTGGTTAAATAGCTGTTGTTGATTTAAGTATAGCTTTACAGGTTTAAGAACAGTTGTGGACTACTTTAAGCACTGATGTACATCGCTCTGGATAAAAACGTCCTATGGGGCAGCTGGTAGCCTAGTGGTTAGGGCATTTGCCCTGTGACTGGGTTCGATTCCCAAGACCGGTAGGCGCAGCTGAGGTACCCTGAGCAAGGTACCGTCCCCACACACTGCTCCCCGGGTCCAAACGAAATATGAAGGGGACATGTCCCCTTCAGATTGAGTGGCGATGACGCCCATGATGTATGGAGATTGAATAATGGGCTTTTGTGTGTTTAAATGTATGTGATTGCTTCATGTTATTTATATTAGAAAACATTTTCTATGACCTTTAAAAAATGAATAGGCCTTTCCAGGAGCACTGACTCTCCTCTCCTCACACTAGGACTCCCATGCTTTATAATCTTTAAATGCCTCATTCTCCCCAATTCCTTTCATGTATAGGACAACTGACAATAATGAGGATAAACAAATTTTGGGTGAAGTACGTGTGACAAAGAAATGGATGTGATAGTGAGCAACTGGTTATCTTTCAACTCCCTGTGAAGTTCTTCGAGTTAGTGAAGACCAGTTCTAATCACTGTTCTTGTACTAATGAGGAGAGAGTGTAACAGGCAGAGCAGGTTCCCTCTCTCTCTGGACATTAGTCCTCACACTGTACCCCTGACCTCTGAGCCCTCTGACGAGGCAGAGTGTGTGGCGGGGTCAAGGCAGCTGTCGTGGAGAGAGTGATGGGCTGGTGCTGATGATGATGCTGAAGTTTCTGGGTTTGAGATGACTCTGGAGAGAAGAGAGATGGGCCCTGTCCTTTGCCCTTCTGTCAGCCCGTCTCTGTGGAGCTGATAAAACCTGGCTTGGTTCTACTTCTGCTGCTACAGCTAGCCTAGCACAGCTGTCACTCATCACACACACACAAGCACACACACACACACACACACACACACACATACACACACACATTTTAGTTGCCTACTCCATCAAACATGTCACCCACCTCTAGTTCTGTATTATTACTTTTGTGGGCACATTCTACTGATGTGTGTGTAATTGTGTGTGTAGTTGAGTAGTAGTTAACCTAGACTGAAATCCAACCCAAACTTTAACTTCAGTAACCCAAAGGTAAAAGAAACAACAAAGTGTTCTTGTGGGGACCACTAAATGTCCCAAGAGTCTACAAATTCCTATTATTGTGGGAACGTTTGAAATCAAACACATTCCAGAGTCTTTTGCCCACAGTCACATATTTCTGTATTACACTATATGGACAAAAGTATTGGGACACACCTGTTTTCCAGGGTTTGGACTAGGCCCCTTACTTCCAGTGTTAATGCTTTAGCATACTTAGACATTTTCGACAATGCCATGCTTCCAACTGTGTGAACACTGTGTTTGGAGAACAACCTTTTCTATTCCAGCATGACTGTGTCCCAGTGCATAAAGCGAGCTCCATAAACACATGACTGGATGAGTACGATGTGGAGGAACTTGACTGACCTCAACCCCATTCAACACCTTTGGGATGAACTGGAGCAGAGATTGTGAGCCAGACCTTCTCGTCCAACATCAGTGTCTGACACCATGAATGCTCTAAAGAATGAATGAACACAGATTCGCACAGAAACTCCAAAATCTTGTGGAAAACCTTCCAAGAAGAGTGGAGGCTATCTTAGCTGCAAAAGGGGACCAACTCCATATTAAAGTCTATGTATCTGAATACAGTTCCTGTTGGTGTAATGACTAGGCATTACAATACTTTTATCCATATATTGTAAGGTATTATGGGGTCCCACACATAAACATTTGTTCCCACACATAAACACACCAAATTCCAGTCACCTTCACCGCCTGACATGTGTCCAAGCACTGCCAAACACACATCCACACCTATTCTAGTTACATCAGCATCAAACGCACAAACACAGAAACACTCATCTCCCTCAACACACACATACATAGTCCAGAGACCCTCACCCCGACCCCCTCAACACCACCATAGTGTTCCTGCTGGACCTGTCTGTTTCTCTAAGAACTTGCACACACATACACACACACACACACACACACACACACTCACACACACACACACACACACACACACACACACACACACTCAGCTGACTTTGCAATGGCATTACTCTTCTGAGAGACACTTTTTAAAGAAATCAGTTCAGTGTCTCATCCTTGAGAAGGCTAACCTCAGTGTTTCATTTGATCACATGCTGAAATGAGAGTTTTGCCACATTAGAATGCTGAGCACTCTTTTCAAGGTCAAAATATTTATTACTAATGTATATTCCATTGCTGATTCTTTCCTCAGTTACAGCACTAATGTTGATACTGCATTGATGAAGGGTCTAGATTTACAGAATAAAGACAACCGCTCCAGAGTCCTTTGCCCACAGTCACAATATACTTCTACCTTTAGTTTGATATTCTTTATTTCTTTGGATATTCACATTTTCTTTCTTCTTCTACTTTCACCCTTATCAGTTTTACATACTCAAGCTGGTTTCACAAGTAAAATACCTAGTTTTATTATACCACATATCTAGAGAACAAATTTTCCCAACTATAACTACCTGTTTTCACCCAGATGTTGCTGAACGCCACACATAAATCCCTTCATTAAGCTTGGGATGCACCATGTGCTCATTCAGGAAGCACTGGCACTTGAAGTAATGAACTTAATCACAAAAAATTATTACAAATACTTAAAGGCACAAATGCTCACCAAACGGAACATTATGATGAATTACTGGGTCAATGCTGAGTTTATGTGTAAACAGTGGATTCAAAGAGAAGCACTACTGAGAAGGTGTCAGTAAGCAAGAGGACGAGGAAGACTAAAGGCAGGGAGAACACTGGTATATAATTAACCTTTTAGTTGATCATAGCCCATGACCACGAGTTAAACCGTACAAAGAGTGTAGTCAACATGAAGCCAAGCGATTGCTGATTTTGAATGTTTTCAGTAGAGCAAGGAAAAGCCGTGGTCAGCATGTTCATGGCCATCAATTTCTTTGTGAAATTTTCAGACTAATATAATTTAAAATGATGGTTTATTTAACCCACAGTTCAACGGAATACACATGAAACCAGCCCTGAAAAAAATCTTTTGAATTCATAAAGGACAAGGACAAGACAAACTGGCTTTATTCCAGTTTATTTTGGAAAATTCAACACTGTCCCCAGTCATTTGAAGGAAACTATATTGGCTGCTAGGAACTAAAAACATTGGTAACATTTTAGAGAAGGCAGCATAAGGCTACAAGCTTTTCATGACAACTGCCATAAACCTGCATAAGAGCACGCACAGGTTTATTCCACTAGGCCTCCTTTTGTCAGCTTTGATATAACACCTATGTCAGGTCATTTTATTCTGATGATCTCGTGACATTTTCCTGGGTGAAGTGGCATTAAAAAGTGAGCACTTTTTATTTGAGGGTCAGCGAAGAAGTACATAATGCAAGAGTGTGGCATTTCTAAGCTGAGATGACACCATTTGTCCAGTGAACAAAAAGTTGTTGTAAGTCATAGCAAAATTTTCCCTCACAAATTACAGAAATGTATGTGAAAAACATTACATATAACAGTCTTAAAAGCAAAGCTAATGTTAGGAGAACTAACAAGATTTGGGTGAAACTCTAAAAAGCTGTTTCTTTTACAGCTTTTACAGTGTAGATTAATGTCATTTGTCACAGATATCATGTACATATTATGTTCAAGATTCAAGATTCTTTATTTGTCACATGCATCGTTACACAAGTACAACACACAGTAAAATGTATCCCGGACCGCTCCTTACTGACTGTGCAAACATTATAAACAAGAAGTAAATTTTTAATACAAAAATCTGGAAATTTTCTAAAACACCTATGAAAAGACACTGCTCACACTATTTTCTCAGTGTGAGCAGTGTCTTCTGTGTGTACAGTACTGTGCAAAAGTCTTCGGCGCTTTTGCAAATTGATTGAAGAAAAAAAATGGATTGAAAATCAACGCATAATTTAATCTACTGCAGTAAAAAGAGCCGAAACATTTGATGGAGCGGTAAGTAAAACTGGGCTTCCATGAGGAAAGAGGTCTGGAAATGGTTCAGCGAACACTTTGCCAAAAAACACCATTTACTTTATTAATGTTGTTTGTATTTGTTGTAATGTAAGAGTTTTAACACTAACTTAACACCACTGACCAGCAGTAAACAGAATAATAATTTTCTCAGGTGCCTAAGACTTTTGCACAGTACTGTATGTCAGCAGCAGATATGCCTTTTTGGGTCTTTGTGTGAGAAAGACAGCACAGACAGTTCTGCCATAGCTGCGCAGGTGGGCATTCTGGAGAAGACAAATGTCGATTCTTGGAACGCTAAAGAGACAATTAATCTTGTGGAATATTGAACATTTCATCCGTGTGGGAAGCAGGTGGGTTTTTGGGTTTTTTTTGTACACAGAGGGACATTTCTGCACTGCTCCTGCCAGATTTGTCCTCAGGCTAACTAAAGGGCAGCTGTTAGCAGTCTTGAATGCGCACAAATCTGCTCCGTCTGCCAATTCACTGCTCAGATTGAGGATTAACCGTTTATTGCAGTACAGTGAGGAAGAAAAAGAGAGTAATCTTAAGTGAACAGAGTGCGGTGGGGTTGTATTGAACTTGAGAAGTGCTTCCAAACAGAGTCATCTTTTATTAATACATTAACTCCACACAGTTCAGGGGAAACACAGCATCTGACGTTCACCTTACACTGTAAAAAAATTATACTCTATATTTATAGGCCGCATGTAATATTTGGTGCCATTTAGTATACATATCATACATTTATTAAAAACATGTAGTGAAATTGCAGTTAGTGTTAATGTTTCTTCACTTTACTGATAAATCTCTTGCTGAAAAAATGATAAAAAAATTATCATTCTATCATTAATAACACATACCCCAGTAATTATAGCTGACATTTCATTTGATAATATACAGAATACATCAAGTGCTTTATGCTGATTTGTAAAGAATATCATCGCACAAAGCAGAAAATCAGTGTATTTTTATTTTGATGCTGTCACAGACTAACATTTTGATCAAGAAATCACCAGAACACCACCAATATGCTTTACTTTATTGTTATTTCAACTATTAAACTAATAAGTAAGAATCACATTTTTATCTTAATTTTCAGGCATAACAATAAAGTACATTTCAGTTTTTAAAATACATTTATCTTCATTTACAAACATCTCAAAACTGATGTACAATGATTGTCCATTTACACTGTATTTCCAGTAAAAAGTACTCCTTACCTCAGTTACACAATGAATGTGTTTGTTACAGACAAGATGTTTCTTATTCCCTCACTAATGCATTTGAATCTGTTGTTTTTATTAAACCATTTAATCAAAAATCCATATCAGTGTGAAATGAAAGCGCCCACAATTAGTCATTTAATCATTTAATAATCGTTTTTATAATCTTGGTGTGAGACACATGTGTCACACAGCACCATACAATGTTCAGTTTATCTGTTAAAGCAGTGGTCCCCAAGCACCAGGTCATGGCCCAGTGAGTCATTTAGTAGCCACACAGAAAGTTTTTTTTGAGCTTCTTCATATTTTTATGCACTCTTTTTTCTATACCGGTCCATGAAAATATTGTTTCACATGAAAGTGGTCTGTGGTGCAAAAAAGGTTGGGTACTGCTGTGTTAAAGTACTTACTTTTTATATCCATGACTGTGTTTCTATGATTTCTTATTTCTGTAAAGCCACACATTCAGAGTCAGCATATATGAAACCTCTGATGGGGAAAACATTTCAGTCAAATTTATGAATCTTTAATTGAAATGAGAGACTCTTCATATCAAAAATAATTATTTACTGAAATGGACTTTCTTTTAATTTAGACAACACCGTTACCGTATTTAATGCTGATATAGTTTCAGCTTTCGGGTGAAGCGTTGATTCATTTTCTTTTTTTTGTGTGTGTGTGTAGATACTCAAAGTATATTTTGACGGCATTTTTGTTATTTAATTGAGGAAGATTTTGACCTCACTTTTACTTAACCATAGTTTAATAGGATCTCCATCCCATACTAAATCTTCTTAGATTCAACGAGTTAATGTGGACAAAACCACCGTAAGCTAGATAAGTAATCATGCTCATCTCTTGAGAAGGATTGACTGGTGGGTCTCTAATGCAGTGGAGTCCTTTCAGTCTGGTGTACTGAACTGCCTGGACATTCTCCTTGTGCCTGAGGCCTGTTCGATGTGTGTGTCTGTGTGTGTGTGTGTGTGTGTGTGTGTGTGTGTGGGGTTCAGCTGCTCTTACACACTCCGCATCCCAACACTCATACGCAAGCCCTCAACCAGATCTGCACTGCATAAAGCGAGGCCTCAGGAGGGAACAGGGCAATAGCACATTCTTACAGGGAAATGTCAGTGCGGGGCAGATGTTGGAGGAAAGAGCTGATGTTGATGACAAGGGCAAAAAGAAACAGCAGACAGCAGCCTCTGCTGTACTATATCACTACATGACAGCTGCAGCATCCTGCTCCGGTTTTATGCCCTGCACTGAGCTTACCAACACACTGAATCAGAGTGGATGATGTGTTGTTTAAAACACACTGGCATGTCTGTTGTATCTGACATCACCAACTTCCTCCTGCTCTTCTCCCAGGACTCCATATGGCAGCATATGTGCAGATGGGACAAGCACCCAGGGCACAGGCTGCAGCAAGCAAGCCAGGGAGAGTAACACGCAGAACTGCACACTCAGCACAAGCAAGGCAGCAAAAAACCCTTACTGTTGCCCACCAGAGGCCGAAAAGTTTCATTTTCCCATAATTTTTCCAGCTCACATGGAACTGTGTTTAACCCCTGGAGCCCGAGGCTTCCTGTGCTGATATTAACAATTTCATGGCCAAGAGCTGCCGGCAGGTCTGAGCTTCTATTTGGCTCTCCTATAATATAAGAGTAATTTGATCATTTCCCCTGTAATTGTTTCATAATAAACATTAGGATGTAAAACGTTTTTTGACCTGAAGGCTTGTTGAATGTCTGCCAAGCTGACTTTAAAAAATCAGGAAACTGATTCCCTGGGAAAATGATTATGAAAATGTTTAATAAATAAATACAATTATATGAATAAAGTTGTAGTTGTACTAAATCATTCATAATAGTAATAGTTTTAAATACTTTTATTGCACATTGTAATGGCATTACATTTGGGAAGATATGTTTGTTTCAATGTTTAAATGTTAAAAGAAACAAATACATTATAGTAATAGTAATTATAGTGTGGTTTTTCAAGTCGTGGGAGAAACTTCCTTTTGTCTCTTTGAAATGAGAGACAGGGCATTTAAATGTGTAGGATTCTATGCTATTTTTGCAGTGAGCAGTGAGGGCTGACCGATTCTGACAAAAGGATTATACTTCATTTTAAACTAAAACATCACTGCAAATAACTTAATGCAGATAATTTCCTTAATTTATTTTACTCCTCTGGTCGACCTCCTCCCATATCTCCTGGACATCCAATACTAAACCAAGCAGTGGGCCACTTATTCACTGAGGTTCAGACTTTCCACGGCTGAGAAATGTCACATTTGACATCTTACTGTTACTATTGACACTGTGCTTCAGTACGATCTTGCTAAAAATCAACAGGACTCCAGAGGACTCCCTTATACTGAAAATAGTGATTATCATGGCTGCTGTAACAAAACCTCACATTCCCATGGATGCGCTACAGAAGAAACAAGATTCATGTCAATTTAAGTAGTTTATTTTTATTACAGGTGATTCTGGAGCATTTCTATTGATCTATTTATTTTCAGAAGGTTCACATAACATAAATGGCAGCTGTTGCAATATTTAGGACAACAACAACAAATAACTTTAAACAGTTTTTCTGAATTAATGCATTATCATCCACTAGCAGAGTGGTTCATAAGAAATAAGCTAGAGGGAGCTGTGGGCGTTTCACAAAGACAAACACACACAAACTGCACACAGACACAAATACAGGTAACAATTAAGAAGTCCAGGGACAGGGATGGCAGGTGACATGCAGAGTGCATGTATTTTATAACTGCTTGAACACAGTGAGGAACTAAATGGAAGCTTTCAAGTGCAGCCCAGAGCAATGAAAAAGTAATGAGGAGGAGATTATCCACATGGCCTGGGCAAGTTCTCTCACCGCCTGGTCGTGTAGCTGCAGAGGAGAGTGGAGAACTGTCCGCAGTGCTGAAATGTCCTGTATCTGCTCCTAGAGACATGAAGCAATACAAGTCAACTACGCCATGTTACCTTCAAACATAATGGCTCCCTCTGTCTTTCTCACTACATTCATTCATTCCTTCTCCTTCTTGCTATCTCTCTATCTCACTGTCTCTCTCTCTCAATGCCCTCGCTCACACATTTTAGCTTTCCCTCTCCTCTCTATTCTTTTCTCCCCCTCTTTCTTTCTTTCTCTCTCTTATTAACTCTTTCTCTTCTCTTTCTCTCCCCCTCTGTCCCTTCATTTCTCCCCACCTCCCACCTCTTTCTCTCTCTGTAGCACAAACCTGTTTATCTATGTCTGCCATCTCAACCTATTTATAGCATCAAGCACACACACACACACACACACGCACAAACACACGCTGCTCTCCCCCGCCCTCCCCCATGCAATATTTACATCGTTGGAAGCAATCACTGCACACAGAGCACAGCAAACCGCAGCCACATGCTCCTCCAGCTCTCTAATCTGCTCTTAATGAAAATATGAACAATCCAATCCTCTCCAATTAGCAAAGATAATTAATCAAAACAGGCGAATGCCGAGGGCCAGGAGCACCCATTGTTTTCCCAAATAATGGAGGCCGACTGTGGTTGGGGTGATGCATTTGCCATCAGAGCAAAGCAAAGAGTCACAAACACATTTGAATTTCATAGTTAAAGCACAGAACTCCAGTTAGTTTAGATCCTTTCAGAAAACAGGGTTGTTTATGAGACTTTAGTTCCCATGACAACATACGCTATATGGACAAAAGTATTAAGATGCCTAACCATTACACCAACAGGGACTTTCAAACACATGGACTTTAAAATGGAGCTTCTACACTTCTTGGGAGTCTTTCTACAATATTCTCTGTGTGAGTTTCTGTGGGCATTTATGTACATTCGTTCTGTAGAGCATTTATGAGGACAGGTACTGATGTTGGATGAGAAGGTCTGGCTCACAATCTCCATTCCAGTTCATGCCAATGGAGTTGGATGGGATTGAGGTCAGGGCTCTGTGTGGGCCAGTCAAGTTCTTCCACACCGAACTCATCCAACCATTCATGTATTTGTGCACAGAGGCACAGTCCTGCTGGAATAGAAAAGGTTCTTCCCCAAACTGTCCACAAAGTTGGAGGCATGGTGTTCTCCAAAATGTCTTGGTTTGCTGCAACATTAAGATTATCCTTCACTGGAAGTAAGGGCCAAATTCAGTAATTAAGAGGTTCTAATACTTTTGTCAATATAGTGTCAATATAGAGTTTAATGTGCTCTATTTGTTTACACAGCTGTGCAAATCAGATTTGTATCTTAACTGTGGCCACATTGCAAGTTATATGTGACCAATTTGATTTGTATGCTCTGACTGTAGTCTGCATTCACTCACATATTGGTGCTATAGTAATGACAAAAGCATGTGTACCCTGGGGTGACAGATGGATGTTCTTGTTATTCTTATTATCAAGAAGCATTGTTTATTTCAGGGAAATCTGAGCCTTGACATCAAGTGGGATGTATTTGCTGCTTGAAATCTCTTTCACTAAATGCAAACATCATACCTCTGAAATGACTAAAATATATATTTTTTCCATTATTGCTACAATAGAGCTCACTAATGCAAATGCTGTGCTAAAAGCTTGTTTAAAAGAGGAATATCAGAGGAACAAAGATCCTTCCTGTGTGTGACCCATGAATGACCGCCTCTTTGACAGCACAGTAACTGTAATTGAGTGTGACTGTATGTTTGTGTTTTCTTCTTGTCTCTCAGCACCACTGTAGGATGTGGATCTCCTGCACTGCCTCCAGACAGTTTTAGTCACTCAGTGCCTGATGTACCAAAATACACCCTATTTTTTTATATAGTGACATTTAGTCGCACAAAATCACAAGCAAACTTACTTCATGCTTTTAAAGTTAAAATATTATAGCAAAAACATTTGTGTCCCGTTGCTTAACAGCCAAATGCATAAGTTGCAAATGCATTGTTGGAATTCTTCTGCGTATAGAACTCTGCAGATGTGGACAATCCGCAGCTTGTGACATCTCTGACACTGACACCCCTTTCAAAGGAAAACAAACTTAGTCTAGGGCAGTTGCAAGATGTTGCACGTCACAACACTGATAAACAAGAAAACGGTTATGAAAAATAGGGTAGAAACAATTTAACTACAATTCTAAAGGTTCATACACATTAGTTACATTTACACGCTCAACTCTGAGCTGGACTGAACCAAGATGTTAATATGAACAGACTTAGAAAGCAACCGAACAAACATAACTACAAACTCAGACAATGTATCCCATTTTGGTTAGACAGTAATCAGATTACAGTAGCATTATCTAAAACAGCAGTTACTGCCAGGAGTATTTTAAAACCGCCTTAACATTGCAAACATTCACTTTATAAACAACCTTTATTATCACTGTTATGATAATGCTAATTTGACCCGGGGGGGGGGGGGGGGGGGGGGTT
>JBBPDB010000128.1:16038510-16053822 GCA_037974465.1 Brachypetersius altus | reverse complement strand
TTATTAAAAGATGTAGATGCATTACATCTTGGGACACTGAACCTACTGAAATGGCACCAAATCTGTAGAATGACCCATATATATATATATAAATTAAGTATTAAAATAAGTTCCTAACACCAAAACTAAAGTGACCTCTCAGTTGCACTAGTACACGAGTGACTAAATAAATGTGATCTGTTTATAGAACAGTAGAGAATGGAGGAATTGGATATTAAACAAAAGATGTATGCATGATGGATGGGTAAAAATGGGAACAATGGCAAGGTGAGGAACATAAAGAACATAAAGTTCATACTCAGCAATATGTTTTTTCCTTGTGTAGATCACATTTCCACAGACTGAAGATGTGAATCCTAGCTGTGGGTTTCAAAGAGCAGGATTAAGAGAAACTGCACTTTTTTTTATAAAAACAATTTGGAGTGAAGTGGCCCCTTATAGTCATGCAAGAAGACAACACAGTACAGCACACATTGTGTGAACAATGTGAAACTCTTTCTCTGCATCTAACCCACACACTAAGTGAAGCAGTGGGCATCCAGTGATGCTGCGGGTGGAGAGAAGCGTGTTACTTAAGGGAACCTCAGTCGTGGAACTAACAATCCTGGTTTTGAAATACAGAACAAAGCATGGTCCATAGCAGCAGCAACATATAGATGTCTTGTCCAGTCAAGTAAACGGTGCAACCTTAGTGGTTGGCAGAAGATAACAGAGTCAGGGTGCAGACGGTGTGGGCCTTGTGCTGATCATATGGTTGTCTAAGGTCTCTCATGTAAAGTGACTGGGTGCAGTCGGTATTTTCTTCTTCATACTCACCACAACTGAGTATCACAGGAACACAGGCAAACTGACTTCCGAGCTCACATTGGAGCTTCTTCAATGTTCGCTCTCCTGCTGTGATGAAAAAGCATGATCTGGAGATTTTAATGAATAGTCTATCATCATCATCCCAGCTGGACTCCTGTCATGATATGTAATTAGCTTCATTACTTATACCCCCTCACAACTTCTAAATCCTGTTTGACGCTCATGCCATACCAGGGTTTCCTTTCTAGGATGGTGTATGTGTACACAACTGACAGTCCATCAGATTCTTTTTCTGATAGTCTTTGAGATAAAGCAGAGGCTAATATTACTCTAAGTGAGGAACCTGTCTTGTACTACTTCTGTGATCACTTTGCATTTGAGGTAGCCAAGAGCTGAGAGTGTTTCTCCGACTGTCATACTCACTGTTTTGTCGTCAAGAGCATTTCTGTCAAGAAAAAGAAAAATTGGTACATTATGTGTTATGTAAGGACACAGGGGGCATGCTGGAGTTCAGAACGAAATACGGGAGGAAGGTTGGTGAACACTGCTGTAGAGTTTGTTCATGAATACTCTTTAGTTTTTATAAATAAAATATGTGAATGTGAAGAACTTCTTTAAAGAACCTATGCATAATGCAGAGGCATTTGAGAGACCTCTTAAATCAAATAACCTTTACATTACATTTTACTATTATTATTATTTACACATCTCATTTACTAAAGTCGCTCTTCTAATGAACCCTTTGTGGCACCGCATTTTGAAGAGTGTACAGTGTGCCCACTATTATAAAGTTTTGATACTGTATCTATAGCTTGCTAGGATGTGTTGCTCTTAGTCTTTCTCTTACCATACCCTAGTCTCTCCTGCGCCTTCTCTCCTTTATCATAAAGAAATAATGAAGCGAAAGGGGAGATTTCACTGCTTGCAGTTTTGGGATTCTGATTCACTCTGCTGCTCTTTTCAGCTCTCAGGGAGAGGATGATGGAAGGCTTCAGGATGCTGTGTAGATCTCCTCAGGAATTGGAATGTAGTTCAGCCAGACTGAAGGTGGACCAGTGTTAAGGGGACAGAGAGGATTTAGAGAGAGGGTGTGTGCGTGTGTGTGCGTGTGCTGCTTCACTGAATAAAGTTCTCTTGGTGTGTCCACTCTGATCTGAGCACAACTTGTCAGCACTTCAGGGAGAAATGTGATCAGACTTAACAGCAGGTGCAGATGTGTGTGCGTACGTTTGTGCAGTTGCTGTAGTGGACAGTAGATTGACATTTCTCATCAATCACACTCCTGCCAGGTGAGAGGTATGTAACACTGCAGCCTACATGCCAACCGTGAAGAATCACTGCGTAATATTCCCTGTGTCTCTCAGGTGCACCCAACGCGTCGATCAATCAATCAACGGCGCTACAGGGTCATGCTGGTTTGCCAGGCTCCATCTCACCTGCAAATCCCAGGACCAAAAGTGTATACTGATGCTTACAGACATGTGTGTTACAGCATCATTTACAGCATATTTTGCAACACATTTAGACATTTAATCACACAGGAGCCTTTCTGAGTTCAACACTTTGATGCAGTTTTGTTTTCAGCTGTAGTTTTCAACAGAATTCTGCCCCAAATTTTCTCTCACATGTGCTTCAGAACAACCAGCAGACTCTGCTTCAAGAAAAATATACCCCGAAAACTCTGGAACCTCTGCTTGCTTCAGGTACCAGGCCCTCAGAGCTGCTCACTGCTGCTGAGGTTTGTGACAGTTTGATGAAGGACTTTTAATTTACCTGGAGTTATCTGTGAGCCCCAAAGCTGTCAACCAGATGGACTGTTTATTGTCACTAGAGCTTAATCATACAAATTTCAAATAAGTTCTCCCTTAATTCCATCAGTATGTAGGCTTTGCAATGAGAGGGCAATTGTGTTAGACTGTGTTTATCCATTACTGGTGTGTACTGCGCAGAGTCCCTACTTCAGCTACTCAGACCATGTCCCAGTAATGCTGATCTGTTCATCAGATGTGCCATGCCCATCCTGAAGCAGACAAAAATCTGGCCCCGAAGATCTATCTCTGCGCTTCAGGACTGCTTTGAGCAAACTGACTGGGACATTTACAGAGGCTGAATCCAGCGATGGCTCTATCAACCTAGTGAAGTACATGGTATCTGTGAGTGGATAAGTCAGCATCGATGGCATTAATGTCACCAAGACCTTCACTAAAAGCTCCAACCAGAAGCTGTGGATGACTGCAGAGGTGTGCATGCTGCTGAATACCCAAGACACTATCTTCAGATGTTAATACTGCCCTGAGAACATCAAGGGCAAAACCTGTCCTGTGACTTCAGAGCAGCAAATTCTTCCTCTGCATTTAAACCATTCATGAAGAAATGCCTAGCAGTCTAGGGATTCCTGATTGCAGGGTGAATGCTCTAACCACTAGGCCACCAGCTGCCCCACATCTAGTGACTCTGCTGTTAGAAAGCAGTATCTGTCATGATACTGTATTCATTTCAACACTGATTGCACTAAACGTCTTGTTGTATTGTTGCTCTTGTGTTTTTCTTGCATGCCCTCTCTTTGCACTCTGTGTAGTTCATCCTGTCTGCACTTATGTAGTTTTGTTGTGTTCTGTTTTTGTTCTTGAGTTTTATCACTGTCCTGGAGGAAAGTTTCATTTCACTGTGTGCTGTGTATTTGGCTGAAATGACAATAAACCTACTTGACATGACTTGACTTGAGTTGACTTGACTTGAGCTCCTCCAGGAGTGGCCCACAAGTATGAAAAGAAATTCATGGTCATGTGTTTTCTCAATCAGTATAGTATCTTGTGACAAATAAAATATGTATCTACAAATCTTTACAAAAATATAAAGAGCAGCACTGAGACATAAAATTATTAATGAAGAGTGGATTGAGCTCTTTTTTTCTAAGGATTAATAGGGTAGCACTGAAATAATGAGACATCATTATCATAATCAGAGTTGCATGACTGCCAAACAAATTTGTGGAAAATATTTAGAAATATATTACAATTTTGACAAAAAATCCATGTTTACAACACAGCAAAACATGCACACAATACTCTTTCGTACTTTTTTTCTATGCTAGATTTTGTTACTGGGGCTTGTACCCTTTGGACTAATCTGACCCTCTTGGGTTTTCCTTTATCTGAATGTTCCTACATGTTGTATAAAGGGTAACCTTTCATTGAGGGAATGTTTCAGTCTAGGTCCAGTGTCTGGGTCTGCCAGTTTGTCCCTCCTGGCACTTTCCAGTTCTTGGTTTTTTACCAATTCTTTTTGCCACTTTTCAGGAAATCCCTCCAAAAAAGTGCAGCCAGTGAGTCACTGCCTGCATTCCACCTCAGTGCCACAGTAGTGACTTTCTTCATGCTCTTGTCTATGAGTTGCTCTGGTCCCGCTGATTCATTACACGCTGTAGTGTTGTTTGCTCACTACTCATGTAACAGTAACGAGAGGTTTGTTATGTGTGATATTTCACACACATACACACACACACACACACACACACACACACACACACACACACACACACACATTACATCAACTGTTTTTATGTGCTGGCAAAATCGGACTTCTAAATTTACTACAACACTATTGGGCCATGCTCAATAAACAGCACCTTTTATGGCATGTAACATAACCATGTCATGGTAGATGTTACTTGCTCTCCTTAATTGCCAAGGCAGTTTATATCATTTTGTACATGAAGAATGTGTGATTTTTTGCTGGATAGCTTCACACTGAGTGATGAGAGGAAGTTCTTATGGACTCCATGGCCAAGACAGCGTAACAGAATTAAATAAATAACACAAACACACTGCACAATTTAAAAAATATTTCTTTTTTTACTATCAGCCTAACTTGAGAATCATTTTCGGAACTTTACAGCGTGTTTCTGGAACTGGATGGATTGCTTGCTTGATTTAGTTAGTCGCCTCAAAATACAAAAACAATTTATCACCTGACAGAGTAAAGAGGCATTTAATTCCCAAACTAAGCACTGCTCTGATGAAGTCTAACTGCACCATTACAGCTTTGTGGCATAGTTGCACAGTGCCATTTTGGTCGCTGAGGGTGAGGTAGGTGCGCCTCACCTCTCTGACCACAGTACAGCTCACTTTCAAACCACTGGAGCCTGCAGCTAATAACACTTAGCTAAGGAGGAGAAGGTCAACTTCTACTTTATGAGCTGATGAAAAATAAAATAGACAGGTTTTAAGTGCCACAAAATGCTGTGGTGACAAACTCCTGAAGGGTCTGACGAAGCTCAGATTGGAGGGTGCTGTGCTGCAGGGTAGGCCAGACATGTGGACTGGGCTTTGTTATGCTGGAGGCTGCTTTCTGAAGTGATACAACCTGACACCAGAGCTGTCTCTGTCTATTTGCCCTATAGACTCCCGACTGTCACAGTGTGCCCATGTCTGAGTTCAAGTTTTGCAGAGCTAAAGAAGGCATAACAAATATCATTAAACTCTGTGATCTTTAGCCATTGAATTATGCATGTGTAAATGTATCTTCCAGAGTAGATTGAATGTTATAAGCTTTAGAACTGATAGAAGGAGTAGAGAAGCCCGCTACAATAGATCTGTGTAGTTTAAGTACATGCTTGGAGGTCCCTTTCATTCATAAAATTCCCAGATAATGTTTGCTAAAGTTAGCAATGTGCTTACTACAGGTGTAAACAAATCACTAATTTAACTCCCAAGTCTAATTTAGGACCCAAGAAGTCCTAAGTCAGTGTATGTTCATGGGTGTCCTGTGTGAAGAAGAAGGAATGTGTGGAATGTAATCCTTTATCACTAGAGACAAAGGAAAAGGTTGTAATGGTAATAAATTCCATTTAAATTAGTAACACATCATTGTTGTATCAGTGTAATGCATGCTGAGTATGGTAGTGTGAGTACACTGATGAATGAAAACTAGGGATTTCAGTAGATTCAAGGTAATCGTGATTGATTTCATGTTTCCATGAATACAGTATATCTATACATACATATACATATATACATATATATTAATGCTGGACTACGCTTACAATTTTAATCACATGGTTTTCAGCAATTAATCGCATTGTTATATGAATTAATTCATTGTTTAATTTCGCATATTTTCTTGCGAGTACTGTTATACGAACAAAAGTGGAATAACAGTTGATTTGCACTTTAAACAAAAGTTTTTTTCTCTACAGCAGTTTTCCCTTTAACACAGCTGCACTTCTAATATTTCTGTGAATCACAACTTAAACATTAATGTTATCAAATCAAACATAAAACCAAAGCTATTTGCCACTGCAGGGCATTCATGTTTTAACTAGCTTGTTATTAAAAAAACAAGTTCCCCACAGAGTCCAGAGCATGGGGTAAAGAAGGAGCAAGTAAATAATTTTTTAAGGTTTTAAGTAAATAATGCGTTAATGCTATAATAACATGTTAATGTTCCCAGCCCTTATAAAACCATTTGAGGAAGTTGAGGAAAATGTAATGCTGAACCCTAGAACATTTTGTTCATTTAACTCCAGTTTTAGGCCCCTTACATGAATGTGATTAGGCCACAATTATTTCACAACACGCATCTCAAAGTTTGTGCAGAAGTCTCTTCAGGGAGCTGATCAGTCGGTTCTCTCCAAAAAAATAATGGACACATTTCTGCAAGCATAGATTGAAACTCTTTAGGCACTGTTCCCACCTCATTGTAGTCTGTCGTTCTAGTTCCATGTGCTTTTGTTGTTGTTTTGGTTTGTGTCCTACTTGGTCCTGCACCATTGGTTGTCCCCACAGCTACATCTATTCTGTAGCCACACCTTCTCATTAATCTCAGGCATTTCTTGCATCTATACCCACCTTCATGTTTGTGCTTTTAGACAGCCGTACACTAATATGTAAAGCTCTTTCCTTGAAGTTTGTGGTATTGTTGCAGTTTATTCTTTGTTTATTTTGCTTAATCCTGTTTCTTAAAGGTTTTTGTTTGATTGTTCCATGTGTTGACATGCACTGTCAAAATCTCACTATGTTTGCCAACCTTTCTTTAACTCCAGGCAAGAATCACTTGCATCCAGCCTCATTCCCCTCCACCTTTGCAGCGTGTGATTCATGTAGGAATCATCTTAACATGTAGTGTGCCTGGGGTGAGTTAATTTAATGTGTGTGCATATGTTATGTGCTTTTGTTTTAATTATGTGGGTGTGTATATGTGTGTGTAACTGTGGTAACATTTCATTCTCAGTGCTGATTGAGGATCACAGAACCCTTAGGCTTGACCTTGTTGCCTGGTCAACATTTCCTACTTTATCATTTGCCTTCTGGCAATTAGGAATATTTATTGTCTTATTTGTTTCCTTATTTTTACTCAGTCTCTGACAGATCAGAGTAAAGGCTGCACTGTGTAGGAGGAAACACGTGGGATATTCACATGAACTACATATCTCTGATGGGGAAAATACTAAAGATTTCCCATAAAGCAGGTTTATTGTATGTTTTATCATGGCCTATGGGCCTTATCTCACACCCAAAGAAATTTCATCACAGAGGTTTAATGGCTCATGGAGGTCATCAGTAAAACAAACGGTAAATGGACCTGCTGGCCAAAGGTAGAAAAGGCATCAGTCTTGAGAAGATTTCAAGCTCTGATAGGGATGTGGTTGTGGTGAACATGGTTGAACAGACGGCATACATGCACACACACACACACACACACACACACACACACACACACACACACACACACACTCGACGAGGCTTTTGGAGTTTACATTAGACCACAATTTACACAATTTTCCTTACAGATAACCTTCTGTATGTCTTAGTTATTAGAATTCACAGTTATGGATAGCATTAACACGCTGTAATTTTGTATAAATATTTTTCCACATGCCCCCTTTGATAGCAAACATGGAAATTTGGTTGAATGTACTTATTCTTCTTTTTGTGATTCTTACAATCAACTGCACATTGTATGTTTATGTGAAAGAAGAGATATTTTATTATGAATTTCAAAAACAGGTCTTGTTTTGTGGGAAGAAAAATAATTATTCACATTTTTTTGTCATTTGCTTTTTATATATTATGCAGGTAAGTGACTAACCTTTTCTTGAATCTTACGACACAATACTGATGTTGTCATGCTACATCAATCCAGATGCCATATGCTGTCATGGGGTGTCATGACAGATTATACCCATTAATATAGTTGTCCCATGGTTATGTCATTGTTATGTTGCAGGGGTCCTGGAGTGCTACCTGGAAATGTATATATTTATGGCATAAGGAAGCATCCTACTCTTTTGTAGCTTGCTGTGTAATTATGAATTTACATTATGAAATTATGTATTTATATTCTTTTACATTATAATATTTACATTTTCACTAAAATGTATGAATACATTTATATACATTTTTTAAAATGTATACTATATACGGTTTCCTTCTGTGGTTCTTTATGGATGTTAAAGCTGGAAAATAAAACGCAGGAAAAACTGATGCTTGATATTTGAACTTTGATTTTGGTCAAGAAAATATATAAAATGGATCCTTGACCAAATCAAACCTCATCTTTCACTTAGAGCACAGATAACAAAACCGAAGCTCCTTTTTTGGACATATTATGAACAACCAGTTAATTATAATAGACAGACTGCTCAGAGCAGCTAAAGGTAGACGAGGAAGAGGATGCTACTGGAACTGGAGGTGCTACAGGATTTGTGCCCCTCAGTCTGGAATGCTGTTTTGAAAAGGCACTTGGCTTATTCTCAGCATGTGACTGTCAGCTCATTATTTTCATCCTTTCACACTGTGGAGAGAGTCAAACTGGGTCAGAGTTCTAGGAGAACAATTCCTGAATAAAAGGATAAGACAGAAAACAAGAATTTAAATGATTAAAAACTGTCTCCTGATTAAACTTCTCTTTCTTTACTCTTCCTTTTTATTTGTTTCAGAGAAGAGATTAGGTTCAACAATTCAATTTCATGTTTGGCTGTTACAATACAGCTGTATCTGGCTCCCCCAGAGTAGAGCTGTGTGTATGTGTGGGGGTGTGGTGCGATATTGACTGTTATGGCCTGAGAGACAGAAGGCTCGTCTCTTTTCATAAGTCCCTTGCTCTGAAGAAGTGCTGCTGCCAAGGTGTTTTCAATAACAAACTCTGCACAGGAAGGCTGCAAACGACTGCTGTGGATTTGACATGGCTTTGGGCTTTTCCATTACTGACCACCACACTGTGACTGTGGGCTCAACAACTAAAACTAAAATGGCAAAGAATGAACTTCTCTGTCTCTTTGTTGGAAGCAGTGAATAGAGAAAGTAAAGGGAGTATGAAGATAGCTCCACTGCAGTAGATGGAAAAAGGCTTTCAGTGATTCTATGACCTCACCTCCATTTCTTCTTTATTCTTCCAGAGTAACCTCCTATTCGATATGCATAATTCTGTACATCAGTACATGGGTATATACAGATATTGTAAGTTATTGGGCAGTAGTGCTTTTGTCTGCTAGAGGCACTGAGCAGGACAGCGTCTTACCAGATAAAGAAAATTGGCAAGAACTTTATTCATGTCTGAAGATGTTACATTGTGTAATTGCCTTGGTTTTTAAAAACAGAGCAGTTGTGTAGAAATACTAAACAAAAGCTCAACTGTTGACTAGGAGGGTGTTATTTTATTTTTATTTAGAAAGGGACTGTTTGGGTAGAAACATTAAGCTAAATGCTCACGCTAACTTTACACCTTACCCTAACCCAAACCAAAGCCCAAACTGTTTTTAGAAAGGCATTGTTTGTAGAAATGCTGAGCTAAAGACAAAAACATAAAATAGCAATATGCAAATTCTTTAGCTAAAACAATGATTTTTGCATTAACGAAATCAATTACAATTACGTTTTTAGAAAATTACTAAAACAGCATAACAAAATACAAATGACCATAAATGAAGGCATGTTGGTAATAAAAATGGTAATAAACTCACAACTTCTTTTGTTTAAACAGCACAATAGGCTCAGCAGGCAGAGATTATATAGAGGAACATGACAAGGCAGCCTGTGCATGCCATAAACTGTGTGCGTGTGTGTGTTTTGGTGAAAAATGGAGTTCTTGTAGGCTGAAATGCAGGGGCGGAATATGGCCAAAAACGGCCCTGGACTTTGTTCACCAGCTGCCGATTGTGGTAGTGATGGGGGGTAGGGTAGGGTGTGGTGTGCAGAGGTCTGCATCTCGGCCGAGTTCCGAAGTGGGGGGGGGAGTGGGGGTGGGGGTGGGGATTGCACAGGTATCTGCATCTTGGCCGAGAAAGAAAGGCCAACCACCTTTCCAGAACACACAGATTGCTAGTCCACCCCTGCTGAAATGTCGACATGTTTAGGAAGACATATATGACAGCGCATGACTTCTGTGTGGGGCTGCTGCGGAGATTTTGTGTGGCCATGTGACTGCCTGGCTCCTTTTTTTTGGTGAAACGGAATCAAGCGCTGTTAGTGGCTATGTTTGATTGGTGAAAATGGGTCATGTGGAAAACACTGTGTGCTGAATAACATGCATACAGATAATAGTAGTGAACGGAATGTGTCTCACTGTAACGGAGTAAATGTAGCGTTTCTTCTTCACAAATAAAAAGTAAAAAGTATGGTGCATTAAACTACAATTTATCCAAAAAGTTACTTAAGCAAATGTAATGGAGTAAATGTAGTGCATTACTACCCACCTCTGATATACATACTTGCTAACATACTCATAAGACGTTCGTCTTTTGCATTTATGAAGCTTCAAATGCTTTTGAATCTTTAGGTGGTAAACTTTTAAATGTGTTCATAAGGGTGCAAAATCTTACAAGCATTAGGACAAAAAACAAAATAAAGGCAATTTAAAGGCCTGTTATGACTACTGAGCGCACTACCATGCACCCTGTCCACGTATAAATTTGTTTAGGTTTGGTGCATTGTCTGGAAGTAGACCAAACCTATTTTAGTTCAACCTTGTGTTCTCACTGTGATTACCTAATTAGGTAAATCTCTTATGTCTTCAAGTGTCTCCCTTTGTGTGTTAACATAGTGATTATTGTTTTGTGCATCTGATTGGTTGTTGCGCTCACTCTCTTTTGTGTGTTTAGCTTTAAACCCCCAGCCGATCTAGCAATTCTTTCTTAGAACCTTCATGCTTCTTTGTGTTACTTGCTTGTGTTTGTCCTCGCACTGGCTCTGTGAACTGAGGAAGTGCCCCGGTCTTCTTGGTAGTAAGAGGTTCTCCTCATTGAAATATCTTCTTCTCTCATGTTTCTCTAATGTTAACCAGCGAGACTGAAGTGCCCTCAGGCTAAAACTATCCCTTGTGGCTTCTGCACATTGCAGAGCTCCTACACCTTGTATTCCTTGTGGCTCCTGGATAGGAACATTACATGTATTGGGACCGTCTCAGTTAGGAGAAGGACCCTAACCTCAACAGAATGTGTCCCTTCTGTGTGACCAAGAGAGAGACTGTTGTTTTTCAGTTCAACCAAGCTTCTTGTTTTCAAGTGACTGTTTACGTGCCTGAGATTAAAGCTCTTTTGTGTTTTCATTTACTCCTGCATCTGTGTCCTCCTTCCCTGTGAGACACCATTACAGCCTGAAAACTTAATTTTTGCCTTCATTTTTATTAATAAATTTTATAAACAATAGTAATCACAATGCAGCAATACTTTTATGCACTCTAATGATATATAAAGCTAATTATTAATTCATAAAAAATATTGAATATTAATATTTTAATATTTCCTGTAAACCACGTGCTGTAACTTTATAAGGTCAAGATTATGCTTAGAGCTAATGTTGGGTTGTAAAGCTCCATTAGCCGAGTAGACCGTTTCATCTTTCTTACTCTGTACTGCAGCCTTGTGTCTCACATCACAAAGTCTCTCTTGCTTTCTACCAACAATTGTTTTGGAAGCTACAGGGTGTTTTCCTAGCAGTTAAGATAAAAAAACAATACAGTATATACAGGGCTGGGGTCAGTGACGGTGGCTGCTAGAGGCCACCTTCTTTAAGTTTGAGTTTGGGGCTTTGATTAGGTTATTAGTTATTTCAGCTGTATTTAGTTTGTGCTAACTGCTTGTGTGTTTATTGTTTTTTAGGTTTGTGGGTTTTTGTATTTAGTTTGGAGTATGACCAGCCTGCATTGTTGGTCAACCCTCGCATTAAGTGTTTTGTTTACTCCTATCTTATGCCAATTTTGTGTTTGTCTGATTTAAAATAAAAGATGCAGCACTTCAAATACACCTGGTGTAAGTGTGCATACTTTAAGTGCCTGGAGAAAGAGGCAAGACGTGATTGACCTTCCAAACAAGGGAGCAGCAGGCAGTGAACCTGCAGGAAAGAGGCCAGCCCAGAGGGAACTCGTCCTTGGGGCCTGGACTACTGCCCTGTTGCAACAAGGAGAGGAGGAGTCTGCTAGAGTGGCTCCTGAGAGAACTTTCCACACTCTCTCAGGAGCTCATTGCCTGAGAGGGGCCAGTAGAGAGGTTTATAGCCGAAGAAGGGCCTGGGCTAGCCGCTACAGCAAGGCCTGAGTTAGCTGAAGAGGGGCTGTTAGCCATAGCAGTGGGGCCTGAGTTAGCCGTTACAGCAGAGGGGCCTGAGTAAGCCGTAGAGGGGCCTGAGAAGCCCTTAGAGGGGCTCTCCGGAGGACTGAGAGGCTCCCTGGAGGGAGCTCTGCCC
This sequence comes from Brachypetersius altus, assembly GCA_037974465.1. NCBI lineage: Eukaryota > Metazoa > Chordata > Actinopteri > Characiformes > Alestidae > Brachypetersius > Brachypetersius altus. The sequence continues at coordinate 16,041,334 of JBBPDB010000128.1, read as the reverse complement.
ATGAGGATGGTGAAGGGTTTCCCGCAGAGGGGCTCCCTGAAGGGGGCTCTGCCCCAAAGGACAGTGAGGGGGAAGGGATTTGGGACCCAGTTGTGTTTGTCTGATTAAAAATAAAATATGCAGCAGTTCAAATACATCTGGAATAAGTGTGCCTGCTTTAAGTGCCTGGAGAAGGAGGCAAAATGTGACACTTGGCCAAAAAGTAGAAACTGAACACAAAAATTAGCTGAAAATGTCAAATTTAAGCTTATTTTTTTGTTATTGGGTTTCATTTCACTTAAATCAACAAAACATGTAATTTTAGGGAGTGTTAAAACTTTTCAAATTACTGCACTGAGTAATCATGTATTCTTTTGTTGTTTTTGAAACAGGATGCTATCCTTGCAGCCAAAGCCAAAAACAACACATGAGCTTACATGACTTACCTCCAATCCATAGAAATGGCCAGGAGTTAATGAAAATGAACCCAAGGCATCATTCATATTACTTATGCAAGAACCTTTGGTATAAATGTTGAGATGATCATTTGTGTGTCTCTATTTGGTTTCTGCTAGGTTTTATTGTTTGTGCCAGTTTGAAATTTGATTGCATGCTTTTGGATTGCAAGCTAATAAAAGTTTAAAACTGGGCACATTTATTATTTAATGTATCCAAAAATAAATCGAATGCAAATAAATAGAAACTCGGGATTAAAATATGCATACTTACTGTTTCAATATGTGCATCATAATTGAAATATTATATATTGACAACAATTTAAATATATTATTTTATTTGCATTTGTTGTTTCTGCAGTAGCTATCTCATGAAGAAATGCATTGGATTGAATGCTTTTTACTATAAGCTGTAAAAGAAATGACATTCATTTTTTAAGCAGCCCACAGAAGCACAGAATGCATTCATAAAGTTTTTTTATTCCAAATAATTATTCAGAACCTGATTCTGAAATATGAGATAACTTCTGCTGAAATGATTTAATGAGAGCAAGAGGGGAGGAGAAGAAAAGACCTATGAACAACGAGTGCTGGCAGATAAGCAGTCTGTTCTGTGTAGGCGTGTACGTATGTGCTTTATATTATGAAGAAAGTTAGATGACTTTCAGAGACCTGCACGTCTGTGTTACAGCATGAATTCATGTTCCAAAAAATCCATGTTCCAAAAATCCATGTTCCAAAAAATCCATGTTCCAAAAAATTAATCCATGTTCCAAAAAATTAATCCATGTTCCAAAAATAGTAATGCAATAGTAAGTCCTGTGAGACTTTTAGGCAGTTATTTTAAAGAAAGACCGTTATCCATAAAAACAAGCTTGTGTTTGTAAGGGGTTATCCACACTGCTCACACCGGCTTGCGAGATTTGACTCTGCTCTTTGCTCATTGCTCCTTGAACTCATTAACATACGCTCTGGACCCATTTCCATCTAACCCCACATTAATGAAGCACGACCAACTGATCCTACTCCCCCCCCCCCCCCTTTAATTACAAAGAACTCGTGCTTTCAAATTTTTCATAGCCGGGTAATTCCCATTTATGAATCGATTTACACAAGTCTAATGAAAGTGTTTTCTTTTGATGGCACTATCATTAGGGTGCATTCTCATTAGAGCAACAATGCCATGCAGTCAAAGGCTACAAAGCATTCTTGTTTATATAACTCAATGAATCTCCCTCCTGCAGTTTACTTTTTAGAAGTAACAATAGCTGGTTTTAAAAAGTCATGGTCATTCCGAGCAAACTACTTTAAAACTCAGCATGATTAATAAACTTATTTTACTCATGCAAACTCATACATTTCATGGATTTCATGATATAAGTTGTACTGTGAGAATGATAAGGTTCTGTTCCAGACACTCTCCATCACTTTTTGTCTGGCTGACACCTTAATTGTTGATATACACATCACCCATATTGTCTTACTGGGCTCATTAAAATGCTTTACTCACAGGTCACACATAATGTTTTGTATGTCAAAAACATTGCTTATCTAGATGTTGTTATCAGCCCCTTTGATTGGAGCTAAACTGTGTGTCTAGACATTTGTTCTGTGATTAGTTTTTTTTTATTATTTTTCTATTATTTTCTAATGATCACGAAAAGGAAAGAAGCAAAAGTGTGAGAAGAGACCACATGCGGTTCGGAGGAATGTGAAGAAAGCCATTACTGATTCACTTACAATGGGGGTATAGTTTCATTATGAATCAACATCTCTAAAATTATGTTTCTCTCCCATGAAACTCTCCTGTAATTGCTTGCTGCAGGACAGTATGAATATTCACAGTTGACTCTGCTGACTGATTTGATGTTGCATGAATTCTCATTAAAGTCAGCCTTGACGTGTGTTCTTGTTCATTACATGATGATGGAAGAATATAAAACAGTATCATCAGCTGTAACAAATTAGATTTATTTTTTTTTGCTTTTGAGTTGAATTGGTGGGAAAAACAACAACTTGTTCCTTCCTTGTAAGAAGAGCTCATTAGTTGTCATTAGTTACACTGGGTAAACTTTTTGCCTTCATTGAATCAAGTATATTGTTGCATTTCTGTCAGAACCTTGTAACTTCAATTATTATAATAATAATAATTACTATTTTTTTTCTTTAAACTGTGAAGTGGGTTTGAAAACCCTCTACACTGTGTGACTACATTAGTAGTAGTAGTAGTAGTAGTAGTAGTAGTAGTAGTAGTAGTAATAGTAGTAGTAGTAGTAGTAGTAGTAGTATTAATTGGATGGCCTAGTGGTTAAGGCATCCGTCCCGTGACCAGAAAGTCCGGGTTCGATCCCCAAGACCGCTAGGCACCACTGAGGTACCCTGAGCAAGGT
>JBBPDB010000128.1:16011788-16023162 GCA_037974465.1 Brachypetersius altus | reverse complement strand
AAACAGAAAAACACAGACCCAGAAAACCCAAACAAAAACACAGTGGCCTTCACCTGCCACTGACCAGGCCGTGACAAGTGTCTAGTTTTTTGTGTTTATTATTACCTGCGTTTTACATAGTATTTTAGGTTGGTCTGATCAGCCATAGTATATATGTGCCCCTTTGTGTTCGTTGAGGAAGTCAATTTGTTACTCTTAAGTTACGTAGTTCTTTTTTTGTTGACCTCATCCTAATGGGCCTTTTCTTATGGGGTAATGGAGACCTGATTTTATTTTTTGATAAATTTGTTCCTTTTTGATAATTATCCTGTGTTTTCTCATTGCTTTCCTGCTTGGTCCATCGCAGTGGCCTTCCATGCATTTGCAAAATTGACTCCTGAATGGAGTGAATGGTGACACTCAAAAACATATTTCAGATTGGTGTATGTGGTAAACCTTTAACAGTAAGTAGACCCACACAATAATCACTAAAACCTGAGTGCACTTAAATGTGTGTGATTTCATTTGCTGTTAAGGTGGTGCTAAAGCTGTGTGTCTAAAACACATCTTTAGATTTCAGGTGTAATTTCAGGTAGCATACTCTTCAAGTTTCATACTCTTTACTGAACCATCCACATTTGTTTATTGGACTTTTAGTAACTTTTACTAAGTAAATGACAAACAGTAGCTAATCCAGGTACAACCATTTAAACCATTTAAAGGTCACTATTAGTTAGCATGATAAGCACAATACCAGCTGCTACAGTGAAAGTCTCTCATATTTAAAGTTAAATATCATTCCCACAATAGTGATTTAGTTTTAATGACTTAAGTCATCGACACTTCACATTATTGATAAATAATTGTATCTTGATAAATACCAATGCCAGTGTCTAATCATGAAATGTGATGTGGTTTGTTGTGTTAATGTTAGGACTGAATATTGGTTTCCGTAGTTGAGCTGCATGTGCTGTAATTTTACAGTCTTAAGTTTCTTGTTAACTTTGAGCCCTCATTTTCCTAAAAGTCTCTTTCTTGTGTTCTATTAACATTTTCTTTACTCTAAGTAACGCACTTAATTTACTTATTTTGCTGTAGATTTTTCAAGCATAATATTAATGCAGAAAATGATCCCCTTTTTAATCTTCATTTTCAAGTAAGTAAAGACATACAGGGATTATGCATATTTAATGTTGCAGACAATACCACAGCATACATAAAGACTGCTGGCTGGCAGTGCAGGTGTCTCAGCCATGCTCCAATCAACTATAAATAGCCTCACGGAAATACACTGTGAATACCTTGTGGAATTTATGCATATTAATAATGCCAGGCACCCTGATGGTCACTCCCCAAGTCTGCATTTATCAAGATCTTGCTACATATGTTGTTTAATCGACCAAACTGTATGTCAAGATTCAACCATTGGAGGGCAATAACTGTCTCCTCTTTAAACACACTTTACATTTAAAAATGTATTTTAAATGCTGCCTTCTCAACACATCCTTATTAAACGCATTGTGCCGCAGGAAGATGCCTTTAATACTGAACCATTTTCATCAGTCTTTTGGACAAGGAAAAGCTGAAGGCATTAAGAGGTTATAGAATTATTATTTCCAGCACCAGTTTCTGAGGCCAAGCACTCAAGTGATGCAACCTCAGTGTGCAAAATTATTTAATGGGATGACTGTACTGTTTGGAATTATATTTGATTTTAGATTTTATCATTATGTGTGGGTGCTAAAGACAGGCATGGATGGCATCTGTATTAAAATTCACATTCCTAATGCTTATGGTCATGGCCAAAATTGTTGGCACCCCTCCATTTTTTCCAGAAAGGGCTGCCACCAACCACCGGTTCCAACCCAAAAGCGGAGTGTATCACGTGACACATTTATTTACGTTAAAGCCCTTTTTTCCGACAAAAGGTATTTCCAACGTAGTTTTTGCGACATTTGAAGTATCGATATACTGTAGAATTTATGCGCTAAAGTTAAACGGAAAAACATTATGTAGACATTTATCGATAATTAGCATTTCCATCAGCTATATCGGTAAAAAAAATGAAGCGCTAAATATTTTTCCGCAAAAACACCTTGAATGGAAACCTGGCTATTACGTCAAATTTGCTTTTTTTCCTCCTGTTTTTGTTTTGTTCCAATACACACAAAGAGAATAAACGTTTGTATAACAAAACATGTGTTAATGCAATACTTTTCTGTGAGAAATACTTGATTTTCTGGAATAATTCAGGGGTGTCAAAAATTTTGGCCATGATTGTATGTCCTTTGCTTGAGTATCTATTGTCTGCTTGGTAACAAGAATAAATACAGCAATGATTGCACACCGATGATAAAAATTAAGCGACAGCACTCTGTATCTAAACGAATTACCATTTTCTATAATCTTATTCAGAGAGATTCCAGAGGTCTGTAATTTCTGGCTTATCAGATCAGGGCTGAAAATCTAGTTCGGACGCATCCTGCTTGGATTTGGAGTCACACAATCACATCAAAACATATATAATGATAAATATTCATAATATCTACATAAACTTGTGTATCTAAATGTGTATTGCCTGTTTTCCACTATTCTGCAAACCGGATCACAAATATTTTGCTGATGGAAAGCACAAAGGCCTGATTTCCTCTTTGACCTTATAGCAATGGTGTATATGAAGTACTTCTTGTCCTTTTCATCTATTGTTCATAAAATGTAAAGGTTAATGACAAAAGGGCAGTCTTTTCAGATATTTTTCTTCAAATCCATTCAGAGTGATATAAAAACAGGAAGCTCAAAGTGTTCTTTTTACATAATGTATTGGTCCCAGAGGAAATTGTGTCTTCTGCATTTAACCCATTTCCCTGAGTGAACTAGGGGGGCAGTGTGTGGGCACGGTTCCTTGTTTAAGTGTACCTCAGTGGTGCCACTGGCAGTCCTGGGATTTGGACCCACAACCTTCCGATTTGTTGATGGCCTAACCACTGGGCCATCTGCCTTTAGTTGCCAGCCCAGAACACTTAATCGCCAGCCCAGCGCCCTAAGCCTTCAACTATGAAAGGGGGCCTATTTGAGATATATAAGATATATAAATCATATGCACAGGATGATTGCCAGACTGGATTTATCCATGTTACATTTACATTTCCAAAAAAGTGCATCTCTGTTAGAAATATCTGAGCAGTTCTACTTCATCAAAGTCCTGGAAAAGAACACGGAAAGAACTTTTGTGTTCAGTCATGCATTTAATAGAATTAAACACAGACACCGACTCCAGTTTGAATTAAGCATACAGTGTAAAGGGTAAGGGTAAAGTGTTTCACCAGTATAAAGAGTGTTATGCTCAACAACTTTCCAGTGCTGAACAAGAACAAAAATCTGCAGTTTATGAAATAATCAGATTCAGAATCAGAAAACCTGGAGGAAATTTCTTTCTAATCCTGTGGTGTACACAAACGTTTGTTGGTTAGTCTATATTTACCTAGCTAATCCTCTGAAATTGTGCTGATGTTAGCAGTGTTTGCCCTGTTAGTTAAACCGTTCTAAGTTATACACGAATAAAAGCTATTAAATACTTCAGTGTTTACAGATACCTTAAAAAAAAAATTGAATGACCAAACTCAGAACTCTGCATCTACAATTTATTCACAGTATCTTCCAGATGGTGATGGGAGAAACCCCGTTTTATCAAGGCTTGAAAGTCAGTGCTAGTTTCTGACCTAATCCTCTGCAGCTATTCCATGGACTATTCCACGTTTGGGACAAGTAATACACATACCTTTTTTGGCAGTTTGTGTTGAGATCCAGCCCCTTTGAATAGCACCACCAATCGCATAATGTAGCTAACCGTCCAGGTGGGACAATTTTAAAAGCCTATAAAAAGCTTAAAGGGCAGTAAATGCTGTTATCATGATTTTCATATGTAAAATCACTCCTGATAACCTCATCGACATCCATCAAAGCCTGGCCATGTGTGCAGGAATGTTAATGACACTGAAAAACCTGCTGTCTAATAAGCCTCGATCTTTGCTTCACTAAAACGGTGTGTGTTTGAAGCTGCCATAAATGCATGGAAGCTAGGCTTCCACTGTCTTTCACAAACACATTGATGTGGACTGTGCTGTCTGGCAAACACAGCTCTGTTAAATAAACAGAGTCAGAAAAGAATGATACAGAGTAGATTTTCCACACTTTGTAATCACTAAAAATACTGTGGCGTACGACTGCATTGTTAACCATTTCTTTGCTATATTAAGATGTAATTGTGAGGAATCAGTGCTTTCCCCTCTTCAATCAACCACCAATTAAGCATATGGAGGAGACAGAACTCTTAGAACATCTAGGTGGCTTCTTAATGCTTAATGTGCTCCCTTGATGAACAGGGAGAAGAATGCGAGGTAATGGGGCATAAAAGAGAAGGTCAGAACGGAAATGTATTTAAGTTAGGCAGAATGAAGGAGGAGATTTAGGCATGACCCTTTACTCGTGCCTCTGAAGATAATAGAGAGGAAAAGATCGAAAGGAGGACAAGGAGAGAGAGAAGGAAATTTATGAATACGATTGGTGGCAAGCTCTTTCCGACGAATGGAAAAGACAATTTGGTGGAAAGCCTTTTTGGCCTGTTGCATTCTCCACTATCTTTCTCCATCTCTCATGCATTCTTTTTCTGAACTGCATCCTAGCCTTCTGCAGTGTGATGGAGCACTGCTCTATCTGTATTTGCTCCTCTCTCTAAGCCCCGCTCTCTTTCTTGTTTCTAATTCTGCTCAGGCTCGGTAAAGCCAGGCGCTATCTTTGCATGCTCTCCCTCCCATATGTCAGTTTCTCACGTTGAAATTCCCTCAGGTCTGCTTCAAAATTACACTCAAACCCCCCGCCCCTTCCTCCCCGACACAAACCTCCCTCCTCTGCCAAAGCCATATCAACACCTCTGCTCACAGCACCCTCTGCTGTGACTGAAAGAAGTGGGTGAGATTGAAGGCTGGGGATAGTGATGGCTGAATGCCAGAGACTGCACTGATGAAGTGTTGTGCTATTCTGCACTGGGTAGGTGTGCTGCTGCTGCTTTGCTTTTCTATAGCAAGCTAGAGGTGGCAAAGGGTTTACTATAGAAGAGTGGAAAAAGGGGAAGGGTGCTTATAGAATGTAATGAATACTGAGTTTGTTTTGCCTCAGGGGCAAATGTCCAAAAATGCTAATTCTTAACTTAATAATGAATGAACTAGTAAGAGCCTACTAGTTTATTGCATAGTAGCTTGTGCTAAATGGTGCATTAGGAGTGATTTGACAATGCTTCTTTGAAATGCAGATTTCTTTTATTCATTGAAATTTGTTTAAATAACTTGAACCTAAATATTCTAGCATAGTTAATGCATTCTATAGATGGCTGGCCTCTCAGTTGCTGCTAGTACTGTTCTAACTTAAGGCACTTTTATACTGGTATACAGGAACGTGTGATACCTAAAATGTACTGCAATTGCAAGAAAATTCTAGCACACTTTGATTTTCTAGCGTATCTTAGCAAAGCAACAGTGTTGCAGATATGTTGACAGCACAAAAGGGACATTTTTTCTGTCAGAGCTGCTTTTGTTATCATAGTCGTATGCGTACCTTATAGTCTTGTTTGAGTTTTTAAAATGTTTAGTTGTGTGATGAATACCGCACCCAGCTAACTTGTTAGTGATGTACTGATATAACCTCGCAATTCTCACAGCATTAAAGAACAGATAGTCGTGCTTGTACTTTGTTGACTTCCCGGTTGTTAGTTTGTATCTCCATTGTAAAAAAAATAAACAAAAGCCTCTTTTCAAGTCTGTCTTTTCTCATGACAACATTTCGACCAATCAAAAAGGAGTGATGCAATCAGTTCAACTGCAGCCCACTTTTGGCCCTGTCGTCGAACAAGGCTGTGTTAGCACAGGTACGGGTCGCTTTATTTATGATGGACAAAGATTCTTTCTAACCGTCTCACTTGTGAGAGCATACATGTAAAATTTAACTTAAGAGCTTATTATTGTAACTGCTGATCTATATGTTTTTTTTTCTTTTTACAGTGCTGTTGTTTCAAATTTTTAAAACATATTTCTGAGGCAAGTTTCCAAGCATCCACCATTGTCATGAGCAAAATTGACCCTGTGAATGCCATTAGCATAAATAAGCACTGATTTTGGCTTCAGTTCATTGACCAAGCCCTGTAACCTTTTTAATAATGTCATGACTCATTACAGCCGAACAACAGACCCACTTGACTCGACCTTTATTCCATCGTTGCTGTCAGCCTGGCCTGACAGAAACATTGCATCACGATTTCATGGACAATATGATGGCCAAATGTGGCAGCACGAATTGTACTTTGTCGCTTAACTGCCAGCATTACAGAGCCATCATTCTGAAGAGCTGTTTGTTACCATTTACAGTACACTGCCATTACCCTCCACTATTATCATACCGATAAAAATGCTCAACCGAGTGCTTTTCACATTCTGAGATGTCACTGACAGTATTCTTTTCTCCCACATACCTGCTAAACCATAATCAATGCACATTTGCTTATCATTTCACAGTGCATGTTGTGAATTAACTTCTCTTTTGGAGTATGCCACTTTTTAAATTGATTCATAACATATACAGAACATATATAATCAGCAGTTGCATTTTTCTTTTGTCTCGATTAGAAATAACTTATACACACGCTGACAAGCAAGCTGGAGTGTGTTGTTATGCTGCTAGTGTAACCAGTAGAAGAACTGATGGGTCTGGTGTCTCAGGTGGTATGTCCTGCGCCAGCCACTGTGGCTCCTTCTTGTGGACACGCCCTCAATTAGCTTTTTAGTGGCTACCATGCTTTAGCAGTTTAGATAAAACCGGTTTAGCAGGTAGGCCTTGTGAGACCTTCGGCAGTTTGGGTTCCTGTGGACTGTGTACCTGAGCTCTGTTGGCTGATTGGTGTAGGGTTTTGCTGGATGGTTATCTAATGTAGCTTGCTGCTGCCTGTAGTCTGATTTAAATGTAAAGTTTTGTTGGTTTTTTTTCTTTGTTTCTCTTTTTGTTTCTATTTGTGTCTTTCCTGTTTTGAATGTTTGAGGGGTCCTGTGTAATAGTTTAATTCTGTTAATTTCCTTTGGTAGGCTAAGGTACCGGGGTCTGGAGGGTGTTGGCTGCCCCTAGTAGTTGACTGTTATATTTTTGTTTCTTTTGCTTTGTTTTCTTGTTCAGCATTTTCTAGTCTAGTCATTTTTAAATAATCAGTGCTGACCGTAGAGTTAGATTGAAATATAGCGCCTCTGTCCTCTTTACAATCTTGCCTGTGCAGGAGAACCCTCCTGCTTAAAGTTATGTGCTATAGAAATCTTTAAAACTAGCATATCTTGGTGTGAAAGTCACCAGGTGGCGTTGTCGAGCACTTTAGAGTCAAGGCCTTCTTTATAGAAAGGCTCTTTGGTCACACTAGCACGTTCCTAGTGGAGCATCTTTGAAGATTATAGCAAAGAAGGATGAACCTCCTGTGAAATTAAATGAACGGTTATCATACGCTGTCATTTATTTTTAAGGAGGCAAAAAGTATTTCTTGCCAGTACTGCTTAAGCGGGTAACAGTGCATTTTTCATTGGCTTGCATCATCTAATTTGTCAAGATATTCAGTATGCTTACTGATTTTGCATTGTGTCTAAAGAAACTGGCCCTTAAATGGTGTGTTCATTAATACAAAAATGCCAGTCAGTTTATTTTAGCAGTGTGAAATCACTCAAAGAGCATGAATGGTTATTTTAACCAATCTGTAGCCACTGAGCTGCAAAACCTGTGAACAATTGGTATTTTACTGTGATATCATTTGATGTTTGAGCAGACATGTTTCTCTGTGGAGTCAACATTAATGCAAAGATGATGTAAATAATTCTATTAAATTGAGTTTGCATTGCAGGATTGTCTCTATACATGTCAAGCCAACTTCTAAAAGTGTTCTGCACTGGATTTTAGGAAAGGCCTGATCACAGAGAGCCATGAAGCGGCACCTTTGGTTATACATTTGTCAAAATAAAGCACCTGTACTAGGCTTGTCAAACATGTGTAAACATATTGCTTAGGGGATTACAGAGGGCATGAGTGTTTACTGTGTGCTTGGTTCACCTTGTGATGGAAATTTACTGCAGGCTCAAATACACCATCAAGATGTCAAGATGCTGTGGATGAAACTGGAGTTGGGTGTATTGTACTATCTGGGCACAGTGCAGTATAAGAAAGAGTAGTGGCGACCAGTGACTATTAGGCCATCTGTTTGGGTCACAAATATCAAAACAGTCAAAAAAGAGGGAAAAAAAACCATGCATGTATATGTTTATTCATGTAAGCACTTCATTAGATTCTAGCAGCTTGTTAGGGCTAAGCTAATAAGATTGCTCATGAACATCATCTGCCACTCTAAGTTACATATGGACAATTGAAGTTGTAAAAGACACTCACAGTTTCATTATTCACATTTTGTAACTGATAGTTGACCTTGTGTGTTGCATTTCTACAGTAAAGGAAGTAAAGAGCACTGCATAAAGCTTCCACTACAATTACTGATGAATCTACGACTACGGAAGTCTAAGATTGGTTTCCTTCATAAAATGGGTCCCACCCATTTAATATCAAAACACGATTCTTTTGTTTCTTCCTAATTATCAACAGCTGTTTCTAGTCAAAAGTTAATACTTAAATGAGGATATTACTACAATATTACTACAATGCTTGCAGTTTAAATACAAACTAATTTGACTTTTTTTTTTATTTCCAAAAATTATCAAGGCCTGGAAGGTGTTTATTAGTTTTCCTTTTTCCAAAAAGAATTTAATGAGAAATGAATGTTTTTGGTTCAGATCCCAGTGATTTAAGTTGTAAAGTATTTTCGATTACAGTCTTGACACAAAAAGGCATGCTGAATTTACCTGTTTATTACTTCAACATGAAGAAAAATGATTCAACACCAGCTCAGTTTTTCTCCTTCAGTGTATTGGCTCATAATATTTAAGCAATAATCATGTTGCTGCAATATATGATATGCTGTAATATATTTTACTCATGTGATGCAGATGTGCACAGCTGAATGGATTAAATTCACTATGTTTTAGTCAAATAGAGCACACGATGCCTAATGAACTGTTAATGTAAATGTCCTGATGGAACTGCTTCAAAATCAATACTGCAAAGTCGGTATTTGATGGCAATTCCCAGACAATAATAAAGTAGTCAGTGCACCTAAATTGTGCAATAACCAGTGATTTCTGCTTGAATGTAAAGAACATGCTCCAGTATCTTCATCACTGCTTTATGATCATTACAAGTTTCTATTCATGTATGTATTTGTTTATTTATTTTATTTACCTAGGAAAACACAATAGATGCACCCTGCTCTTACCATACCCCTGTGTGCAATTAATGGAACCATTTGCATTTTAATGGGCAATTGAAATGTTACAGCTGGTTAAGCAGAGAGCCAAGGAAAACAGCAATTACCTATTCGACCTCTGTTTCCCAGCGCAGTGCTTACAGTGGGAAAACACTCTATTCTGGTGAGGGTATAATCCAAGTGATTGACAGCCCTATTACCAGATCATCAACTTTAAACTTGTACTCCGTCATTACGAGCAAACATACTGCAGCGGATTAGGGTCTTATAAGACCCTAAATATGTCAAGTCAGTGTGAGAAAAGGATAGGTATTGGCTGCCTCTGATTTGGCCTTTTTAGTGTTACCCACTGGATAATTTCCTCAGAAATATGAAAATTGTTTGATGAATAAAAGCTAGCTACATACAATTTCTCAATTAAATCAAAGCAAGTGCCGATTAAAAAGACACAGCCACATATGTGACGTTTAAATTAGACATGGCACATGTCCGATACCGATATTGAAAATTTGTTATGATACAAATCCGATACTTGCTTGTAATGGTTGGGCCATCTCAGTCGCACACACAATGTACAAGAGTGTGTGTGAGAACATGTGTGTGAATGGTCAGGAGTAACTAGGCAAACCAGTCTTCGGTTACGTTTAATGAGAGGAAAGCTGGGTTGCCTGGTGCTTGTGACGTGTCCACCTGAATGAGTTTTCTCAATGATGAGTCGTGTGAATGTGGCATTGTGTGATTGGTTGAGAGTGAATGAGCGTTAGTAGAAAAGCCAGTCGATTCTCGGATTCTGTGCGGGATCACTCACATACCTGGGTGAAAGTGAGAGAACGAGGAATCTCCAGTCTGACTGAGAATGAAACCATATCGCTCTTGTGTTCCGGGGGGAGGGATTTGTAGCGAAAAACCAGAAACTGTATTGCCCGATGTTTTCTTCCTTCTCTGGGTGCTTCCTACAGACCAGCCCGAAGCATCAGAAGTGAAACCGGGGGTAGTGGAAGAGACAGGCAGAGCCACGGAGACACTGAGAATTTAGAGGTGTCCTTTTTTCATCATTTAGCACAATTTTCACACAGTTTTCTAAATGTGTTAAAAAACTGAAATATTATACTCTAAATCTAAATGTTGCACTTTTACAAACAGAGAATCTAAATGGGGGATTTTAATGTAGCACTTTTACAAACAGCGAGATATGATAATTGGCCACGCCCCGTTATTACAATTGGCTGTTACTTAGGAGGGGGCTGTAATACATGCTGTGATATCCCCTCACCAACATGGAGGATTTGTCTTAACTTATCTTAAATCTAAATGTTAAATATGAAAAATATATTTCACACTCTAAATGTGAAACTTCACAGATAGATAGGGCTCAGTGAGACCTTTCCAACAACCCCTCGTTCGCCATAATAGCCCCTGGCGATCCAGTGTCAAAAGTAATACGACACCTGGGCGAGGTGAACGATACAACTCCGGATCGCTGGGGGCAATTATGGCAAACGAGGAAAAGGTCTCATCAAGCCCTATCTAACTGTGAAGTTTCACAGAGATTGATGGTTGCCCCGCCTAGAAAAGCTGCAAGCACCTTCCATGGGGGGATAAAAGTAAAAGATATTAAAAAAAATGCCTTGCTGCAAGGCAGCCCCCACCTCACCTTTGTGGGCCTAGCTGCTTCCAGTTATGCCTGCCTGCAAATAAACTCCTCAAGGCCTCTACACACAGGATGCACCACCTTGCAACTTTGTATACAGTGGAGGAAATAATTATTTGACCCCTCGCTGTAAGTTTGTATAAAATACACATGTCCACAGAATCAATCAATCAAGCAGACTCCAAACTCTTCAACATGGGAAAGACCAAAGAGCTGTCCAAGGATGTCAGAGACACAATTGTAGACCTGCACAAGGCTGGAATTGGCTTCAAAACCATAAGCAAGAAGCTGGGAGAGAAGGTGACAACTGTTGGTGCAATTGTTCAAAAATGGAAGGAGCACAAAATGACCATCAA
>JBBPDB010000128.1:15997413-16001353 GCA_037974465.1 Brachypetersius altus | reverse complement strand
AGGACCCCGGTGACGTAGGCGTCCTTCACTCATGCCTCTTTTTAAAGGCGGCCCCGTGAGTAAGCCAGCCTATAGGCTTCACTGACCCGGAATTACCGGAAGGGGTAATGAACATACGTTAAGCAGAACTTTTCGTCCCACTACATGTTGTACTTGAGACACCATCTACCGGAATCAAATTCTTTGTATGTGTTCACTCACATACTTGGCCAATAAACGCGATTCTGATTCTGAATCAACCAAAATCTAGCATAAAAAAATCCAAAGTGCAGGAGAGAACTGACTGGAGATGGAGACAGTCACAGTATGCAGCCTCATACACAGCAGCCAGCAATGTTCTGACACAGCCAGCATATTTTTTTCAATAATTTGGGCTAGCCTTCACTCCCCACATTCTTCAATAAGCCTTGTATGCCCATAATTCTGTCACCTGTTTACCAGTTGTCCATCTTTGGACCACTTTTGGTAGTGATTAACCACTGCATACTAGGAACACCCCACACGGCCTGCTGTTCTGGAGATGCTGACCCAGATATCTAACCATCACAATCTGGAACTTGTCAGACTTGTACTGTCAGAGGTGTGTAGGGGGGAGAAGTGCAAGAACACAGGTGTAAAGAATAACAAAACACGTTTAATAAGAACTATATACAGATAACAGAAAATAAACAAGTGTGACCTTGAACAAAATCAGAAAAGAATAAACAAACAAGAAATGGACTCATGCTCCTCAAAACTAGAAAGCCGGTCACAGGCTGGGCTGCACGCAGGCAGGCTGGATACTCTGAAGAGGATACAACTCAGAACAGGGAACTCAAAACGTAGGAGCACGAGTCTGTGGAAACAAAAGAACAAACAGGTAAAACAGAAGTACAAGCAACGGCATGAACACACAAGTAAGACAAATACAGACATGCTAGACTCGAGGTCAGACTGGTTTAAGTAGGGGCGGAGGATGGGGAACAGATGTGACGGGGATTAGGGAAACGAGACACAGGTGAGACGGATACAAACGGGCTGTAATACAAATGAGGCAGGGAGACACATAAGGAGGCAGCTACAAAGGGAAGAAGGGAGGAACGGAGGGGATTGGGACACGACCAGACAGAACAGAATGACAGAACAGAATGACAGGGGAAACTAATATTCAGGGGAATCAGAGCGATGTCTATGAGGGGGAAGGCAAGGCGACCGTGACATGTACGCTTGTTTCTGACACATTAACTTAAAAAAATGACTGTGTGTAATGGTAAGATACATTCCACCACTTGACAAGATACTCAATGATGTTCACCTCATCAGTCACTTTGGGGTGTGCTGGTTTTTGCAACATATTCAGTATCACATTCTATTATTAGCTAAATTTAATTTTCAGTTACATACAATGCTGTTTGGTTTGCATCTACAATATTGTTTCAGCATTATTTACCTATTGTTTCATGTAATGTTTTGATTCAAAATGCATTCCTTTGATTTTGTAAGTGCAAAATTGTTGGCTGTTGGAAAGATCGCATAGTGTAGATGTATCAAATGGTTTTCGTCTTCCTGTGTTTTTGAAGCAGATAGATGGAATGGATTTCTAGACTAATTGTAGACAAAATGACAGTGTGTAGTTCATAGTTAAAATGTGGTTATGTAGTAATACTGCTAATGTAATTCAACCTCATTCACTAAAATAACTTTCGCACAGTCTTAACACACAGTTTTAACCCGTCTCCAGTGCCAATGAAACTTTGCTGACAGCTTCAATGGCTTTTCTAAAGGGCTTTAATGGTCACTTCTCTTTTCTTCAGCTGGCGCTTTTACACTCCTCCACCCTTCAGTACCTGCCAGCTATCCACCTTACAGAGCTCACCTGCATCCATACATTGAGGAGGAGGGAAAAAAGAGAGAGAGAGAGAGAGAGAGAGAGAGAGAGAGAGAGAGAGTGAGGAAGAAAGAGGGGTCTTCTGGTTAATGACCATGTGTGCAGGCAGTGAGTGCCTGTGTGCTTGCCGTGACTGATGTGCCCTGAATTAGATTCTGGCACTTTTAGCCTTGTCCAGGGAGCAGGCAGCAGCCTCCTTAACAGGGCAGAATCTGTCTCCTCTCCCTTGGCATGGGCGGGAAACGAGAAAGGGGTCACTAGAAGACTGCTCTTACCTGTCAAAAACAATACCGGCACAGAGACAGTCTTGCAGCCTCCAGCGAACATACCAGTACACCACGTACAGCCCCCATTATGGTAGGATGTTTTTTTAATGCACACCTGACAATAGTTAGAAGTCTGGCTTGCAGGTTTAATAACAAACTAAAATAAATGTTAAATAAGCGTAGACTACTCCAGTCATTACATGACCTTTAGAGCTGTTTACACTGAAAGTCAGAGAGTGTCATGAAATTATTAATGTGCCAATTTCTTAGTGGAAACATTTTAGTTCACATTATAATGCAGAAGAGATCATTTTAAATGATTTTTCTTTATTTTATTACTCATTGATGGAATGGTGTTTCATTAAATGTTACAACTGCTGCAATAATGCTGATCTCAACTCTAGCTTACACATGGACATCTTAAGCATGGACATAAACATTCCAGCATTACAATTCAGTACTGTGCAAAAAATTGTAAGCAGTAATGGAAACTATTTAAAACTATTTGCCTTGGCAGTGAGTGTATTTTGTCTTAGAAAGATTATATAAACTTGCCAGCTGAAATAATTCTTCAAGCCCATTTGTGTTTAAGATGAGCTTACATCTACAGCACTAAGTAATAATTAATATGGTATGGAAAAAAAATACTGTCTTTCTTTTTGTCTTATTAGAAGCTTTTGTTGACAAAAGTCAGTTGTGTTTGCTTGTTGATTCTGACTGATCATTTCACTTCTAAATTCTGCTTTGCCTTGTGCAGCTAAATGTCAGGCACCGGCACTACCTACAGCTTAAATACTGTGGTGTTGTGGAAATATTGGCAAAGACAAAACAATTACTATATGAGCAAAACATTTGGACTGTTGGAATATTAGCTGCTAACGGAAGCATCAGTCCCTGGATGAGGTGGAGATGGGAATGCTGATTTTGTGTCATTTCCTTTGGTACAACCCCATGTTCTGATCTCACATCAAAGAGGTGTGAAAATGTAAATCATATTTATTTTGATTTTTATAAGCATCATTAAATGGACAAGACACATTTGAGACTTGTGATGTGTTCAGGTTCAACTTTGGCTGAACTCTGAATGTGCTAGTCTCATTAGACCTGAAGAACAAAGTAGAGGCAGTAGGAATGCATTTGTATGTGCTTTTTTGGCTAAGTTGGTTATGCATTACATTTCCAGCTCATTATCCGGCAGGCAGGAGAGCCAGTTCCAGCCCTGTGTGTCTGGTTAGATGTCAATGTAATGTTTTCACTATGATCAATGTATCACACCATTGAAAATATTCTTTACAAATTATAAACAGTGTGATAATGAAAAACCTGATTCTGATCTGATTCTGTTGAAATAAGTAAAAAAAGTCAAAAACACTGTTGCTTTCACCGTAGGGAAAAAAAAAAAAAAAAAAAATTAATTGCACGCGCAGTGGTTGTATATTAAAACATGCAGAAATTTGCAACTTAATTTTTATTTGAAAACTAACTAAATCTGTCATTTGACCAGTAGTAGCCAAACTTTTTGTATATAACTGTATAGTTCATGTTATGTTCTACCTCTGTTCTCATTTTGACTTAGCAATTCCTTGTGTTCCTTATTTTATTCCTTTTATTTCCTTTGTACTCTGTATATTCCATCTTGACCCTCTTAGCCTGTTTTTCTGAGTCTTGTTCCTCATTTTACTGACTCTTTTTGCATGTGGTTGGAGGTCTTCCATAATGATCATCTCTGACATGCAAAAGTAAGACTTAAAATCAAATGACATTGTATGCTTCTCGCAACCATAGTTTACTCTGCACCGCAACCCAC
>JBBPDB010000128.1:15989913-15992413 GCA_037974465.1 Brachypetersius altus | reverse complement strand
GGCTGGAGCACATTTAAGTCGGCAAAGCAAGTGGCGTAGGAGTCAGTATACCATGAAGTATAAATGGTGCAGCACATTTTTAAAAACTTTTACCCCCTGGGCAGTATTTGTGCCGAGGGGGTTGAGGGTTTGCATTTGGGAGTGGGTGGTAGGTGGGTTTCAGCAGATCCACTCTAACAGACAGTATGTACGGCTAGTTTCTGTAAAGTGCTTTTTCATAGACAGAAGATGCTCTCTTAGCAGGAATACCATATCAATTCATAAGCCTCTACTAAAGTAAGACATTATTCATTTTAATGTTTTTGGTTCTAGTTTTTTGTCTCTCTGGGTAAAATAAAATGGATTAAGGGTTTCAGTTTTGCCACTAACACATACTAAAATTTCACTGCATTCTTTTTTCTTCACACACTCACTTTCAAGTCATATTGATTCCAGTCCATGTCTGGATTATATCTTTGTATATCAGCACTGATCTGCATGTGGCTCCACTTCTCTGTAGGGTATTGGGAAATCAATTAAAACGTCAGCATGTGCTATCCTATCTATACAAATCACCAACATCTGGGAGCTGCTACCACATTCTGTGTTTAACTCACACTGGCATATATGTGGTTCATGGTAAAAAAAAAAGAAAAAGAAAAGAGATGGATAAGAGAGGAGAGAAGAAAAGTTGCACGTCTTTGAAAGGATGGTCTTTGTCAAAAGAAATGGATCTGTGATGATGGCTGGGGTTGCTTTTTGACAGGTTATTAATCTTCCATTCTGAGCTTATTAGAAAAGCATGCGGCTGCTGCCACTCTCAATAAGTAGAGAGGAGCTGGCAGATTTGGCTATGGGTGAGGAAGATCAGCCTAAACGTGTCTGATCCCATGAATCGGGAGAAAAGAGGGGCATCTTTAAACCACAGTGGTGTAGCCTAGTTAGAAATGATGACTATGCTGTGACTGGCTAACCTGATCATGGTCATCAAGACTTCTTTAGCTAGCACGTAGTAAAAAAACCAGTAAGAATAGTTAATAAGGAAATGTACACCTTTACTATTTACTATAACAGTAATGAGGCATTCATTGGGCAAAAAAAGGAGACACATGCATCATTTATTTTTCTAATATTTGGCTTCACGTCTCCTTGCCTTAATAAAGGCATCAGTTCTGTCAGGGAAGGATTATACCAGTCTCTTCAGAGAGTTCCCGTCCATTATATCCAACTCTCAAATGCTTGGGATGTACTTTTCAGTGAGATTTATTTCAGCATTTCACCTGCTGTTACATCCAGAGACCTGGAATTGAGGTCTAGTGATTTCACTGGTCAGTCAAAGTGTCTCACTGCTCCATTATGTCTGTTGACCCTCTCACCCATGGGCACCCACAGCTGACATCTGAGAACATGGGAGTGTCAGTGTTTTGTTTCTGCTTGTCATGAAACAACATTATTGATAAAAGTAGACAAAAATGAACAAGACCTCTCTCAGAATATAAATGTAATCCTTACCTGACAGGACTGGTGGTGTCATTTAAGCAAGAGAATGTGTAACCAAGTCCAGGGAGCTTACTGAACATTCTATTTACATTGATTTCGAGTTAAATTGAAATATGCCTATCAATGTCTGTTCTTCTCGCATTAGTGCACATGGAGAGGAAAAGAGTATGTTTTAGATCTATTCTAATGAAGCTCAATTCTTCTCAAACCTAAGCTTCAGAGACCTCCAGAAGTTCCAGATTTTTGCTACAACCCAATTTGCAATGAAAGGTGTAAAGACTCTCAATAAGGTGTTGACCTTTCTGGTCTGAAAGCAAACAGTCTGGCAATGGGAAACTTTTGGAATGTAGAAGACTTTCTTGTGAATAGACCTTTCCGTAGTGCCTGTATTATCTGTCTTCAGTTTGTCAGCCAGTTTGTCTATCACTGCACTCATTTAAGCAAATTCCTCTGCAGAATAACCAGACTCTTATGTAGCAGAGTTAACGCATTACCATTCTATTTAAATATGCACCCCAATGTCATCTGCTGTCATCTGCTATATGCAGTATGAGATGATTCTTCTGAGGGGAGAAACAGGCTGGAGATGGTGGATGTTATTTCTGTGGTTCATGCATGACTGATGAGAAGGAGGTTATAACTGCAAAGGAATTTGCTCATCTGTAATTGAGCACCTTGTAACTTTGGCAAAGAAACCAGAATTGTAAAACATGTATGCTCAGATAGGTGTGCTGGTGCAAAGAATCAGACGGTTTGCACACTGTTGTGTTTGTTTTTCTTCAGTGGTAGTTATTTAATCTGTCTTATGTATACATATCACACAAACAAACTTGATTAAACCAAAATCTTGCTGGTGTGTTTTATTTATGTGGAATTTACACACAAAGTAATGTCAATGCTTTGCTTTTTTATGTCACCAATATACTACTACTGCTACAATTACTACAACAACTACTACTTTGTGTAATAATAATAATAATAATAATAATAATAATATTATTATTATTATTATTATTATTAT
>JBBPDB010000128.1:15973847-15984099 GCA_037974465.1 Brachypetersius altus | reverse complement strand
ACACGCACACGCACACACACACACACACACACACACACACACACACACACACACACACACACACACACACACACACAGTTGTCTGATCACACATTCTTAGATTAGACCTTCATTGAGTGTCTGTGACCCGTAAAGGGAAAATGCAGACACTGCCTCATTCTAGCCCCTGTGTACATACACACCCAATACTCTATTGGGCTCCGTGACCCAGAAATAGTTCAGGAAAATGAGAGAGGAAGAAGTGAAAGCAAAGTGCAACTTTCTTCCACTCTCTTTCTCCCCATTTTTCCTTTCCCATCCATATCCCCAGGTCCTTAGAGACTATTCTTGCCTTCCCACAGTGTTCATTGTGCCTCCAAGGCTTTGTGGTTTTCCTGGCAAAGAATAAGGGCAGAACAAGTTTAGTTTCTGTTCCTGTATACTGTATACTGTAATTTCACATTCAGCACCAGTGAAAAGTTAGACATCTCTTACCCCAGACCTAGAAGGGAGGTCTAGGGTAAGACATGGGAAACCAACCGGGGGTGCATGCAACCGGACAGTTGACCAGACACAAGACTGTACAGGGAACTGGACAAAGTACTCGATGGGAACAGGGACAGAGATGAAGACAGTAACAGGGTCAGTGACTGGGACAGGGACAGAAGAGGAGACAGGGACTGGCACCCATAAAGTGATAGGGGCAGAGACAGGAATTGAGTTAGGAATGGAAACAAGCATCACTGGGGAAGACATAAGAAGGTGGACATGTGACCCAGTAGGCTTATAAACCAAGGACCACATAGGCATCTGGGGAGTCAACCTGACTGTGGCTGGAAACTGAGGTTTTTGCCCATCTTGATAACAAGGGGCTGGCCAGGAAGGAAATCATGGAACCTTTGAGGTTTGAAATCTAGCCCCTCTGCTCCAGTGCACCTCTTTCAGCCTCCTGTGTCTTTATACTGCTTACAATGCTCAGCTGCTTTTTGGCTCAAATCTGTGCCCCATAGCTCCCCAAAATGTTCTTCAAAGACTGAGGACCATTCTCTAGCCTCCAAAATGACTCTTTCAGTGAGTTGTTTAATGTCCTTGTTACAACACTCCACAAAGGTCAGTTGGAGCAGGTGCAAAATTTCATGACCATCCCGCAGGTCCCCATTACTCCTATGTCTGAGCCACCACAGCACACAGTGTGAGCACAGTTCTTCTAATTTCCTCCAGGTTTACAGCATCCACATATTGGCTGGTCTAGTTTATAATGCTGGAGACTTTAGGCTGGATGTATGTGCAAGTAGGCTTTTAATAAGGGTGCACAGAGCATGAAAAAGAACATGAACATATTGATAATACTAAGGCTAGGGAACATAGAAACTAGAGAACCAAGGCAGGAACACATAGCAGAACTAATACTAAGAGGGTAATTCAAACATCTGTGAGAACTAAATATAATTACCACAGAGTCCAGACAAAAAGGATACTGAAACACACCAGGGCTACGGTGGAGACTAAGACCAAAACAAAAGATACATGGTGAGCATGTAAACAAAGACAGAGACAAGGCAGAGGCAAACCATTCCATGACTTGAAGAAGTTCCATGTATGCAGAGAGCTTTCTGGCTGCTTAAATGTACTTGCTCTCTGCATTTCTAATAGGCAAAATAATTAGTACACATGATAAAACAAATCAGGATTGGATCTAACTATAGCTAGCTACAACTCTCATCAGACACGCTCACAAATGATGCCTAATTGCCTCAGGTGGCTTCTTGCCCTAAATATCTAACTTTACATTTTCACAAAGGTAAACCAAAGATATTGCTCTCTTAACAAATGCATTGCTCTCAATCATAGATTACTATTATGTAATGAAAAGTCATGTTCAGCTTGGAGTGAGCAACAGTTTATTTGCATAAAAGTGACAGAGCCCTGAAATGGCTCATTTTGAAAGGGTCTGAAACTGTCTAGAATAAAGCTGGTGAAATCTCTTGATTTTGCGCAAAGAACTTCATGAACATGTTTTGTATAGCCCATAGACCTATTATAACTTGGGTTTTTTTTAAGTGAGTTTTGCATAATATACCCCCTTTAAGTAATGAAAGAGTAATATTGACCTACGTAGTAACATGAAAACTTATTGCACATAACCTATTGCAAGTAATGAAGTGATTCAGCACCCATTTTGAAAACATTTTCCATGTAATGATAATGTTTTAGCACATTGCACAATATTGCACAAAGTATTGAGCATGCAAGCATCAGGGGTGTACTTATTACCACACAAAGATAGTGGGGCTGTTTGTATGCATATATTTGTGTATTTTGTATTATGTATGTGAAATGCATCAAGTCAGTAAACGGATTTCATTTTTTCCTCTCATCTTAACAAGCAAGCCAGCCACAGCCATTATGAATATTTGACCCTGTCAGTAGCCCATTCTAATTTCCTACACACTAACAGTCCCTACATTAATTCCCCATTCTCTGAATATTATGACTGGAAAGCCTTATTTGACCCTTTTCTGCTCTGTCATACAGCCATTTACACTCTGCCTAGTTTGCAATCCAATTAGCACACAGCACACAGTCCTGCCAGTGTCCAACCGGTGGGTGGACCATTTGCGCTCTTTACTCACACTTGAACTGGTTACAGCAGCAACAAGCCTACATGAGTACAGTGACTGTACTACCAGCTCAAAGATCAGCTGGAGCAGCTCTGTGCAGACCATCGCTATTCTACGGCAAACTAACTGAGCCTGTACAAAGACCAAGAATACCCAGGGCTTTAGACCATAGACTGTTTTTTCCTCACATACTATTGCTTTCTTGGAGTCTTAGGGACCCAAAAATGTGTTTTTTCCAGTGGGATATTAGAGAGGATTAATTAATTATTCACGTCTATTTGTAATCACCAACAGCACATGACTCTTAAGGAGCTTAGATGTTTCTCTTTTTTGCTTGGATACTGTGTTCACAGTTCTTAGTGTGTGATTAATACTATATACTTTGTTGTTTTTGTAAACCATATACAGTACTTAGGTATGAAAAAGGTCCTCTGTTTTATATATATACAGAATACTGAGAAGAGCGCAGCAATACTTTTGATCAATAATCCATTTTAGGCCTGAACACAATTTTTCTGTTTCTTGTTTCTCTTGATGATGCTTAGACAATACTCATGGCAGAAAGAAGAGGCTTTGCCAGAGCGCCAGAGAACGAGACGTTTAGATCTGATATTTCTACACAGTTATATTCAGGATTCTCAACAGTGGGATGGATGTTGTTGCTTTGCCAAGTTTGAGTTTTCTGTATGTTTTTGGTGACTTTACCTCATCAGAGTTTTCACCTTGTATGACAAGTGCCACACACGCAGTGACATGCGTCTTTTTTCTCAGTTGCCAGGTCTCAGGGCTGTTGTTGCAACAGTACAACAGCACCTGTGGGACAGTTATCACTGTGCTCCACTCCCTGTGCCCTTCAGCAGCTTTGCTTACTCAGCGCTTCCTTCCCAGCCGAGCACACTCCCGGGAGCACACAAACTACATACAGTCACACACACACACACACACACACACACACACACACTGACAAGCAATGAGTTCAAGTCCCATCTTGACCAGTAATTTGTTTGTGCTGGTCACAATCAAGCAGTGGTTTTTTTGTTATGTTGTTTTGCAGTCGAGTGGGCATTGTAATGTAGAGTCATCACGTCAGCAGCAAAATAATAGACCTACGCATACATCTTACATTTGTCAGTGAAAAATTGCATGTGTCCAAGGTTTCAAACTCAAGGGAGTTTCACATTGACCAGCTTTGCATAATAACGTCCTTCACCAGGACAGATGAAGCTTGCTTTGACTAGTTGAAATGTAAGGGAACATGACAGTGGCTACAGCTTCATCAAATCACATAGATAAACATGAAATTTCTGTTGTGATAGAAGGTGATGAACACAATGTTTAATCTCTGCTTTGTGATGAAAAAGCATTTTCTCACATACAAGAGCAGTTAAATAATCTAATTTTATTTGTGTGAGAGAGAGAGAGTGATACCAGGTCCAAAATGAATGGGGTATATTCTGTCCATTATGACATTATGCATCAACATACCCAGTGCTGGCTGTACCTAATAAGCAACATAATCACCTGCTTAGGGCCCTGTGGCAATTGGGGACCCACTTTTGGGTTATTATCAAACCATTAATGTACAGACTATTTAATGATTTTTTTACAGTCTTAATGTAATTACAGTGTGGATTCAGGGGGATAGAAGTCTGATTGTCCCTCTCCTGTCACTCACTACCTTCAAGCACAATTAAATTCATGGTTTTCTATTATGAATATGCTCAATAAAAACCCATTTCCCCTTCAGCAGCTCATGGTCATTTTTACACTGATGTACAAATTGTATTTAATGCTACAAATCAAGTGGGAAAGGTTTCAGGCCTGCTGCTAGAACTTGATAATATTAACTCATTAGCTAGTTACCCAAATTTGGTGCCTTAATGATACTGATGAATGAACAGGTAACTTGAAAAAATTTCGGTGAAGGTGGTTTAATGAACATATATATTATTTTTTCTTCAGTAGCTTTCAAATATTGGATGCAAATTAGCATAATATGTATGAATTATCATTGTTTGTGTACCAGGCAGTTCTCTGTCGCTTTTATTTCGTCTAAAGCTGACACAGAACAATTATTTCTGTTAATTGGTGTAACCACTGCGACAGCTAAGTGGCCGTCTACAAGTCTACAAATTAATTGTAAATTATGATCACTGGGCTCAAAGTTCAGTGCACCAGAGCAAGCCAGTAAAAGCGTTTTAGCAGAAAGAACACAAGTGATAGAGAAAGGTTTCACCACTGCTTAGCTGTATTGGCATAGCTGTTGACCTCAATGAAGTAAATCATTCTACAGTGAGTACTTCTCTGTATTAACTTCTCTCTGTCACACACACGGTTGGTTTCTGTACCTTTTTCACTGCTTACAAGCTTTTAAGTAGTGACATGATTAGCCTCATGAAATAAATATTTTATTACGTCTGCGGATTGTAGAACATCTAATAATATTTGGAATGGGCCATTTCAGTTCTGTGGTTGATGCTGAATAAAGAGTTCCCAGTTGGTGATTAATACTGTTCCTAGCAAACTAAGCTTAGTTGCAACTACCCTTGCCTTTTATTTCGGTGAATGATGGTGAATCACTTTTTACCAGGCTATATCACCATGGCAACTTAAACTGCAAGCTGAACAATTCTGTAACCATTCATAGCATGCTTCTGAACAAACAGGGAGAGATGGAGGTGGAGTGATTTCACCCCTTTGGTCATTTCTTTGCTATTGAAGATGTTTCTAGTGTCAGTCTAAAAAAGAATATCAATTTCTTTAGCAGGGGCAGTCATCATACTACAGAAATATAAAAAAAATAGCACTAAGCATTATGACAGTAGCAGTGGCTCTTTACTATTTACATAGATTTTTTAAATACCTTGTGATGTTTAGCTTGAGAATTTAAATGTGCAGCAGAGGTAGCTGTCTTTAAAAGGTCACACTTACCTCTACTCTGTACAAATGTGATGGAGATGTCTTTGTTTCTCGGTATTTTCAATTAAAGGAAAAGTTCAGTGAAAGGTGGTACCACATAATAATTAGTCTTTTTTTTGTGCAAAATAAAATGTGAATTCATTTTATGTGAAAAAAAAATCCAAGCACTGCCTAGTGATGTACATCATGTATATTACATTGCGAAACCATGACTGGGCCTTCAGTTAAGACCATAAATATCAAAGGGTAAATATTAGGGGTGGGCATAGATTATTTTTTAATAATCTAGATTAATCGCATTGTAATCTTGGAATTAATCTAGATTAATCTCGATTAAAATGGCTCATTTGAATTCTGCCGAAGGTCTGAAGCCCCTCCCCCAAAATGATCCCAATGCCTATTTTTATAGTGTAAACCATAAATATGCCTCCAAATGTTCTCCTAGATCACTTTAATTTTATTTTGAGCTCAGTTTAATACATTACCCTTAAAGAAAATTTAAATATTAACCCAAGGTTTAAATACAGAAATGTCAGGAACGGGGTGGAAGTAGCTCAGTGGTAGGATACTTGCCTCCGGACACAGGCTCGAATCCTACCTCCAGCACACCACCACTGGGTCCCTGAGCAAGACCCTTAACCCCAGGGAGACTGTCCCCTGTAGTTAGGGAATAGAAGTTGCTTTGGATAATAGCGTCTGCTAAATGCCATAAATGTAAATGTAAATGTAAATGAGAGAGAGACAGAGAGAAAGAGTAAGGGAGAGCGAGAGAGAGAGTAAAAGAGAGAAAGAGAGAGAGAGAGATACAGAGACAGAGAGTGCGAGAGAGAGAGAGAGACAATCCGCACGCTCCAGAAAAGTCACGAACGAGAGAGAGAGTTAGAGAGAGCGAGAGAGAGCGAGAGAGAGAGTGAGAGAGAGAGCAACAGAGAGAGAAAGACAGGTTTAAAACGGGCGAGAGAGAGAGAGAGAAAGAGAGAGCGAGAGAGAGAGGGAGAGAGAGAGAGAGAGAGTGAGAGTAAATCCGCGCTAAAATATCAAGGTGAAAGTCATCATAGCTTGCATAGTATAGACCCAGCTCCCACCCCAACTTTGTGAATAGATTAACGGTGATATTTTGTTTATCGCGCGATAAGAGTCTCACATTAACGCAGCACGTTAACGCCGATAACGGCCCACAACTACTTTTTGTAATACATTATACAATCAGAGCCAAAGAGACTAACAGGTTATTTAATGCTTTATGACAGACAAACCTGTCTACTCATAAACCCATGCTGCAGCTAAGCCACAATGTCTTTTAACAACTAATTAATTATGCTTATCTAGAATGAAATAATAGTTGTATAATCTTTCTTAATTTATTATAAAGGCATGTCAAGAGTTAAGTTAAGTGACGGATTTAATGTGTGTATGATTATAGGTATAGATTACAATATCATCACATATGATTTAATAAGTATAAGTTTACCTTATAAAGTTTCTCCTATGACTGTGTGTTCAAGCTAATTACCAATTAGGAAGTTTTGTTTTTAGGATTGCAGCTGCCTGCATGACTGCAGAACATGCTTCTGTTGGAAGAAGCCTATAAAGAGAATTAAACTACATTTCTTCATTCCAAAGAATTCCAGATGGTCAGAACTCAGTTTAACCTCATTGCACACCAGCTTTCAGTCTTATATCCTGAGATATAGGCCATTAGATCTTTAAGACATTCCTCTGTAAACAATGTTGATGTAGAAAAAATTCATCTGTGTGCTGTTATTCTAGATGATTTATTCGTCTGTTTGCGTCCTCTGCTATATATTTGCATATTTTGATTGTTTTTCTCTTTTTGCACGGCTTCCTAGGAGAGTGAGAGAAAGCTCCAGTGATTTCTCTCTTTTTCATCTCACAGCTGTCGTTTGTCTACCTTGCTGCTGAGGGCATTCTATTTATTCCTTTGTTTTTTCCCCCTTTTTTTTCTCAAAAGACTGACTGCTGCTAATATCCAGTCTAATTATTCATCACTCTCTCTCTCTCTTTCAGTAGGGATTGCACTGTGTTGTGCCTCCATGAGACTTGTGTGTAACGACCATACGTTAGAATGGAGACCACAGTGTACTCCTCAGTCCAGCTTGATTTGCACACTGCTGGCTCTAATTTTGTAGGAAAACAACATTTAAATATGGAATTTAAATGTGCTAGAGTATGCCATTCTGCCCATGCTCTAGCATATGTGAAATAAAAGCCACACAGAAACTAGACTATATCTATTAATACTAGATACCATTTAAGTCTCAATGTCTGCTAGAAAAGCACAGACTTCATTAAACTGCACTCATAACAGAGGCTAATGAGAAGCAACAACAAGCTATAGCTATTCTCTTCCTTACCAGCTTATAGCTATTGTACCAAACAGTCTTCAGGAAAATGTAGGCCTCTTCATATTAAGGGTGTACTGATACAGTCTACTCACAACTCAAATCGATAGATGATTCCGGGGTCAAGGTTTGATACACACTGGATATTTTTAATGAAATAAGAACAAAAAGGATTCCTGATCACATGACTACAAACACCACTGCATATTTGGAAAATGTTTTCGTTACTGATTATAACATGTACTTTCTAAAGCAATAATCATCCTTAAAATTGCTGTAATTACTTCCAAATCTGTTTTTTTTTTCAGTGGTCTGTGATTAGATCATACTTTCATTAATTGGGTAAATGACTAAAATACAGAATTTTAAAAAACGGTGTAAAAAAATCCCCAGTGTTGACTAAACTCATACTTTTCTAACAGTGATTTATGTCTATTATATCTTAAATGACCACTGTTGTTACCAGTTCAACACTAAGGACTGTTTTCTCTAAATACAAGCAAGATACATTAACATCATAATCCAAATTTAATTAAGGCTTCCCAGTATGAGTATAAAACTGTAGCTTACAATTAAGATAAATTAATTGTGGTTAGAAGAATGAACATCAGTTTCTTCCTCAATAAGAACCTACTTGTGTTGAAAATGTTTTAATTTGCTCTCTGAGACAAATAACAAGCGCATCTAAGTTAGTGTGAAAAAGAGGCATGCTCTGCCTTGTTACATTGTGTATCATAAACAGTTTTTTAAAGTATTATATTGTGGCAAACTGGCCGGCAGGACTGGCTCCCATGAGCCTTTGCGGCGCTGTTAGCAGCCGGTTGTCCCAGTAAATGTGTTTGTGGGGTATCTTAGTGGGTCATTGGGATTTATTGTGTCTGTGTGGGGTAGTTGGGGATGTTTTGGTGTGCATATGTGTGCGTGTGTAGTATGTGTGTGTGTGTGGGAGCTGTGTCTTGGTGGTCACCCTGAGCGTGAGTGCGGTGTAAGGGGGTGGGGTGGCCAGCAGACACAGCTCAGTTTAAGAGTTCTTCTCTCTCTGTGGGTAATTCCTTGCTAGACCAGTAGGTGGAGCAGTGTACCTGTTTGTTGGGAACAGAGAAATAAAGGCTGAAGAAATGCAAGATCCAAGTCATCTGGCGTCTTTCTCTGCTGCTCGTAACATTGGTGGCAGAAGTGGGATACACGTGCTTCAGAGGACGGTCGACGCCATGATGGATCAAGCTTGCAAAGAAGAACTCGATGCCATGCTGGAGAAGGCGCTGCGGGGACCGGCAGGTCCAGACGACGCCAGCGCTAGCCGGGAAGTGGCGGACCGCCATAGCATGCCAGCAAGAAGCAGCAACGGCGAGAAGCAGTACCGGGGAACAGGTCGGCACAGGTTGAATTGGCGGCTCAGCACAACAGCTGGCGGCCACACAAGGCGGTCGTTCATCTCGCCATGGCACTAGAAGGAGAAGCGCTGAAGGTGCTTGTTGTTCGGCCACTGGAAGAACGCCGGAACTTCGAGCAACTGATGGCGGCCCTGCAGCAGCGCTTTGGCCAGCCAGCACGGGAAGAGACGGCGCGAGCCCAACTCGGAGAGCGGCGGCGTCAAGCTGGAGAAAGTGTCCCCCCACTGGAGAGTTGCGGCCGGCGAGGCAGAGCCAGGAGAAGCCCCGAAACAAGTTGCCGAGGTCAGCATGAAAAGCGAGAAAACCCAACAAGCGAGAGTGTTTTTTCTGCTGTGGCCAAGCGGGACACATCACTCGATATTGCAGTGAGCCACTACCAAGCGAGAAAACCCAAAAGCCGCCAGGAAAAGCCCAGCGGACGGAGCAAGGAGGGCTGCGCCATCCGCCTTCCTCCGAGCCCCTCTAAAGAGAAGCGAGCCGTGAGTGGGACGACTGGGAGACCCCGAAGGCCTCAGAATAGAGTGCGCCATCTACGGAGTAGCGATAGAGCATGAGGTGTGGCTGGCCGAAGTTTTCGAGGAATGCATCCTCAGACTGGATGCACTGGTCAAGCTTAGAGCCACGGTGGATGTTGGGGCAGTTGTACATAACCGCACCAGACTGGCCCACAAAGCAGGTGAGAGAGGGCCAGCAAGCTTGGCGACCATCCTGCGAGATGTGACAGGCCGTAAAGGAACTGCTGGAGAGAGAGAGCGAGGGGCTGGATGCGGGACAGCGGGCAGAGTTGGAGCTACTCCTTGCGCAGAATGAGGACCTGTTCGCGGCAAAGGACGAAGAGTGTATGCGGACAGGGCTCGTGCAGCATCACATCGAGACGGGCGACGCCGTTCCGATCCGAACACACCGGCTTTCCCTGGACAAGCAGCAGGCCGCGGAGCAAAAGATTGAGGAGATGGCAGCAGCCGGCGTGATTGAG
>JBBPDB010000128.1:15925356-15940029 GCA_037974465.1 Brachypetersius altus | reverse complement strand
AGACTGTAAATCAGTGTTGCCTCCTAAGTGGACAGTTTGATTTCACAGGTGTGTGATTGACTTGAAGTTACATTGTGCCGTTTAAGTGTTCCCTTTATTTTTTTTGAGCAGTATACATTTAATTAGCCATTACTGTTGTAGCTCTCTCCTTCTTTTTGCCCATGAAATATTGCAAGTTAGTGGAGCATCTCAGCCTGGCCTTTGGAAGTCATTTTCATCACTTGGATCCCATTGGATTCTCTGCTCTGTGTAAAAAAAAATGTTTTATCTAAGTAAATCATATAGCAGCAGGCTAAGAATAAGAATGAATGAATAATGGCACTAGCAGCCATTTGTGTGGCTGTAAGCAATAATTGACTTAACATCAAATTCGCATTTGTTCGTTGTAAAAAACTTCTATTTTTGCATAAAATCAATTAAAAGGGTCTCCTTAACAGCCAGTCTTCTGTGTTGATTGTTTAGTCCATTAATCTGGTAAAAATCAACTGTTTTTATTGCCTGAAACATTAAAGGATTTTCACTGACTGTTTTAAGACAAATTTAGTTTCATGTATGTTTCAGGCAGTCCTGACAACAAGCCTGATAAGAAATCAATCTAAAAGTGTTTTAACCTTGTTAGTTCCCGTTGATCATACCATATTGAAAAGACTAAATTCTCTTATCATCCTTCATCAAACTTTGCCCCCAAAATATTCTGTGACTTTTGATTAAATACATTTTGTCTGGAGATGAAAATGAAAGTAATTTTTATTTTTTCTGTAACAGGTCTTGATGTGTTTTTGTACCCTATTCATTTCATGACATTTATACTAATTGGCAGAAAGTCCAGCCCCATGCTAGTCCTAATTCAGTAAATATTAATGAGAGAGTCAATTGCACAGAGACCAGAGAATCTCTCTTGCCAAGATAGAATGAGACACAGTTGCCTCATTTACTTCCTAATACCCCCACTAGAGGGGCATACATAGCCCACAGCTCAACAGGGGCATATAATGCATGGCCCACAGCTACTCATTAAACCAATTAAGCAGATAGGAGTGTAGACAATTATTCATTAGGCTATCGCTAGTGGCGAATCTAAAGCCGAGCAAGCTATCTGCAGGTATTCTAAACTCTGCAGTTACAGCCCTGTCACAATTTAGCAAGCTGAGAGAAACCCAGGCTCTTTCCAAATTCATTACATATGTGCATCCTGTTCTGTAATTGCATTATTAAATAAAAGGATGTTTTCAAATAAACTGTTTTTTAAACTGTCAGGTGTAACAGCAGGCAGTACATGTGAGGCTACATAATTAAAGGGAGCTGGGGAAACAGCCGCTTCGTGTGTTCAACTCATGAAGCAGAACAAAACAGCAGTGTGCCTCAGCTTAGGGAACACTTGGGAAATCCGTTACATACTCAGTACTTAGCTCTAAAAAGAAGAACACTCTTGCTTCTCCCTTAGCTACATTTAACATTCTGTCTCTCTCTATATATATACATTTATACTGAGGCACTGACCTGAGAATGGCCCGGGACATTCCAACTGGGAAACCAAGCAAGAGACAAACACCAGTGTGAGTGAATGCCATGTTAAAGTTACACATAGTATGTAAAATCACCCATCCTCACCCAAAGAGGAAGTAAGTGTTTATGCAGCTCCAAGCTCCAGCTGTCTGCAATCAGGGAAGGAGCACACATTGTGTGCTAATAGGAAAATGGTGACTTAACCTTTCCACTAGCACAGTTTCAGTATCACATTACAGTAATTTGATTCTATTTTTGATTCTGTTATAATGTTACTATTGATAATTAGACTATTGATAATCAGACTAACAGTGTTCATCGAACACATTCCTACTTTTCCTGAACGCTGACCTGAATCAGTTCACAAATTATGATGCACGTGAGTGAAGTTTACTATCGCGTTTACTATGCAGCCAGTCAAAACAAAGTTCTCACAGAAGGGGAGTGGCTCTCACTCAACGGGAGTCGCTCTTCTGATTCACCACAAAGCATCGGCTCTTAGAATGCAGGACACATCAATGCTGATTACAGGCTAGCATGACTGGTGCTACGAATTCAGACGCCTCTGCATAAGGCAGATTTTTTAAAACTTTTAGTTAGTTTTAGAAGAAATTGGTGTAGATTTAGAGGGGAAACTTTAAAAGATATTGTCTGAATGTTGCATTTCAGGCAGACATGTTTTATTTTTACATTTTGTCTTAATATTGTCTGAATAAAATTTCCATAAACAGTATTTCTGCACTTGTTTTATTCACTTTTAGCATAACATGATGTGTTGCTTAAGTGGTAAGATCTATTCTCAATCTCAAAATTGGTTTTCAATGTAACTTATGTCTGTGATTGTTCAGTGGTATGACGGATAGAAGGAGAAGATTGAAGGAGGTTCAGGTAGTGAACGGGCACAACACTGGTCTTACCAATAAAATCAAGCGCTTCAACATCTATATTGTAAAAACAGAAATGATAAACCTGTCAGCGGCAGGCAGATTTCTGTCTGACAGTCGCACGCGTAACATTTCTTTTGAGGGTGGGGAAGATACTAGGAATCTAACTAGCAATGTAACTAATTACTTTTGCATTTTTAAAGTAACTTGCCCAACACTGCACAGTACACAAATGTCGTGCACATGTGTAGTATTTTATTTGTTGATTTTTTCCCTAATAAATATTATGCATTTTATACATTGCTTTAGAAACCATTGCAGTTCATTTTTATCTACCTCTACTAACTTTCTCTTCCTCTCCCTTCCACTCTCCTCAGTTCAGCTTCCTCTTTTTCTCTCCTCTTTCTCTCACAACCTCTCTTTCTCTTTTCCTAAGGGCAAGGCTATTAATACTCTCTGTGCCACCTGTGCTGTGGTTATGTCCTGGTGTATGCTGGGAGCCAGACCACAGGCTGTATCCACTAGGTGACCATGTGCTGTCCTGCTGGAGGTTCATCTCCATGCGCCCCCAACCCCCACCCCCTTTTCTCTCCTCCCTCCTCTGGGGCCTAAACACGCATATGTTCCCCTTCTCCCTTTGACTCCTGTCAGCACACTCTGCCACATGATTGTCTCTGAAGAGCACATAGATTTAGTGCCAGTTCCACACGGGGCAGGAAGTAGTGCCACCTCGGCTGAATCAAGCAGGCGAGGGCAGAAGAGCTAGGCTCAAATGTGCAGAAGAGGCTAGTGCGAGCAGCCGGCTGCAGATGTTGCTCAGTGTGGAGCTGACAGGTAGAAGGAGAAGAATGTAGGGCTGCAGTTTCCTCCTTTCTGCTGAATCTGCTGTTTTTGTTTCACACAGCTGAGAGGGCTGAAAAGGCTTATTATGCAATTCAGAGTCTGTATATTATTTATTTCATTTAGACGGTTTGTTCCTAATGAGGTGCCTCGATTGAGAAAGTTTTTTATAATGATCAGTGCTATGACTGTCCTGACATTAATGAGTACCATTGCGTTCACATAGTTTCTGTATAGTGCAGGTTGTTTGTTAGATACTGCAAAGTTGTATTATTACAAAAAAAAAGACTGTATGATGGCATACATAAATTGCCCAGATGGTCAGACTGTTCCAGCATCCTTCAGTGAAAATTTCACATCGCATCCTGAATGTACAGTAGTAAGAATGTATTGTTTTATAGACACAAGTACACGTACAGGATTCACTTTTTATGTTATGTTTAAGAGCACTACTATGCACAAACTATTTTCCTCTTAGTGGCTGATTCTTAAGTGTACATTCACTTACTTTAGTGTTTGAGTCTTTCAGGACAACACAAATCACTACATTAGCTATTGGTGCATTGTGTCTCTATTGTGAGTCTCCGCTGAAAGAGAAATGTTAGCTAACGTTCGCAGTGGGTGATAAGCAACTGAAGACAAACTCTCAAATCTTTGCCAAAATACTGTAGAAACAGCAGTGCTATGACTGTCCTGACATTAATGAGTACCATTGCGTTCACATAGTTTCTGTATAGTTACAGAATAAATACCTTTACACATTTACTTCCTGCTGCTCAACAGAGAGCACAGACACTGAGTGCCAATGGTAGGTAACTCCAGTCATGATCTAAGAATAAAATGTGAGATCCTACTTGTGTAAAATGTTTGCAGCTATATATATATATATATACCACTTTACGTGTTAAGGGGATAGATTGTATAGATTGTACTTGCCACACAACACTGGTTATTTATTTACAATACGGGCCTTTGGCACCATGATAAACCCAAGTGCCTGTCTGTACATGCTGTCCCTTGTGGATCTTTGTGCATTCTCTAAGCCATACACATTAATAGAGATTATGCAGGCCTGCACTCATTAGTGCTGTAAATCCACTCCATTGAATGCTAGTGAATAATGTCTTTAATCAGGGAGCTGCTGGCTCTGTTCTGCACTCAGATTACTGCTGGAACACAGCACAGGTAAAACCATCAGTTAACACCAGGCTGTGATAGCAGATTTGATTAGAGTGCAGCCTTCTGCTTCCCTCTTGTCTTAACCTACAGCTCCTGCTTCTCAGGGAGCAGCTTCTCATCTGTGGCCCTATTTAATGAAAAGTATTGGCCTACTTTAGATAGATCATTGGTGTTTTTTGAAATGAGCACAATATTTCACAAAGTGCTTGGATAAAATTACATGCAATTGATCTGCATTTAATTTATTGGTGGTTTTCAGTGTAGCTTTGTCTCTATTATCTTTCAGCTGTCCCCTGTGACTATAGCAACCCTTTGCTCTGCATGTTATGCTGTTGTTGTTATCCATCATATCATATAGCCTAAACTATTACCTTCTATTTTACTTTATTTTGTTAGTGTTACTGCTACTTTAGAATTGTATCCCACATATATTAGCCACTCTGTTGAAATAAAAATCTAATCTGTCTTTTGATCAATCTGTTATTTTTATACACTATGGTTGATTGCTGCAGGAAAGTGGATACAATTATGTTATGGAAGCATTCAGTATTTATTTGTCTAATGTTTCAAATCCCACCAGAATCTTGTTATGCAGAAACCAGATTACTCATAAATGACATTCTGATAAACTTCCTGCCTGCAGTATTAGATTAGGCTAAAGCCCCATCCCCAGAAAGCACTACAATGTAAGGCTGAATAAACACACCCCACATGTTATGCTCAGAGTAGCACTTGGCATTTCCATGCCCAAAAGAGCAGATGCAACATAAGAGTGATGCCCGATTGAAGCTAAAAAGTCCATCCAGAACAGGTTCCCTCCCCACCCAGTTCCCTTTCCTCCTGGGAAGTCAGAGTAGCTCATAGGAGGAAGAGGTCAAGAGGACCCCCTGACTGTACTCATAAAAGAGGCAGAAAGAGAGAAGAACAATGATGAGAAGCCTTCAGCCGCAGGTGGAAAAACCTGCTGAGCCCTTCAACATTGCTGAAAATACTGGCAATAATGGCTCTGAGTGTGAATTATGATTTTTATTATCTTTCCATAAGGCCTCAAGGAAGCAAATTTTAAGAAACAAAAAGAACTGGATTTTCTTGTGCTGCCTTGTCTTTATCTTCCCACTGTAACCTCTCCTTTCCATGTCCTATGATAATTAAATACATCACTGTCATATCACAACATTGTGTTTTTAATTCCTATCTTTCTAATCATTTAGGGGGAGATGGGGGTAATGTGCGCCAAGGTCTATGACTTGGCATAGCTGGGAGGATGTGGGGGAGGTGTGGGTCAGGGGGGTTCTGTGCGTACTGAGGTCTATGTCTCGGCATGGATGAGGGGTTTGGGGACTGGTAGTTGCACGCAATATGAAGTCACAAATTAGGTACACTTTTGCGCTGTAAAGACTGAAAACTTTGCGTACCATTTATGTGCTTGTGTACCACTTATGTCGACCCCTGGTTATATTGTTTGATCTTGTTAACAAATTGTAAAACAGAAATGATATATTGTGACATGCAGTATTTCAATGCATTACTGTTTGAGACTAGCTCATTGGCACAGCTGTATTAATTAATTGTGAAAGGCGCCTTGATTGTGATTCGTTATTATTCTACACATACAAATGCTCTTTATCAGTTCTTTTCTGCTCTTACATACTAAATGCCTCCCTTTGTCTGTGTGATAGCTCTGCAGGCCAGCTGAGGATTTCAGAAAGAGCGCTGTGTCCTCAGAGCATCCCTGACCCTCTTCCATCTCCGGTGTTCTCTTTCTCTCACTGAACAGCTGTGGCCTCCAGCCTGCCGGACTTTAGGCCCAGTGTTTGCCGTTCAACTGCTCTTTCCACCTGTGGACGTACAGACGCCATTTATGTGCAGCTTCTCTCTCTCTCTCTCCGGTCTCTCCTGAGGCACAATGAGCCCTCCTGTATGCCTGGACCCTGCCTTGGCTCTTTCTGTGGCGTGCTTGGTTTCTGAGGCTACCCCAGCTGTGCCCTCCGTCTGCTTGACTGAATTGCAGTGAAGCAGGCCCATTATAACTGTGGTGTTCACCAAGTGTCCTGGCACATGAACTGACAGCACATGCTGATCACAGAGGAGGCCACAGAGACAGAACCTGACAAAAAAGATTGTTTTTCCTGATGACTTTGTATATTTTAAGTTTCATGAATGCAAATGGATGGACGATTAGTTCAAAAACACAATGGGATTAGTTTAAACAATTTCTAGCCATCACATTTTATCTGACAGCAGCACATTTTAAATACTAGTAAGAAAGGGCAGTGGCAAGTAACAACAATTGCCACTTTGAACAATGTATTGGGGTTATTTTCTTTGCTTTTTAATTCTTTGCAAAACTTCTCCATTACTGCATGTGGTCACATTTTATTGTGAAACCATGGTTTATGTGTTTGCACACAAAAGATGAAACACAGGTGAAACACAGCGTTCACTGTTGTATTACTGTAGCGAGTGAGGGTTGAGGCAGACAGGATATGTGAGATCCTTACAAATGTTTAACAAAAAAGTAGCAAAAAAAACAAACAGGGTCTGATGTGGAGCAGTGTTTGGGGATGGTACCTTGCTCAAGGGTACCTCAGTCGTGTCACTGACAGTCCTGGGATTCAAACCCATGACCTTATTATCATGGTGCTAACTCCCTAACCACCAGGCAACCAACTGCCCCCAAAAATGGCAAACTTTAGTTGGGTTTAAACCTAGAACACCTGTGCTAAAGCCCAAGGCCCTAACCTCTCAACCACAGAGTGATTGTAAGTACTAGGCCAGGCAGGTCCCAAATGGGAAAATCTGGGTAAAATCTCCCCAAGGAAGAAATATCTTGTCAAACATAGCCAGATTTGAACAAAAACTGCCTGGTCAGGATTACGAATCTGAACAGTAGAATTTCTAATTATTAACATGAACAGATGTATTTGAGAAATGTTGATAGACTTTGTATGGAGAGTGAAGCCTGAGGAAACGCTGGGCCTCTAAAAGACATGCCAGCTCTAGAGTGGCCCGATACCAGTAGAGAGGAACTTCCTGCGGGCTACGTCTCCATCTGCTTCAGTTTGGCTTCCCTCACTTTAGTCTCCATGACACCAGGTCTTTTCTCATCCTTCTTACTATCACCCCTCTTGTCCTGTGGAGCTCAAAAGCTCTGTGAAGTCTTCACATGCAACATAATAGCTTTAGCATATGGCTTCTGGTGCCCCATGTGAAGAACCTGTAGCATGTGGACAGCAGGAGAGGATTAATTGATTTTAATGTGCCTTTATTATACCATTTAAAATCCTCACACATTACTCAACATTAAACAATAGTGCCAGGCTTGTGCAGAGAACAAGCTATATCTAAAAGACAAACACGTTTTAAAGTGATTTTTTAGAAAGAATGCATGTAATGTACAATACCATTCCAGTTTCAAACTAATGAGAGTTTACTCTTCACTTACATGCCTTATTGTAGCTGGCAGCCAGGAAAAATGGCATTTAATGTGTGCCGGGGGAGCAGTGTGTCGGAACGGCACTTTGCACTAGAGAACCTCAGAGGTGCCACTAGCAGTCCTGGAATTCAAACCCATGACCTTCCAATCGCAGAGGCAACTTCCTAACCATCAGGCCACCAGCTGCCCCACCTTTAGGAAATATGTTTTAGGAAGATAAATATGTGTGGACTTTTTCTGAATAAGATCCTTTAGTAGTATGAGTGCACTGAGAAAGAGAATTGTTGGCTGGTTAGTGCAAAGCTTAAAATGTCTGACTTAGGGAGAGTATGGTTTAGGGTAGTTCTGTCTGTTCCTCAGTTTCCCCAGGCTTTGTTATTTATTCATGACTGCCTGGTCTTTGAGCTTAAGCTTTTGCTAAGGGGAGACAAGGAAAAATAAAGAAAAATCCGCGCTCCATCTTCATATTTTTACAGCCAAATGCAGGACTTTATTTGCAAGCTTATTTTCACAAGACAATAACAAATACATTCTGAAAACCTGAGTGCTGCACTTTGGTCCTCTCCAATTTGTGTTTTTATATTAAAAGAGAAAACATTTTATGTGATTTAAGTGAATTTTACAATGTATTACCATTATTAAATATATAATTATAACTACTTGGGTACAAAGTGCTTTCTAAGTGATAAACAAAAATTCCACCTCTACGTGACCACCCATGATTAACTGGTGATAAAAAGTGTTTTCCTTTTTGCTGCAAATATGTACATTGATTTATTGATTCTGTTTAATGAACAATTATTCTTATCTGCTCTGTTTGATCTGGACAAATGATTTAAACTTGGATAAATGAAAGATCTAATTTACATTGGTCATTTTTTAACCTTGATTACACTCTGGACATTTTTACAACAATAATAATTAATTATCAGAGACAGTAGGAGTCCTTTGTAGTCCAAAAACAGGATGTGATGTTCTTTGTGTATATAAAAGCAAATAGTAAACACTTTAATCCAAGTTTAGGAATCATGTGTAACACATCTCAAGAATGCGTTAAGGTACCACAAAGTTTAACTTTTATAATAACTTCTTAAGAATGTTTACAATAAACACGTCTCATTAAATCACAAATTGTTTGTCAGTACGTGCTTTGATACTGAACATCAAAGTGTACCTAATATTTTAATTTTCTGATTGACTGTCTCAGTGTTATCCTACATCAAAGTAAACAATGGTTTTCTGAGCCTCACTTTTAACATGAAAAAGCCATGGATAATCTGCCTGTTAGTCTACTATTCTACATTTCCTTCATGTTTTTGGTAGAGTAGATGATGAATTGGGAATGTCATGTTATTATTGTTAACTATCAGAGCTACACACATCTATAAGAGCATCAGTAATACTGCCAGAAAAAGGTCATGTCGTCCTGAGCAGAAATGCACTTCTGCTGGTCCCTGTAGTGGCCATTCAGTTCAGCTGACATAATAGAAATTGGATAGTTTTCACTTGAATAATTAAATAAAATATTTCACCCTACAATTCTGTTATCAGACTAAACATTGTCTCACTATCTGTGAAAGGCCATGACTCTGAGTTTAGCTGATAGTGAGCAATGAGGATTTCAGGCAGAAGGGTGAGAACACACAAACACAGTGCGATAAAAGAGTCAGCGTAACTATTGTTTTCCTCACATCAAAAGCCAAACTAATTTATCTTTGTTTTTTGCTAATATTTGCCTCATACAAATGTATTTCATTAGAAGTGAAGGAAAAAATATATAGGTCAACTACAGGACTGTAGTTGGTGGAAATCACATTTGTGTGAAAAGGGAATACGTGTTGTTTTGTGTTTTGTTCACCAATATGTATACTCAGACCCAAATGTCCTGACAAGTATTTACTTTTTTATGCTAAATATATTGGACTGAATAGAAATGCGTGGTATGATACAGTTCAGTTTGTATAACATTTGTGTTTCTTTGTGTGAACAACACATTCATACAATAACAAAAGTTACTGCAGCAAATCTTGTTTGTGTCATCTTGTTGTACTTTTACTGTTGCATTAGTATTATTGTATTACCTCTGTGTCAGGGCTGAGGGGGCGTGGACCAGACGTCAGACCAGAAATCCATGCTGATACTTTTATTAAGCACACAGGAACAAAATAAACAGGCACGTGAACCTCCAGATAACGTGAACTAGATACGTGATACAGACAGGGCATAAACTCAAGATATCGAGGCTTCACTGAGGCGAAACTCAGGCGTGAATAAGGCGATGGACTCATGAAGAGAAAACACACAAACAGGATTTAAATGCTAAACATAATCAGGAACAAAACACAAGACATCTGGAACACAAGAACACGTGACATCATCAGAACAGAACATACCTACAAAATAAAAGCCCTCAAAACAAGAACAGAAAACAGCAGCCCCTAACGGCCGCCGCCCGAACCGTGCCACTCTGGCCCTGCAGTAAAAATTTGCCTGCTGATGAGTGCCACATCAAGCTGCTTTTTTGGACTCCTTTTACTTCACATCGTATGCATAATATATTTGCTGAAGGTTTAGAGCATTTAGGTCATTCTGTGGGGAGATTTTCAGGTAAAGGGAAAGGCTTGGTTCATGAATTTTTACACACCCATGATGGTCTCAGTCTATGCTACTTTATGTTTTACTGCCTAGTTTATGGGAACCATGAACACAGGCAGGTCATGCATGAAAATAGCAACTAAGTCAGCCACTAAAACAGTGTGACAGTGTTCAGCATAGTTAAAATACTCTTGAGCTACAGTCTAATAAAAAGTGCACACACAAGTTTTAGTAAAAGTAACAGGGAAAATCAAATACGTATTTATAAGGAGCGCAGAGATTATCCTAACCAGAGAATTAAAGCAGCTGGTGGAGATGACACTAGATGACAAATGAACTTGTAATGAAACAGCTATCACACTTTCCATATCACACTCTCAAGTTAGCTTCACACAGCAGGATTAGATTCGATTCACTTTTGCTCTTTGCCTGATTGTCGGCATTGTTATTTGGTGAAATAACTGTTTGAATTAAATTCTAATCAGGTGGAACAACATCTGGTTAAATTTCTTGGCATTTCAGAACATGAAAAACGGAAGCTTGACAGCTGGTCTACATCAAGCCTTAGGCATCGAATCTACCTTTCTTCCTTTAAGTATATTTAAGAATTTTCCATTGTATTTTCTCATAAAGGCTAGGGATGGAACTCACTTATGAACATATCTTAGTGAAAAAGCGCTTTTGAGAAGGCAGAATGCTGCTTCTTTCTTCATTCACTGCCATAGGAATGCATTAAGCACCAGTCGTGATATTATCAGCTCTGTATTCATTATATCCATTTCCATTGTATACTCTCAAAATGTCCATATTTCCCAGTGAAAAATGGGCATGTGCTGTCATGCAAGATAAAACAAACAATCCTGTTTTGAAAAATGCAGCACTGGGTCCTAATATGCCTGTGTGGCATTGTCAAAATGCCAGGCTTTTTATCCCATTCTTTCATTCTTTCTTTCATTCATATTTTCTCTCGGGGCACAGTGGGGACGGTGCGTGAATGTCTTCCAGCATTAATGGCCTTTCTTATTCATGAAAACCAGTGCAGTGGAAAAAATCTTCTACACTTTTCGCTGGCGCTTTTGCCTGCCTCCACCTGCAGAATAGAGCACTGCCACCCACTGCCCATAAGCCACGAGGTCAAAATGGGCTCTAGAAAGCCTTTCTTAAAGACATCCTCGCCCTCTGTGGAGGTCTTGTCACATTGTCAGTGTCCTCACTGAAAGACAAAAGCTTCTTTCAGCCTCTCCTTCCTCCCTCTCATGTTCATGTCATGAACAGCATTGTTCATTGACACTTTGGTGAATCTATCTCAGCACTTGACAGCAATTTTGCAACAAGAGAAAGAGAGAAATGTCTGGGAGACATGCTTACGGTGGAAATGAACAGAACAGTGCATGTACAGACACACAGAGAGATGATAGAGACTTTTTGTACATCGTGTCTCCTAAACGCTACTGACTATTTAGAGGGGTAGGTGGCAAGGTCACATTGATAATGGAAACCAGTAATCTTGTGTAATGTTTTATTTTTCGTCTTCTGCTTGTTGACATGCATGTAAGGATTTGAAATAAATATCAGCTGTGCATAAAATCTTAGACTTTATAAGCTAATATAGAATGGATTGCATGCAAACATGTGCAAAGCCTGAATATTATAGTGTAAACTTACCATCAATATCTTACCATCAACTTACCATCAATATTTCTTAAATCTATTTGCTTGATTAATTTACGCCAGTTCCTTCACAATGATAGTTTACTATGATCTTTTCTCCTACAGTTTAGTCATGCT
The DNA here is from genome assembly GCA_037974465.1 of Brachypetersius altus. Lineage (NCBI taxonomy): Eukaryota > Metazoa > Chordata > Actinopteri > Characiformes > Alestidae > Brachypetersius > Brachypetersius altus. The sequence goes on along the minus strand of JBBPDB010000128.1, from coordinate 15,927,801 downwards.
CATTTTCCAAATGTTTCTTCCTGGCTGCTGATGGCTGTATACACAATACAATCACCGGTCACCATTAGGAGGATGGTTAGAGAGGTAAAACCGTCTCCAAAAATCAAATATTTGAGATTTGCAGGAGGTGGCAGAATTCTGGAGTCTGCAAATAAATTGAAATGCCACCTCTACGTCAACTATTTGGATTTCATGTGATGTTTTGGGGGCTTTTTTCCTCCAAAGGCCCTGGGAATTGTGTTGTAATACATGGCATTATGGACACCAGGAAGTACCTGAAGATTTTAAATGAAAATCTGACTGCCTCCACCAAAACACTGAAACTGGAGGATTATGATCCAAAACATCCAAATCCACACAAAAATGGGTCAGTGGCCACAGAATCAAGCTTCTGACATAGTCATTCCAGTCCTCTGACCTTAACCCACTGGAAACCTGAGATAAAGATTTGGTGACCTCCATAAATCAGACAATGGCTATAAAAATAGGAATGGAGTGAAGTGACTTGTTTACAGATGATTCAGTCTTTTGAAAGCCAGTTGATTTAGGATTTAGGATGATAGATAATACCCCTTTAAGCTGGATGATAATTATTACCAATGTAGAAACAAATGCAAAGTATAAATAGGTGCTTTATTTCCATTTAATACATCGGTTTATTTTTTTTAAGCAAAGAAACCCCACAAACTTAATATACTTATTTATCCAGTTTTCTAGTACATTTGAATGCAGCAAAACAAGAACAGTTTGTGCTATCCATGTAAAAGATATCTACACTATAATGGCTTTAAATATTAAATAAAGTGATAACAGATCGAGACTACAGAGAATACAGAGTATTCAGGAGAACAACCGTTTTATTTATTCATAGTCTTAACTTGTTTGTCTTGCATCCTCTTTCTTTTCTTTATTCATTCTTTGCATTTTAAAAAATGGGAATGAATAGATTTAATCAGCAAGCATCCCAAAATATGTGGTCTTATCAAAATAAATTCAAGATGTAGCCATTAGGCAGTCTGGGTCTGTATAAGTTCATATAAGGATGTGAAATGACACTTCCCTCTCCCTTGACTCTTTCCCCATCTCATTTACAAATGCTAATTTATTGAGACTGATTCTTGGAAATACATGCTCCACCTGTTGACAGCATAGGTTCTTGCTTCATAATTAAACTGTTGTGAAGACATTTTGCATGTTTGAGATGTAAGTAACTGTGGCATATTAAAATCCGATTAAGTTGTAACACTTGAGATTTGAGAGGCACTTGATGTACCCACATGGACTGAACTGCTAAATCCACATAATACATAATGACATTTACAGCTACAATTATTGTGATTACCTCCCTATTTTTCATAAGCAGATTCAAATAGAATGGTTTATTGGTAGCTCTGAGTTTCATTTTTGATTATGAATTGACTTCAGGAATCTAGAGACAAGTATTCAAGTAGTCAAAACGCTTTTGTCAAGTTCAAGACAAGTTTGTCTTTGAGTCCAAATCTAGACCAAAGAGGCTCGAGTCCAAGTCAAGACTGTGTCATGAGAGGTTTGAATCAAGACCATGGATTTTGAAATAATTAGACCACTGTGTGTTTTCTGAACAAGTTCAACCTACCACTTTTTTTTTTTGGTGGGGGTGGGGGGTGAGGTGAGGTTAGTTTGTCAACCATTGCAGGTGCTTTCTTTTTGCAGGAGATATTTGATATTTTGCCAGTGAATAAAAAACAAAACAATACAAAAAAACAGAGAACTGTGGCCAAAGGAAACATTGTCTTTAAAATGTAGTTGACAAATGTTGAGACCAAGTCTGGGTCCAAATACCAGCAAGTCCAAGACAAGTCTGAGGCATAGAAAAGATTGAGGGTGTCTAAAAATAAATAATATACATAAAACACTGTTAACACTGTTGTAAAGCCTCATATAAAAGGGTTTTGAATATGTTTTACTAACATTTTGGAATGAAAGTGTAAACCACATAAGCACCCTCATTCTAAGGTCAAATAATGAGAAATTGTAACTTATTTTTGTGCAACATTACTGTCTGATGCTGAACCAGTCTGCCCTCAGCATCTAAGTTTCTCTGCAGCAAACACAGTAAAAATAATCCATAAAACTACACTGAAAATCATGTCAGAGTTTTTCATCTGAAAAAGTTGGAGTCATTTGTGGTCCACAACAGTGTTTTAGGATGTGCAAAACAATTTCAATGCAGCTTTCATATAAAATGCTGGTTTGCTGAAATACAGCCGTGAACACACCACTGCACACAGTGTGAACAGCACGAAATTCAACATTGCATTTAACCCATTCACCAAGTGAAGCAGGGGCAGCCAGGAACACAGCACCCGGGGAGCAGTGCGTGGGACTGTACCTTGCTCAGGGTACCTCAGAGGTGCCTAGCGGTCTTGGGGATCGAACCTGGACTTTCTGGTCGCAGGGCGGATG
>JBBPDB010000128.1:15899596-15909785 GCA_037974465.1 Brachypetersius altus | reverse complement strand
TTATTTTACCCCTGAAAAGATGCACAACCCCTTGATTTGAATGAATTGGGCATTTAACAAAAAAAAAAAAAAACACACTTAATTTTACCTTACAGTTAGATTTAAGGCATGAGTGATTCTTTTATTTAAGGGGAGGTTCTTTTATTTAAGGGGCAAATTTAAAAAATAAGTGGAAAATTTAGTTGTTTGACACCTTAATCAGTCTTAATCTGCACACTGTCCTGTAAGGGAAACCACGGTAAAAATGAAAGTAATTTTAAGGGGTAAAATTAAGGTGTTTGGTTTTGTAGTGTCAAAATGTTACTACTGTATGTGCTTATACTTTTCAAGACATTATCAACACTATACCTGACATTTTACATTCATGGCTTGTGGCTAAGGGTCTTGCTCAAGAACCCAGTGGTGAGGTGCTGAAGGTATGGATCGAACCAGTGACCTCTTGGTCAAGAGGCAAGTATCCTATCCACGAGTCCTTTTCATGTTGCAGAGCTCAAGGATAGATTGAAATGACCAGACCTGCCCTAGAGAAAGCCTTAATGATGTGAAGTGCATCTTGCAATTTAATCAAGGTGTGTGTTCACAAAAATTCACAGTAAAAACAAGGTTCATTCAAATTCAAAGAGCATTTTAAGTCATAAAAAAAATAACATTGATATTACTTTTAATATTAATAATTAATATTAGCACTTCAGAATGTCTTGCATATCTATGAGAAATACATTTTTTGTCTAGTAAATTCTTACTACCAGCTTGTCTGGATACATACTTTATTTTTTTTAAATGAAATAAAGACAGAGAAAGAATAGCAACAGGCAGGTATCCTGCCTGGGTATGCCACCATTTTAATTTGATCATATTCATTGTGTAATCCCAGAAGCTGAATCAGACAGGGTTTCAGCTAGCATTGGGTCTGGTTACTGGAGCAGTCTGCACTGAGAGGACAGGTATCTCTGTTAATCCACAACCACAGCACACAACTGTCCACAAACAAGACAGCACAGTCACTCCGCATTCAAATCGTGTTCACATCCAGTTTTCCATTACAAAGTACTTTTGCATCAAACTTTGCTTTGGTTATTGGGCTCTACTGTGGACAGCAGTGAAAGTAGCACAGCCACCTGAAACCACCTGGTGACTCAGCATGACTTTGCCCGAACTGTCTACTTACCTCACTGCTAGCAGTAGCTTCTGGTGAGTTTTCGTTTGCCTGTCCAAAAACAGGACACAATTCACCTAACACAACCTTGTGATAAGGCTTAGTTTCACCTACCACATGTTCAGTTCTTTCATATTAGTACTCTGTCCCAGCTCTAATTATCAGATATGGTGTGAATGCCACTCAAACCAATTAAAAGACATCCCTGATGAAAGAGAGGTTTAACATTATTCTGTGTTTCTTCAGCTTTTGTAAGAGTTCAAGATCAGAGGACCATATGACCAACGATGCTGATAATTAATTTCATTAAATTACTGAGAATGCCATGGGTAAAGGTGATTGATAATATCCCATGAGAACGCTGAGCAATGCAGTGTAAAAGGTTTTCAACACGGTCACGGGCTACTCATTTCTCATCCCCTTAAGCTTAGTAGTGTTTACTTTACTGAGGGAGTTTCCAAATAAATTTGATATAACAAATATTACATACCCAAATCTTACATACCCACAGAACTCCTGCATGCAAGTCCACTTTCTTTGTGTACACGTATCCACTGTATCTTTTGCCATGTAGAATTTGTGCTAGCCACTCTCCCATTCAATTAACTAGTGTTTTTGGGTGGCTGGATGATTTGATAAGAAAGGACATCCAGTGAAGTGGCAACAGGTCATGTACACCCCAGGCTCACTGATGCATATAGGGAGCTTACTGTAGCACAAATTACTGAAAGGTTATGTAATAAGATAGTCAATGTAACCAGGCTGTTTGAGGACCCCACCTAAACACTACAAAATATTGCAAATCTAATGAGTAAAAAAATCCAAACAACCTAAAGAGCAACTGTAGCATAGCATATCATAGCATAGCATAGCATTCCATCCATCCATCCATCCATCCATCCAGTACCGCATATCTGGGTGCAGGTCGTGAGAGTCGCAACCTCAGCAGAGATGCCCAGGGTACATCCAGAGGGGCTGGACAGGGACGAAAAATCGGACCGGCATTATGAGCATGGACCGGGATGACCAGCCCACCCAGGACCTCTCGCGGTCGTATCGGAAATAGTCTTTTTATGGCGTCGGTTCCAGTTAGTAGCCAGATTTTTATAAAGCAAAGCAGGTAAGACTAAAGGACTTTGTAACTGTGCATGTTAACAACCCCTTCTTAGGTATTAAATTTGACTGTAATTATGTCTCTGCCTGTTTCACATAAGATACAAGGCTGAGGAATGAAAATGCACACAGTGGGGTTTGGGTTATTCATAATAACATACATTTGAACACATACAAGACATTGCAAGGTTGTGTAAATTTAATGTAAAGAGTTGAACTTCAGTTCCCACAATTTATTAAAACATACAGTAAAAGATAAAAATAATATTCATAAAATGTGAATGATACATGGTGGGAGTGTAATCGAGCATCACCTATATGTCAGAGAGCCAGATGTTGTCACGGGGTGAGACACAAATGACTGGTACGTTCACCCATTTGTCGCGAAGTGGAAGAGAGCAGTCACAGAAGGCACAAAGGAGCCGGTAAACCACGCTTTTGTTTTGACAGCTGTGGTGAACCAGTGAGTTTAGTTTAGTTTAGTTTTTCACCTGTGCGTTTACTGAGAAAAGTTTAACATGTGTCATTTTTCTCAGTAGGCTATTGGAGACCAAAAGAGAGAGAGATATTGAAGCTAAATGCTTTACCTATGTAATCTATAAAATCAGGAAAGTTTTAGCTCAGGGTCTCACGTGCTCCTGCCTCTCTTGTCTTCCCCACAACAAAGACTTGGGTGTAAAAGTGTCCTTGAAGTTGTTAAATACAAAAAAAAGATGATATAGCCCAGTCTAATAGGTCAATAATAATAATAGGCTCCAATAACCATAGCTTATAGTCTCATTTCAAACAATGAGCTTTGTTTTAAAGTCCTTTTAAAGTCTGTTTCAATTTCCAGCCAGGCATGATTTGATTAGGTTTAACAACACAGTCTGGCTCTTGGAGCATTTTAAACTAGATTCTGTTAGTGAAGCTAACCTCTTATCTGAATTCATTAGGTTGTAAGGGATTTTTGTCTTCTATCTGCAAGGCCTGTCCAGCCTCTCAGCATTTGCTGTGTAAGAATGCCTTTGTAAGTGGAAGATGGAAGTGTCAATTGACACTATGTCCCCCCGTGAGTACTGTATTAAACTTTGAGCAGTGGAGTGACCACAGACAATGGTCTGCAGAGTGCACAGATTCTTGTCATATCTGATCTTTCTGACTAGAAGGTGTGCTGTCTTGAGACAGGCTCCTAATAAACACAGTTATTCCAGCAGGCTATGGAGGAGTGAGAGGTAGAGTGCTGGTGGTTCTGAACTGTGTAGTTTACTGTTGATTAAAAGAGACAGATGTTCCACATGCTATGCTCTGATTGGGTGACATCTGTCAACCAAGTTAAGACCTTATCAAATAATAAGTGCCCATGCTGTTAAACAAACAAACAAAGAAACAAACAAACAAACACTAATTTTAATTTGATTGTTCTTATGATGTCACACAATCCACTATTCATTATTTAACCCTATCCATTGGCAGTAGAGTGTTTTCTGTCTTTCTGAATAAGCCAAAATAGTGTACTGAGGAGGGAACTGAGGAGGATCAATGCTAGGAAGGCAGCAGGTCCAGATGGCATCAGTTAAAGAGAAGTCGAGTCCTGTTTTGATCAACTGTGTGGGATGATGGAGCACAAGATCAACTTGAGCCTGAAGCTGGGGAGAGTACCACAGCTTTGGAAAACTTCTTGTTTGGCACCAGTGCCCAACACCCCCCTTTCAAAGGACATCAACAGCTAAAGGCTGGTGGCTTTAACATCCCACCAGACCCTGTAGCGGTTGGTCCTTGCTCAGCTTAGGCCCCTGTGAGCTCATCACTGGACACACTTCAGTTTGCCTACCAGCATTGGAGTGGAGCCCTCTCTCACATGGAGACGGCTGTGAGAATCATGTTCTTTGATTTCTCCATCCTACCCACAATCCTGATGGACAAGCTGGAGTACACACGAGTGTGTCGGATAGGGTTGTCTGCAGTACAAGGGCGGAGATGGTTTCTCTTCACCATCTACACACAACTGCTACCTGCAGAAGTTGAGGACTCTGCAATAGTCAGACAGGGAGTACAGAGAACTGACCTGGGACTTTGTGGACTGGTGTCAGCAGAACTACCACCAGATCAACACTGGAAAAACCAAGGAGATGGTGGGAGACCCCTTCAGGCACAGACAACCTCCACTGCAATCACTAAAGATCTAAGGTCTGGGCATTGAGGCTGTGGAGAGCTACAGGTACCTTGGTGTTCATCTGAACAATAAACTGGACTGTACATACATATATATATACATTAACATATACATATACAGTATATACATATATATTTTTCAATATACTGTACTTTCATATTTGTATTTCTAGACTGCGTACTTTTTATATGATACTGTATAGTTTTTTTTTTGCAGCTCTTACCTTTGTACTTTGTACCACTTTCTGTTGTGCACATTTCCCACTTGCAGGACTTATAAAGGTTTATCTTATCTTATCTTATCTTAATACAGAATTGCCAATCAGAACAGAGCAGATCATTTGCATGTAGCATTCTAATGCATAATCTCACACAAACTTTAAAAAAAAACAAGAAAAAATCAATCACTGTTAAAATGTTAAGTGAAAGTACACTGACAGTGTCAGTATTCAAGCAAAATCTTGAATTTTGCTTGAAAAGTCAAGGCATATTTTCGTTTGCTTTATTCCTAATACTTTTTTATCAAGTTCTAAGGCAATTACAGCTTCTCTTTCCCAAAGGCACTAGTCCTTACAGCGTCACCTAGGATAACATCCTTTTTATGCATTAGTATGGTGTTAATTATAAAGCACTTAATTTGAGAAACAAAGCAGTAATAGAAGATTCAAGCAATCTTCGGAGACAAGAGGATAAAAGGATCACCCAACTATATAAAACCAAATTCAGTCACAATGTGACTCTCAGATTGCGTTTTTTTTTTTCTTTTTTAAAAAATTCAATTAACTTTGTGTTTGGAACAATTCAAAGGCAATGGAACAGCACCCCGGCAACAGGGGAGACAAGAGAAATGCACAAAAATGAGAGAAAGCTTAAGCATTGCCTTAAGAACATGTTTTTATGCTGTTAATCACTGAGCTGAAAAGTACTGTGTTTTGGCTCTTTTCAGTGCTGGACCAAGAAAAGTAAACTAATACTAAGGTTCTGAAATGGAGGAAAACACTGAAGTCCAGGGACCAGTGCAAGGCAGCTCAGTCATGGAGACCTTGAAATGGGTGTCACACTACAATACTGTTGTGCAATATTGTTAGACAACAACAATAACAACAAAAAAAAACATTAACTGTATTTCTCTCATTTGCTGTGTGTTTCAGACTGATTTGTCTTTGGTCAAAGTGTGCAACACACTGTCAGGTTCTATTTTATGAAGTTTTATGGGAAGCATAACAGAATAAAGCAATCAAAATGAGTTATACTCGGTTTGGTAAAACAAAGTTGCTAAAAGAAAATTGCTACTTTTTTTGTTATCGAGGCATGTGGATGTGAAGAATCTCTTTAAAGGAATTGTTTGCCTGAAGAACCATTTAGAAACAGTACAGGTATTAATTTTATTCTAAAGGTATTCTAAACCTACTGGTTAAGGGTATAAAAAAATTGAATTTCTAAAATTAGACTTCAGATATCTATCTCAAGGCAGATAATGTCTTAGAAAATCTTATAAATTATTATAGTATATTGTCTTCATGCCAAACAGAAGAATACTACTAAAACATGTAAAACCTTGTTGAGTTTGTTGATCTTTTATTTTGTTTGATTTCACTGTATAGTATTGTATAATGCACATTTTTTAAATCTACTTTATTCTATTCTATCTTTTTTTTTTTTGCTCTTTGTTTCTGTCCACTTTCTGGCGTGACAATATGGGACTAATAAAAGTTTATCTTATCTCTTATTTAACATAAGTGACTCCTTAAGGCTTTTGAAAGCTTTTATTAGTTGGGTTTTTTACTGTGTCCAAATTGGAATCCTGTTCCCTTATTTCTAGGCCTTAGCCTAACTCCACTCCCAGCAATACTCAAAGCAAGCTGTGTTGTATAGACTTTATCACATGATATAAAATGAAGAACACTGCAGCTATGTTTATTTGATTTCAGATTAAGCATGTTTGCAAGGAATGACAGTGAACTGGATAATGAACCATTTTTTATTTCCTGTTTTTGCACCTTTAGGCGGTCTAAACGCCACCATAAGCGATCCTTAAACATGATTGCGGTACTCTTAAATGAGCCAGCGTAACTGCTACTAGCTTGTTAATTTAGGCAGAAAGTGCATGCCTCATAAAGGCTTATCTGCAGGGTGAAGCTAGATGGCATTTTCTTTGGATAACCTTTGTGCACAGAGCAAGAGACTTATCTGTGGAAATTGTGCAGTGCGCTGCAGTGCATGCAGGGTAATGCGGTTCTGTCAGTGCCCCTGTCTCTCATTATAAGGCCTGATTAGAAATTCATGGAGAATATTAAATGTCACTGAAAGGGCAGAGAATTGTTATGCAAATGCTAAACGCAAAATATTTTCTCTCCCTTGCTATGTTTTTCAGTCTCCTAATTAGTAAGCTGGAATCACAAGGATGTAGGAATTTAAGTTGTCTGCTTTAGTGATATAGTGCCAAGATGACAGTACAGTTACAGCGTGTATGCAATAGTATTAAAATTAAAGTCCTGACTGTTGATTTTGATAGCGATTTCCAAGGCAAAAGTAGAGTGTGATTTGTTACTGCAGTGGGATGAATGTGTGTGTTTGGAGCTCTGTTGTGGCTGCAGTCTCACAGGAGGAAGTTCGGTGCTAAGTCAACAAGCACACGGCTTACAGTCTGACTGTTACGATTCAGTAACTACACTAACGAACCCTGGCCACACTGTCAGTCACACTCACACTCCAAGGCCCCTCATGCACAGCCAGACAGAGTCTGCCAAACCTTTTCCTTAATATCTTCACACCAACTGCCTTATGGAAGCATAGTTTTTGCAAGAGACTTTTGTTTATGTGTTCCTGTGTATTTCAGTTGCTTTCGGAAATACTTGAAACAGACTAGGAATATCAAGAACTGTTTATTCTTATGAAATGCTCCGTGTTGAGCTTCTTGTTAGAGCTGTTAAAAGGACAAACCTACAATTTGCAGATCCAGCACATTTTGTTTGGTTATAATATTTGGAATATTCATATATTTTCAAATACACACTTAAGGTAAATTGTCTCCTTAGCTGTGCCATTAGCAATCCTGGGATGCAAATCCACAAGCCTCTGATTGCAGCTCCCTAGCCACTAAGCCAACAGTGGCCTAAAGGTGATGTATTCAATTTCCAACCATTCATTATCTGAACTAGGGTTTCAAGGGGTGCTGTAGCAGTCGAAGGGCAGAAAGCAGAGAAACACCCTGGACAGGTTATAAGAGTACCTGGGTGAAACCCATTCAGATACAGAGATTAAAATGAATTCAAGTTATATTATGTAGAGTGAAAATAAGGCAATGACAAAATAAGCTATTTTTAAATCAATGTATGTATGTAAAATTCTCTGGCTTGGCTCTGCAGCTTCTATTGAGTATCCCTTTGTTCTCTGAGCCACAGCTGTCAAATATGATCACCACAGAACGGAAGACATGCAGAGAAGTTAAACAATCCATTTAGATGTTGTATGGCGCAAACATGCTGAACTGTACCATGCAGTCAATGCGAACTTCATGAATAAATCAGGAGGATGGAACTCTGCGGGTTGTGACTTTGCCGTTTCCTGATATGCCTCTTTTCCTTCTCTCCCTCTGTCAATATTTGTATGGGCATGTGTTTTTCAGGCATGAGATCCATTTGATATGCTATTATTTTATTATTAAATACCTGAACATTTACACTTTTAATAAATGATGAGCCCATTACTCTAGTTTGTTTGTACAGTGTGGAGTTTAGCAGGGAGCAGATGCTGAAAAAGGTAGCCTAAATAGTTCAATCAAGAAGACATGACACCAAGGCTAAACATAGACAACGGAAAAAGACTAAGGCCTAGGCAATGATAGCACTTAGCAGCAAGAGGTCTGGCAGAGGGTATGTATTAATAATATTGTGGTGATGCCAAAGAAGATGCTGATATGAGCTGTTAAGGGCTCAGTAATGGAAAGGTACTGCTGAAGACCTGCCTATGGCGGGTATAACAGCTATTACAAAAAATTAAGCAGTTTCTTCAGGGAAGACATAATGCGATCTTAGAAGAGAGAACAACACAAAAGACTTTCTTGTTCTTTTACTCCTTTACAGTGGAACATGGCTAAGTGAAGAATAAAAATTTATTGTACTGGATGTGCTAATAGACTGACTGGCCTGCTGTGCACCATTAAAATGACCAAGAGAATCTTCTGGAGTACGCCATCATAATTTGACCCCCAGGAATTTCACAGTTTTGATCTATGGGGGTTATAATGGTTACTTTTTGTGTATACCATCACCGTTATTGAAAAAGTACTCTGTCTGTAGAATGTCTGAAAACGGTCACTTTTTCTCAGAAATTTCAGGAGCAAGGGCATCCAACAAATCAAACACTCAGATTAAACTGAATCACCACTTAAAATACATAACATGTAGCAGCAATGACTGCAAATAATGTATATTACCAGTAGGCTTTTTACATGAATTACTCATTTGAATCCGTGGCACACCATTTCCTGTCATGTCAAGAACATATTATTTTCAGATTTTTTGGTCAGGACTGCCACTCTTTTTTTTTAAGTGAAGTGAAAGTGACCATTTGTCATACGTGAACACGCCACAGCACACAGTGTGAACAGCACGAAATTCTTCCTCTGCATTTAACCCATTCACCAAGTGAAGCAGGGGGCAGCCAGGAACATGACGCCCAGGGAGCAGTGTGTGGGGACGGTACCTTGCTCAGGGTACCTCAGCGGCCTAGCGGTCTTGGGGATCGAACCCGGACTTTCCGGTTGCAGGGCAGATGCCTTACCCACTAGGCCACCCAACTGCCCCACTCTGGGAATATTCACTAATAATACTGATAATGGCTGATCATTTTTCAGTGCTGACTGTAGTTTAAACATGGCAAATATCATTTCATGCCACAGTAAATGTTATACCACAGCCTATTCTCTAATGCTATTCTCTTACCATTCTTTACTTCACATTAACCTAAAGGTAACTTGCTAAAAAGCAGGTAAAATCTGAATCAAACTGCTTGCTAAAGATCCTGACAGCTAGTATAATTTGCTTCTACTGCAGCTATCTATTTCTTTTTGTACAAGCCTGGCTGTTTATCCAAGGCAATGTCTAGCCAACATCCAAACAGCTTTTGAGGTTACAGGCTGATGTTGCAGTCTTTCCTCTCACTTTGCAGTGCAGCCAAGGCAGGGGTGGATTAGAGCAGCAGCAGCTTTCTCCAGGTCCTAGTTTGCTATGTGTATATTTTAAATTGGAGCAGTTGCATAAGCTAAAGAAAAAGAGAGGAAAAACTGCTTATGATTTAAACAAACAGTACATTTTTAGGAGGATCAAGGAACTATAACCCAGGTATAGTATAACCCAGGTGAAAATTACTAAGTGGTGAATTACTATATGTAATCAATACTGTTCATAATCAATGATCAATAAAAAAAAGCCTGATAAAAGACAGGAAATACAAACAACAAAAAAAACTTTTGTTAACTAACAAGGAGAAACAAGCTAGATAATGCAATTCCTCTAGATCTTTCTGCAGCTTTTAACACCGGAAACCATCAGATCCTCCTTGCTTCACTCAAACTCAGAATCACTGGTTCTACATTGCAAAGGACTGTTTCCTACCTTGAAGGTCTCAGTTATCAAGTGTCACAGAAATGATCTACATCTGTCCCACAAAGACTATTGTGCCGGTATCAATTTGCATACCGGCACAATAGATCCACTGAAGATGCCATCTCTCACACCATTCACACCACCATGGCTCACCTGG
>JBBPDB010000128.1:15872362-15885482 GCA_037974465.1 Brachypetersius altus | reverse complement strand
ATATAACTTAATCTACTTGGATGTATCATCTATCATTAAAAAATTAACTATGAGTGTGATTCATTGTTATTTTGTATTTTAGAATGTTCATGTAACTGTTTTATTTTATTCAACATCCAAACAGCCTAAACTACAAATTCTTAAAAATTGCTGAATGAAAACAAACACAGGCTTACATTTAACTTTAAACTGTTATAAATGGTCTGAGCTATTGCAATTGCAAATTTGCGGTGATGTTAAAAAAATATTCAGTAAAACATATAGTACTCAGTCATATACTTTGCACATTGTCACGGCTCTGTCAGCGGCCATTAGGGGTCACTGCTTTTCCTTTTCTGTTCTTTTTTATTTGGGCTTTTGTTTTGATATCCTGGTCTTGCGTCACGTGTCTGCTTTGTGTTCACCTGCCTGTGTTTTGTCCTGTGCTTATGTGTCTTTATAAGCCTGTCTTTGTATTCCATTCCTCATGTGTCCATCGCCTCACTTCCCCAGTCTGTATCCAGCGTCTGTAACCTGTTTATGCTCCTGACGGCCCGCGTGCCTATTTCAGTTCCTGTTTTGTCTCCTTTGAATAAACACACGAGCATGGAATCTTGGCTATCTGTCCGTTCCTCCGATCCCCGAGGTAAACCAGAGTCGTGGGCTCGCGCCTTCGACAGATGGACACATCATCACAAAAGCTCTAACCAGAGCGAGGAGGTCCGTGCATGGAATGCCGCCATGCGTGCTTTGGTGGCGGACTACTCGGACATGGACCCCATTGAGGAGGAAACCGCCGACTGGCGCGATCAAGCCACCGCCTGGGCAAAGGAATGGGGCGGCAGCGACTCGGAGGACGACCACTCGCTCTTCCGGAGCAAACAACCCCCATGGGAGCTGCCTTGGGACACGTTTCCGTGGGGGTCCGAGTACGAGGACCTCCCAGAAGCTGACCCCCCTTCCACACCAACAAAGAGGCAGAGGCGCAAGAAACGTGGGGCGCCCGCGGCTTCCTCCACACCACAAAAAGCCGCCTACCTGGGGGAAGAAGGCGAGTCGGAGGGAGAGTGGGAGTCCTTCGACTTGGTGGGTTTTCTCTTTAGCCTTCCGGTCGAGGATTCCCAGGACGAGGAGCTCCCGAAGGCCGCCAAGCCTTCTCCAGCGACGAAGAGGCGGAAGCTGAGGAGACGCGGAGCTTCCGTGTCCTCCCCAACACTGCTCACACAAGCGGCCGCGGAGCCGCGAGCGCACGAGCCAGCCACAAGCCCGTCGGAGCTGCCACTGCAGCACGAGGCCAGCGCAGTGCGTCACGGAGACGCCTGGGAAGAGGTAGACCAGGCACTCTGCCTTCCCCACCAACTCCAGGAGCACCAACAGCAGCGGGAGCAGCTCACGCATGCCATCTGCGAGCCCCACGAACGGCTCCAAGCCTCCACCACTCCAGCTGGCACCGCGCGGCACGAAGCTGCCTGCGTGGAGGAAGAGGGTGACTCCGATGCGGAGTGGGAGGCGTTTGTCCGTGGAGGATTTGTGCTTGGGTTCCCGTTCCAGGACCCCGGGGCCGAGGACCTCCCGAAGGCCACCCCTCTTGCTCCAGCTGGCTGCCCTCCCACTCATGACCCACACAGTAAGGCCCCTGTCTGTCATGATAAACCCTCAGCTAGACTAGATCTAGGGTCCCCAGGCCTGAGGAGCGGGCCTGTGAGCAGTAGCTCCCCGCCTAGCCTAGCTTCCTGTTTCCCCGGTCCAGACAGAGGGCCCGTAGGCTGTTTGCCCCCAGCTGGACTAGCTCTAGGGTCCCCCGGCTCGAGTAGCGAGCCCATCTGTTATGATGATCCAGCTAGACTAGAAGTAGGGTTTCTGGACACGAGTAGCAGGCCCATGAGCATTAGCTCCCCACCTAGCCTAGCGACCTGTTTCCCCGGCTCGAGTAGCAAGCCAGTCTGCAATGAATATCCAGCTGTACTAGAATCAGGGTTTCTGGGCCCGAGTAGCAGGCCCATGAGCATTAGCTCCCCGCCTAGTCTAGCTAAAATCTACATGAATGTTTTTGCGGACATAGGTGGACATATTTGATTCATCCTTTGGTTGAAGTCAAGTTAACTCTGGAAACAGTCTTACTGAAGTTTATTTACTAGACCTGTCCTAAAGTTTTTGTGAAAACATTTATCTCTTCCCAGTCATTTCTTAGAGTATAGTGAAGCTGTGTTCACATTATTTCATAATTTGTAATTTAAAATGATTTCTCGCCACAAACATTGTAACCAATCATATAAAATGTAGCTTAAGTTATCAGATTTATTGGGCAGCTTTCAGATTTTAAATTGGTGATTGTATGATTAAAAGAAGTAATCTTTTTCACAAAATTGAGATGGCAGGATTAAACCAGTGACAGGTAAACGCAGATTATTTCATTACAATGGCACCTGTGAAGGGTTGGAGTATATTTGGCAGCATGCGAATGGGCAGTTCTTAAATCTGATGTATTGGGCAAGTGTAAGAATCTGAGCTACCTTCACCAGAGCCTAACCGTGATGCTAGATGACTGGGTCAGAGGGTCGGGTGTTCTCATTATGCAGTGGTAAGTACTTACCAAAAAAGTGGTCCAAGAAATGACAAGTGGGAAACAGCCAGTGACAGGGTCATGGGTGCTCAACGCTCACTGGTTTCCTATAGGGAACAAAATGTGGTCTGCTTGGTCCGATCCCACATTACAGCTACTGTAGATCAAATTGTTGAAAACGTTAATGCAGGCTGTGACAGAAAGGTATCAGAGCACACTGTGTACTGACACAGAGCATTATAACTAGGCAATGATGCAATGGAAGAAGGTGACCTGTTCTGGTGACGACACAGCTGGGTTCGAGAGATGGCACCAGGGTGCATTTCAGGAAGAAGACAAGTCAGAGACTTGTGTGATCCTCTGGGCATTATCCTGCTGGATCATCTTGGGTCCTGGCATTCAAGTGGATGCTTCTTTGACATGTACCACCGACCTAAACATTGTTGCAGACCAAGTACGCCCTGTCAATGCAACAATATTCCCTAATGGCAATGGCCTCTTTTAGCAAGATAATGTGCTCAACTACTGCAATGATTTTCAGGAGTGTGTTGAGGAACAATGCAAAGAGCTCAAAGGTTGCCTTCAGATCATTATATCTCCGTCTGATTGACCATCCATGCAATGTTGTGGACAAATTAGCCCAATCCATGTAGGTTCTAATGTCCAGGACCTAAGGTCTCTGCTGCTAACGTCTTGGTGCCAGATACCACAGCAAACCTTCTGAAGTCCTTTGGAGTTCATGCCTCAACAGTGCAGAGCTGTTTTGGTAGCATGAATTAGGTGGATGGTATTAATGTTTTGGGTATTAATGTTTCGGTGTAAGAGCCTAAATAAAATACATTTAAGCAGAAAATATCTAGCACACTGATATACTGATTTATTGATATGCTGATATGATGTGGGAGAAATTTGTGGGAGAAATTATGGGTTTCTGGTCAGCTTTATGTCCCAATAGTGATATAATGCTGCTCTTTAAATAATTTAAGGTAGGGATGTGGTGGCGGGGGAAGTTGATCAGGTTGTGGACTGTGGGCTGTGGAAGGTTGGTCCACTCCTCTTTAATAGCTGTGCAAAGTTGCTGAATATTGGCAGGAACTGGAACACATAGATTTAGACAGATTTGTGAACAATATTTGAGAGTAATAGGTCTTTTGTGTATGTAGAAAATATTTCAGACCTTTGAGTTCAGCTCATGAAAAATGGGAGCAAACACAAAAGTGTTGCCTTTATATTTTTGTTCAGTATAATTGCCAGCTAGCTTGCAAGATAAACAGAACTAGCTAATGTTAGCAGACAGTTAACATCACATAATAAAGCAATACTCTACAAAAGTAACCTAAACTGCATTTTACGTCACGTTTTTCATTGATACATTCACTCTTTATAATGAGTCAAGCCTCAGGCAGTGTCAAAAGTCAAGAAATGCCCAGGGGCACTGTGGGAAGTGTATGTGTCTTCCTGCCGAGGGAGGAAGAAATATGTTTTAGTTTTTAACTTGTATTTTACAGATTTTACTGTTCAATTATTCAGTACAGTTTTAAAGACTTCCTCAAACTTTAACCCCTTGAAAGGAGAGCTTTAAGCAGGGGGCTCAGACCTTCTCTAACCCTGGCTGAAACTAATACCTGCAAGTAGAAGTCTTCTAATTTATATAAAGAAATGGAGCAGTTGCACAATTAAGTGCATGGATTACTCCTTTTCGCATGACCACGACTGAATAAGATTATTCTCTTTTCACCTGTAAAAATGTCAAGGTCATTGAAAAGTTCATTGTGAAAGAGTTTTGTGGCATATTCTGAGGAAGTAGGTGGGAGTGTCACAGCCTGCCCTCCAGCACCAATGCCATTCACAAACATCACACTTTTACAGAGCCCATGAGACCCATACTGAGCTGGTTCTAAAGTCTTTCTGATGCTGGACATGTGGCATGATTTATAAAAACATGACCCGGTGGGCTGATGCAACACTGCAGCAATGCAAGTGTTATGACCATGAGGGCCACACTCAACTAGTCTTACAAGTGATGGAGGCATCTGCCCCTCTGATGATAAAACCCCATTTCATACTTCTATTTATTGGACTTGTAAAATATTGAAATGAATGAAATAACAAAATCTGCCCTCGTAGTGTAAAATGACTCCCCTGAGGAGGCAGTGGAGGCAGTGAGAAATTTCACAGACACGTGTTTGAAATCGTTTTCACTCATTGATTTGATTAGGACTCTGAATCCATTCAGATAAATCAAAGCCACTGCTCAAGATTTATAAAACAAGTTTAATTTACTTCACTTTTAGGCCATGGTCTCACTAATTGTCAAAGATTGCCTCCTCTAGCAGCCTAATGTTCCATATTATATGCTAATTATTCTGTCCCACACAGAACCAAAATAAAAAAAAAGAAACATTTAGATTAATTTAATGTGTTTTTTTGCCACTAACTTCTGGCCATAGCAATCAAAATAGTATCTAAAAATTGTAGGAGGATTGGACTCCTTATTTATTTTGAGTTAATCATTTAACAACGCATATACCTTAGCAAAAAACAAATTTTTAATTTTGCACTGGTGTGAAGCGGCTAAGGTAGCTAACAAGTAATGGAAGTTCATTGCCCACCAATTAGCAAAGAGGAAACTGCACACGTAATTATTACACGCTCCCTCTGAACAATAACGACACCCAGGCTGGTGAACAGTAATAACACAATAGCTCATCAGCAATAGCAGCACCTCGAGGCCAGATTTTTTCACCATACTTTTGTCAGGTTTTGTGGTAATAGGAGGTCATACAATATAAGTAACAGCTTAATCCTTACTAGGGTTGTGGGCACCCAGAACTTATCCCGGGACCACAAGGCAGGCACCAGCTCATCACAGGGTGCACCAACGATTAATTAAGAATCCCCAGTTCACCTGAGACACATATCTTTGGACTGTGGGAAAACCGGAGACACTGGAGGAAACCCAAACCACCACGCGGAGAACATGCAAACTTCACACGCCCACTCAAGACTAGGACATAGATTTGAACCTTCAGCCCTGGAGGTCTGAGGCAACAGCACAACCCACTGCACCATCATGGGGCCCAAATAAGTCTTGAAAAATCAGTACGGTCTAAGAAAAATGTGATGCGGACTACAAATGGCTTATTAGAGGTATAAGCTTTTATTACTTAGCATCATAGCTATTGTGTAAATCTAAAGAACCAAACCTCTGACACCAGACATGTCCTTGCTAACTGACTACACTGGTGGTGAGAAGAAAATTTAGTAGATGTTGTCTGAACTATGACTTGAAGAAATCTAGTGCCAATATTTTTTTGGACCTTCAAGGCTGCAAACTCATATTTTTGTCTCGCCACAAATGTAGTCAGTTAGCTAGGACATGTCTGGTGTCTGGTGGCTATGATACTAAGTAAAAGACGCTTACAAGCCCTATGTAGACCGCATCACAGATTTGTGGTGGGAATAAAATTGTGTAGACGTCGTTTTTAATGAACTATCACTTTACGAAAATCCAGTGCAGGGCCAACATTTATTTGGACTTTCAAGGTTACTATCTATAAAGTCATATTTTTTCTAAGCAGATGGGTCTGGATTTGCTCAGAGGTTACTCCAGTTTGGAGTCATTTGGGGAAAAGGGAGCATTTAGCACTCATTGTGTTCTCTGTCTTAGAGGTAATTAATTTCTGCTGGATCACTCATCTCGCTGGCTGACATTTTAAGCAGCGACAGTGATGCCAGACGCATATGGATTAACACGTAGCTCAAACTCCAACTATTTGTTAGCGCTGCCTTATTATCCATTGAAAACACAGCAGCCTACCTGAATATCAGTGCCGCATTACTATACCGCGCCACAAATTTATCGGAGCAAAACAGGGCAGACCTGAATAATATTGCCGCTGTTTCATCTCATTAATGGAGCTTGGCTCACTCTGGGAGAGGTAATATCTGATATTTAACTGCTTCTTGCCAGCACTGGCATTGTCTCTTTTACTTTTTAGAAAGCATCTCTAAATAACATTTGCAAATATTGTATGTAGTTTCATCCCAAAATGCTGAAAATGTGTTTATAAAAATACTGAATATTATGTGTGAAAATAATAACAGTGGATGTATGGTAAAAACAACACTTTCTATTTCTCTAATCATCTTGTTCATAAACAGACAGAATAAGCTACTTGGAGAAAGGTTGCTTCATCTTTGGGGCCATACAAAATCCTCGGGACTTCAATCTGTTAGCACAAGAGAAAGACACATTAATAAAAGCCTTGTTTCCCCTGGCATAGTCACAGACCCTTTTTATAGTCTGTTGTGGTTGATTCCAGGCTTGCTGCTTCAGATAGCACCACTCTTCCATGTGCGTGTGGTAGGTAAACAACAAAGGTGCTGAACTGTCACTGTCTTGTTGTCCTTGTCACCATAGTGGGGAGCTGTCCTTTCAGGATGTCCTTTCTCTTTTGGTGAGAAGCGCTTGCTGATTGACATGCTGGGACTGCAGGCCTCACAGCAGCATCAAGACACCAATGAAAGCTGGTCAATCCCAGTGTGCATGCCTCAGCAAGAAGACATCTGCATTCCCATGGTGGACCTCTGCCCTATGCTGGACTTAAAAGGGGAAAATGAGTTATATGGGTGTTACTGATCTTTTCCTTTTCCAAATTGTAGGAATGTGTGGCCCGTCATTAGCATACAGTCTGTGAGGTATTATCGTAGTTAATCAATAGCCTATTTAATGGCTAGGGCCTCACATTCTATTGCTGCATGATGTGTATCAGCGGGGGTCAGCGTCCTACTTACACAGATGATCGGATTCTCCTCTACATCAAAAACCCAGGACGGCATAGCACCCAGACCATTCTCCGAGTCATCCACGTGCACTATGAAAGGTATGCAAGATGAAGGCCTGCTCTGCTTTCACCAACTACAGTACCTTTTCAGGCTCACCTCTATGGCACAAATCTTTTCTAATAACTTGCTAAGGCCAGCAAAGCACAAATGATCCAAGAAATCAAGATGGTGCCAGCGTGACCAAGATGGTGCCAGGTGCCAGCGTGACCAGCCAGCGTGAGCTCAGAGACTGCTGAAACTGCTGAGACTGCAGTAAGCTCCAAAACACCAATTCTAATGGACTATTTATTATCGCCAGAGATATCAATCACACAAATCTCAAGGTAGTTCTACATAAATTCCACCAGCATATGGACTTTCTGAAGAGCAGCGAACACACTGGACTGTGTTAACACAAACATCACTGCTGCTTCCGGTATATAGACCTGCCAAGCCTGAGGAGTACACAGCGTTGGTCTCTGGCTACATCAGTAAGTGCATTTATGATATCACTTTCTCATCACCACATGCCCCAACCAGAAGTCGTGGATGACTGCACAGAACCCATGATACTGCCTTCAGATCAGGTGACAAGGTTGCCCTGAGAATAGCAAGGGCCAACTGGTCCAGGGCCATGAGTGCACACAACCAGAAAACCCACAGTCACTTCAAGGACCAAAATAAGGAAGACCACGCCACCTCCCAATGACCAGGTGCTTTGTCTGACCATGTCTAATGTGAGGAAAACCTTGCTCAGTGTCAACCCTGGGAAGCTAAGTCTGCTGGGTCTGAACACCTGCCTCTGCAAATGGATCCTAGGCTTCCTGACTGGGAGACCCCAGATAGTGGTTCACTAGTTTACTAATTCTGTGATGACATAAGAGACCTGCCATCAAACAAGGAACAACTTACATATGTCTGCAATATTCTAGGGGCCCTACTAGGTCCATACCAACCCTTTCAAAAAGAACCTATATATTTGGAAAGGGGCTAAGTAGTATGGGAGTTGGTTTTGGACCTCTGTTCTCATTCCAGGCCAGAGATTCATAATAGTATCAATATGGGATCATGAGAGCACTGCAGTGGTCACACTGGCAATACAGGAACCACTGTTTAATCAGAAAATAATTTGGTGGAGGGCCCTCCCTCTGTAGCACTTTGATTAATCATCCTGTCTCTGGTCTTCAGTGAAACTTCCCTCTTTGTTCACCTGCTGGGATAAAACAGAGGATAGATCAGTGTGGATAGGGCAGCTCTGGAGGGAGAGGAAGTGGGTTCCACCTTCAGTGTCTCTCCATCTAAAAATGGTAAATACTACTGAACAGTAGGGGCACAGGAAATTCATGGATCAAATCCTATCACCACAGGCCACTCACCTCCGCAACCTCCCACTTTTACTTGGGCTTCAGGAAGTTCCAGAATGTCTCCATATATGATGGCAACCTATAGGTCTGTGGGGTGTTTGGTAGGTAACAAACTAATGTTAGGACACTTCCTGAATCTAAAATAGTATTGGGGCCCCCCACCATTAGTGAGCATGTCATAGCATGCTTGAGCACACATAGAGCACCCTTCTGGCCAGGGCTTTTGGGCTTGTGAAGGGGGCCCTACTCTGGATTAGTTGGCATAGGTTCAAGTGGCTGGTGATGACATGGTACATGCTTCCTCTGCTGACTCGTGGGGAGGGTTAGCAAAGGGCCCAGTGTGTCTGAAAGTTTCTCTCCGTGTTTCCAAAAGTAAGCCACCCTTCCCAACTCATGCAGAGGGAAGGCAGAGCGGAAGAGAAGAGGAAAGGCTGTTGGACATAATTGGAGTGACAGCTGGGCAGAATAAGATCTCTGGATTTTGTCATCAGGACCATATAAAATTCTCAGGAGTTCAATTTGTTAGCACAAGAGAAACACATTTTAGATAGCCACTGATGCCACCCCTCTGCCTCATGTGCATGCAGTAGGTTCACAACAAAGGTGTTGAACTGTCGCTGAAGTGACACTAGCCAGGTTTCCATCCAAGGAGTTTTTGCGAAAAAATATTTAGCACTTCAATTTTTTTACCGATATAGCTGATGGAAATGCTAATTATCGATAAATGTCTACATAATATTTTTCCATTTAACTTTAGCGCATAAATTCTATATCGATACTTCAGATGTCGTAAAATCTACTTTGGAAACGCTTTTTGTCGGAAAAAAGTGCTTTAACGCAAATAAATGTGTCACATGATACACTCCGCTTTTGGCTTGGAACCGGTGGTCGGTGGCAGCCTGTGATGGGCGCATCAGGACTGATGAATCCACAACATCCCAAACGCCGCCCGTGTCGTTCTAAACTGCTGCAGCCAGAGATTTTCTGTGAAGTGTCTCTCCACCACCTCCTCACAGAAGGTCTTATTCCGTGGTCTCTCCCGTACCCGCGGGTTTCCTCGCACTGGGGTACTTTCTTCGAGCTCTAGGGCTATCAGACATGCTTCGGATATTTTGTACATTTCAAATTATTTGTGAAACTGAAATAACAGTAAGATGGCAAAGTTCAAAAACTCTGAATCATTTTTTCCTTTGTTTAGCGGAGAGGGGTGTCACGCGGAAAACCAAAGGTAGATCATTTGTGACAAATACAGAATTATGTATGGAAATGGCTCAAGGGCAGATTTTTTTGCTGTACACCAAAACTTGGTTCGTTTTGGGGGGATGACGTCATCACGCACATCATTTTATCGATAAAAAGCCAGCTGGATGGAAACAGGCTGGAGACAGCACATTTCACACATTTTTTTAAAAAAGATATTCTGTTTGTCGATAACAATACGGCGCAAAAAACTGGAGGGAAATTTGCCTCATGACTGCTGGGCTAAGCTCTAGCACCCCAGTGTCCCGAGTTTGGATAAATGGCTCTGAATGAAATGGCTGTTTTCTTGAAGGTCTAGAAATCTTGCCGAATCACCTTAACATTACTGAACCCTCATAAGACACAGAAAGGAGATTTTCTGACTCTGTCCATCAAAGAAATTCTTCACATTTCTTTTTTTTACACGACGTGATCCACTTTTTAAGTTTTGGTGAGTGTTTCAGTATCACCATTCTGTTAAATGTAATTCTCTGGCTGTTAAAATTACTATATATTACAAAGCAAAAGCCATGAGATCAGCGCTGCATAATTGTTAGAGATACAGCAAGATTTGGGGATTACAACTAATAACGCTGGGTAACAAATATGAAAGGTTCATTTCATTGCAGTTTTTGATATTTCTTAGTGAAAGTTTGCACACTGATTCAGAAAATTGCGTTGTTTTTTTAGAGAGAACTAAATTTTATGTTTATTTTTCATTAAAAAAGTTGTTGTAATACAACTATTATTTTCATATTAGTCTCAGCGACGCATGTTTCACGCTCAGTGCGTGAGAGAAATTTTTGTTGCCTGGTGCAACTAAGTCAAGTCAAGAAGATTTTTATTGTCATTTCTACACAGAACATAGTAAAAATGAAACCACGTTCCTGTCAGAATGCGGGCCGCGAAGCCCACACTCTGAACTCCCTCTTGGCATGGA
This sequence comes from Brachypetersius altus, assembly GCA_037974465.1. Classification (NCBI taxonomy): domain Eukaryota; kingdom Metazoa; phylum Chordata; class Actinopteri; order Characiformes; family Alestidae; genus Brachypetersius; species Brachypetersius altus. The sequence continues at coordinate 15,874,570 of JBBPDB010000128.1, read as the reverse complement.
CCGAGACACAGACCAGGGATCCATGCAGAACGTGGTTTATTAAAAGAAAAGGCAAAACAGAAAACAAATAGGTACAGTGGCCTCCCAGAACTCTAACAACAACAACAAGGCAGGAAACAGGCAGGGGTGATGAGGTGATGGACACATCAGGAAAACCTAACAAACACAACCTTATGTACACAGAAAATCAAGACAAAAAACACAGGGCAGGTGAAAACAGAGGAGACACGAGACACAAGAACAGAACGTCAAAATAGGGGCACAGAACATGAAACAAAAGGCAAAAAACAGAAAACAGTGGCCTCTAGTGGCCACTGACCGTGACAGTTCCTCCAGGACCACGGTGCAACACAAGAGCACAACAGAACAGAACACAAGTGCAAGACAGGACCGAACAAGAGCAACAATACCACTAAACGAGACAGAACAAGACGATGTGTAGTGCAAATGACAATGGCTACATTGAGGATAAGTACAGTGTTTGACCAGTACTGTAGTGTAGCAGCAGAGAAGGCTCTACTAACAAAGTTCCATACACCTGTAATAGGCCCATGTTCTCAAAGCATGTGTGAAAATATTGAAAAGCATCTGTTTCATGTTAAACGCAGAGCGAATGATAAGCGTGTGTGATCTGTGGCGCGTGTTCATTTTTACAGCCTTTTTATTCATGCCTTACTGATTTGTACATCTGCTGTGTTGTGTAAACACATCATAAACATGATTAAGAGGGATTGATTTTCCAAGGCTGAATACCTTTGCACATGTGTGCGAATTAAGAAGGGGGGGGGTCTCCAGGACTATGGTGCTTGTCCAGGAGGAATCTCCGCCTTTCATATGATGAATGGATGGATGGATGGATGAATATCTGCAAATAGACTGATCACGAGTGCCCTTCCAGACGCACTCACATTTATTAGAGGCACATACATCCCACCCTATGAAAATAAAAGCTATTTCCTGTCTCCCAACTGAAACAATGTTCTTCTCCTTCTCAGGTCCAGATTGAATCTTGGCCGGCTTTCTTGCTGTCCAGATGTTCTGTGCTTTGTCATGAAGTTAAGGATTTCTCACGTGGGCCAGTTGCTTGTGAGCAGGTCAGGGTGGTCGTGGACACGGCCTGGCCAGCGCTGGCTTTAGAGATTTGAGGGAAACAGACCTGAAAACACCCAAGATCTTGAGAGAGAGAGAGTTAAGGAAAGAAGTCTGCCTTCAATTTTCTGCCTGGTTGATTTCTGTGTTGCTTCAAGTCGAGGTGTGTGTTACTTCTTTTGACTTGGATGCGAAACCACAAATTGTGGAGCTGTTGAAGTAATTTTCAGAGGCCTTTCAAAAACCCGTTACTCTACAACAGCAAGCTACTGATGGCTTTCGAGATCTCTGCTGGCGATTCGTTTCAATTGGTGAAGAACGGGGCCAAGCCATTGTGCCAGATGAACAAGCAACTTCCACGTTTTGTGGCGGGAGCCTGGACGGAGCTGCACAACGGCACACCAGCATCTAATTACAAACTCGCAACCTCATTCCTCGCTGCAGTCACACACCATCAGAGCTCTACAGTAGGGGAATGAAGAATACACACCATCATCAATCCATGGTCACATCTATCACACCTGTCCTGCCCCCAGTTCGCATTCCTTCCTCATATTCCATTTCTGATGGAGGAAGGGCTCGTATTCGCCGTAATGGCAGCCTCAGGGCCCTCGTCTGTGCAACTCATTTAGGTTGTGATGGTGAGGTATGAGTGTAGTGTATTTTATTGTTTGACCTCACTCTGGAAATACTTAACAATCCCATGAACATAACCATGCAGAGCCTTGAACTATTCAAACACATATACACAGATATGTAAATAAATGAAGAAATATACTGATAACTATAGACACACAGAGCCGGTAGACGAGGGTTATTTAACTTCAATAGCAAGTGGGCTGGATATGAAAGTCACTGGGTGTTCGGGGGCCACAGAATTTCATGCCCAGGCTGTCTTTCCCAGCGGCTGGCAGGATTCCGGGCCGGCCCAAATTCACGGTATGTCCGCATTAACCGTTTTAACGCCGCCTGGTTTTAAATGAGAACTCTGACCGTTAAAGTCGTTAGAGTAGATACATCACCGAGCTACAACTACAAAGATTCTCCCCTCGATGTGTGTGTGTGTGTGTGAGAGAGACCGGATTCTCTTTCGTTACTGCCAGCACTGCTCTGCTTTGG
>JBBPDB010000128.1:15837139-15857898 GCA_037974465.1 Brachypetersius altus | reverse complement strand
CCCCACACAGGACTGGTACTCCACCATTAGACCCCACACAGGACTGGTACTCCACCATTAGACCCCACACAGGACTGATACTCCACCATTAGACCCCACACAGGACTGATACTCCACCATTAGACTCCACACAGGACTGGTACTCCACCATTAGACCCCACACAGGACTGGTACTCCACCATTAGACCCCACACAGGACTGGAGTAACTTTAATCTGTACTAACTACTAACTCTACAGTCAGCTTAATGTTTATGGGTTTATTTTACTGAACATCGAGTTATTTATAGACATGCAGTTATTGGCTGCCAGGCTGAGGTTGTGGTTAATTTTAGTCTGAAGAACAAGAGTTTCACGTCCCAGCTGAAAACCACAGAGAGCAGCTAACAATCCGATCTGACACTTGTTCAGCTGTCAAAGGTCTCAATCAACTCATAAATTTGTTGTTTTTTCCACTGTTAACCTTCTGGGTATACACGTTTTGTTCAGAACACCACAGTATAGAACAGTGGGCCTTAATATGTCCTCTCTTTATTCATATTTCCTCTCTATATTCATATTTCCTCTCTATAATGCCATTGACCTGAATCAAATTCCTTTTATGTGTCGCACACACACTCGGCCAATAAACACGATTCTGATTCTGATGTTGTGTCTTGCGCTGTATAATGGGCTCTGGATCCAGTGGTGGTAAATTTGGGCCAACACGGAATCCCGTCAGAACCCCCCCCAACTGAAAAACGATATCGAGAGGGGAATCTCATTGAGTCCTGAACCTATAGAATTATTACTGTTTATTGTTCTAGATTTATACTAAGCATTTAGCCCATCTAGCATCTGTTTAACATAAGAATATCATACATTATCCTTACATGTGTGAGTTTAAAAGGGCATTAAACAACCTTTGACTTCCATTCTGCCGGGCCCGAGTCGTGATTGACATTCCTTCTTGCAGAATAATCGGAATAGAACATAATAATGATTGGAAGGCAGTGGTGTGTCATGCAGTGTCTGGTTCGCTAACAGTAGCTTAAAAAGGTCAGAAAACAGTGGAGAAAACCCACTGCGTGAAAACATTAAGGAAAAAAAACTCTGAAGCTCAAGATTTAGGACACTGGCTCCAGTGTAGCAAGTTCTGCCAGAGCTTATGCTCTGTTTAAAAATAAATAACAGACGTTTTCTTGCTGTTAACAGGGAAAGGACAATAGGATGCTGCTCTAAATTCCCCGTAATTTGGGTCGTGATCTTTCAGTGTTGAAAATTGACAGATATGGCCTGTGATTGGATCATCACTCTTTATAAGCAACAGTCTGCAGTACTTTGCCTGCTTAAAAATGAGTTTAGGATATTTGTAAATAGTCCATAAATCCATATTTTAAAGGAGGGTACAGAGGTGCCGGACATTGACAATTCGGTAAATAATAAACGGAGATGGGCGTGGCTAAATAAAATGTTCGATAATGGAAAGCCATTTGGTTCATGGGGAAATAATATTAAAATGTCAGGTGTGTGCTTTTGTGTGGAATCTCAACTAGGGGTTTAGGGGATAATGAACAACTCAGCGTTGAAAATGTGATGCATGGCTGAGGTGGTATGGTGGTATTTGGTTTTATAAATAAATAAATAAATAACTAAATAACTAAATAACTAAACAATTCAGTCAGATGGTTTTTTGTTTTTTTTTTGCTATAATCCATGTGCTCCACAGCGCCCCTCGCTGGTCGCAGCCCCCTCCTTCACTTGGTGAATGGGTGAAGCACAGAGAAAGTATTTCACACTGTTCACACCGTGTGCTGTGCTGTGTTTGAGTATAAGGGTCAATTAAATTAAAATGTGTGTCTTACAGGTTCAATTGTCCTCATTAATGCTGTAAATACTATAACTTCTCATGTGAAGGGAAAGTACAACTCATTTAGCTCAGTGCTAATGTTGTATAGTGATTCCCATAAACAGAAGCAATGTAACAGAAAACAAATTAATCAAATAGAGAAAATGCACCAAAAAGAAAAATAATAAGATAATAATGAGTAATAATGTGAGTCTATGTGGAACTTTCCCTTCTGAGGAGTACAACTCCACTACAATGGCGATTTCAGTAGTGCGCCCCCTGTTGACACTCCCAATTTATTTATCTCTGCTCTGAAAGAGAAAAATTGGTCCCTTTTCCTTCTAAGTGATTCCATTAATCGTGTACCAACACAAGACCTGTTGGATTATCTCAGTGCTTCTCAATTATTTTCTCTTACGCCCCCCCAGGAAGAAATAAACATTTCGCGACTGTAGAAGTAAACATAAAACTCTCCATCGCGACTGTAATAGTATCATTTGTCTAAAAATGTTATAATACACCACTGCATAACATTGTATCATTGTTAACATTAAATAAAACAAAAATAGAAAAAGAAATATAGATCATTGTTGTTTAGTCTTGTTACGGTTGGTGGCCGTTAGAGGCCACGTTTTTCTGTTGTCACGTGCTTTTCTGTTTCTGTTTGGTTAGGGCTCTTATTTTGATAGCGTTTTTCTCTGTGTGCTCATGTCACGTGTTTTCCCCGTCTGTTCCTGATTTTCTGTTAATTTGTTAGAGTATTTAGTCCTGCTCATGGTGTTAGACACCATGAGCCCATCGCCTGAAATTAAGAGGCTTCTGATTTGTTTGTGTTCCTGATGGCCCTCGTGCCTTTTGTTTTTTGAATAAAGTCCACAAAGATGGATCCCTGCCTGCCTGTGTCTCTCTGCCGCCTCCCAGGTAAATCCGAGTGCTGGCCCTACAGCCAGCCTCGTGACATCAGGAAGGGGGCAAATAGTTTTTCACACCACTGTATATATATTAAAAATGCCTATTTTTATATTGTAAAACCTATATATGTTCCCAAATATTCTTCCAAAATTTCATTTTAAACACAGCTTAATACATTACCCTTAAAGAAAATGTAAAGAAAAACCTGTATTTGTACTGTATAGACGTTACTGTAATTCATGCCTGCACATTTTCTTTGGTATGTGCTGGTGTTTTCTTTGGTATAAGCAGGTAAATACAGTAATAAAGGAATTTAATTTACAGTAAGAAAAATACAGAAATACAAAACGAAAAACATGAGAACACTCGAGACACCCCAGGGTGTAAATTCTGAACTGCAGCTGAGAGGAATGTGTCAAAGGTCAGCAGTCAATCAACAGCAAGGAGAAATGAATAGCGTTCTTGGACTGGATACTTTCAAACCTCCCATCTCTGAGTACAGTGGTTTTTCACCATCCCAAGGCATGCTTTCTTTATGTTCTCTGGACATTACAAAAAATTATATAGGAACTTGTTATATGGAAATGTAGCTGAATTTACACTACTGATCAAAAGTTTTAGAGCACCACTGTGTTTCAAGCTTTTATTAATTGAAATTCAAACAGTTCAAGTCAAATGAATAACATAAATTGGTACATAAGACTGTGCTGAACTGCGAGAGGTTTAAAAATGGTAAGGTTACCCATTGTAGCGCCATACAGTACCTCTAGTATGTGCCTAGTTTGTCAGGTTCGTCCTACAGCAAGATAGTGACACAAAGACATAAGTCCAAGATGGTAAGTTGTAAAACACCCCACCGAGCTGGTTCAGGATGAACTGGACAGAAAAGTGAAAGCAAAGCAACCCATAAGTGCCGCACACTTATGGGAACTTCTGCAACATAGTTGGGTAAACATTTCTGCAGAATGAACAATGAGACATTGAACCGCTTAAAAGCGCCCAAACTTGAACAGGGGGCGTGGCTTCAGACTTCACAGCTTTTTTTCTTGCCGATATATAATTTAGTAACTAAACAAAATAGAACGTGGAGGATATCTACAGTTTGCTGTTTGGACAACTGGCAAGACTTTGCACGTGCGCACTGCCCTCCTCCCCTCTAAGTAATAGAGCGCTGTGTCCCTCCCACATTAAAAATGCTTCCGGCGCATTTGGTCCTGCACCTGCCACAAAAACTGTTAAGGAATGTTTTGAAGAGCATGGCACAGAACTCAAAGTGTTTATTTGGCCTCCAAATTCTCCAGGTCTGATCAAGCATCTGTGGGATGTGCTAGTCTGATCTGTGGGGGTCCCACCACTTACATATCTCAAAGTATCTGCTGCTAATGTGCTACATATCACAGCTCACCTTCAGACGTCTTGTGGAGTGTATGCCTCGATGTGTCTGAGCGGACAAACAACCTTCATCAGAATAAATATTTCTACTGCCAAATATTCTGTTACGTTATTTCCACCTGATCATTAAAATCACATCATTTACAGAAAGTAAACAAATCCTCCAATGTCCAGTGAGAGCGACAGTAGCTGCATATTCTAAAAATTAGTATTCATATAATATCACTGCTGATGCTGTAGGTTTATCAGGAAAACTTGCGAAGCTTTATTACATTTTTTATGTACAGTTGTACCACTAGGTTGGCACAAACTTTGGTCAAGGCCTTCCTGGCTAGTCTGTTTTAATGCCTTTGGAGTACTTAATTTCTCTTATGACTTCTTATGAAAAGTTAGACAAATACATTTAATTAGTTCATATTTACTTTGTTCATTTTCACCCTGTTCAATTCATAACTACCATGAACTGTTTCTTAAGTGAGTTAATGTTCATGTATTTCTGTTTTTGCTGTCATACTTATGATTTTCTGTTGCTTTGACGTATACAAATTCAAATACATATGACAAAGTTCTCTCTGTCTGAAGTCGTGTTTCCAGTAGTATAATTCTGCATTTCTCTAGTCCCTCTCTCAGTCCTAGTGTCCTATATCGCTCAGGTCATTAGTCCCAACTGCTCTCCTCTTACCTGTTTCTGCTGATGCTGGGATATGCTTTTATTGACCTTGACAATTGTTTGCAGTGCAAGGGCTTCAAGACCAGGTTCCACTCGCCATTGTTTCTTCCCATAGAAGGACATGCCTGTTAGTTTCAATAATGTTTAACAAGACATGTATTTTTGTTGCTGTTGTTGTTGTTATTCAACATTCTGAACTCAAGTCATGTCTAAAATAATGCTCAGACATTCCTTCTTTTCTTTCTTTAAGCAGTCACTCGCGGATCCTCATTGTTTGTTTGTTTGTTTTACATTGCATATATATATGTACTTAATTACATGGAATGGCATCTCATTATATTTCACTTTTCCTTAACCATACAATATCATATGATGTTTACAAGGAACTGGTGTGTGCGCCGTGTGGTGGGCTGGGCCTACTGACCCCAAGATGGGCTCTGGGTACATGTGACCCTAGTGAGGATTAAGTGGTTACAGAAAGTTTTTCTTTTCTTGCAAACAAATAAATAATACTGCAGTTTGGGGGAATGGGGAGGAAGGGGTTGGTTAGGGTCCCAAATGTTCAGAAACAGTCTTTCTGGCTTTAAAGAGTGCCAAACGTCTTAGCAAACTGCAGAGCAGATATATTCTCATCGAGCCAAACCTTTCCTCTTTCTGTGTCCTCTGTCTCAGACATCACCAATTAAATGGGTCCTCAAGCTCTCAGGCTAAAGCAAGGCCAGAGAAAAGGCTCACGGTTTGTTTGGTATGAGGCTGAATATGTGAAGGAGAAGAGGATGGAGAGAAGGAGAGAGCAGAGGAGGAGGAATGAAGATCAGAGGCTGGTTTGGGTTCTGTGTTCAGCAGCCAAAGCTTTTCCCTGCTGCGCTCTGGCTCTGATGAAAATGTGGGAATTGGATTTCGTTTGTTGCGATTTGTGTGTTAGTGCAGATCATGCTGCAGCGTTCTGATTCTCTCTCTCTCTCTCTCTCTCTCTCTCTCTCTCTCTCTCTCTTCCTCTGTCATGTGCCCAACCACCCCTCCCTTCTCTCTTTCTACCTCCCACCCTCTCCATCTCCTTCCGACTGCAGCTCCTCCTTCCACCTTGCACTGTCCTGACACCCCCCCACCTCTCTCTCTCTCTCTCTCTCTCACTCACTCTCTCTCTCTCTGTACGATCTGTGCTAACTGTTTGCTGTGTGTGTGTGTGTGTGTGTGTGTGTGAGAGAGAGAGAGAGAGAGAGAGAGAGAGAGAGAGAAAAGCAGAGACTGTCTGCACGGTCTATGCTTGCTTGTCCCAAATGGACGGTTTCCGAAGTGTGTGGACACGGATAATGGGCACATCACTTGACTTTCTCCCTTGATCTCTTTGTCAACGATTTTGGTGGCTTTTTTCATCTCCTGCAAGAGCTGCTGTGATGTTCTGGCAGTGTCTCTCTGATGGCATCTCCTGTCTTATCGCTGTGCGCTGGATTTAATAAGTAGCCCCTCTGGATACACCACCACATTAATGCAAACAGCTCTACGTTAGTTATCGATCCGGTAAGACCTTTTTCTTTTTGTCTTTTCCTCCTGATTCCACTGAAAGCCAGTGGGTGGGGAGAAATTATGCCTTTAGAAGAATTTATTGATGACAAAATAAAGGTTGCAGATGTGAAAGGTGCCTATATTTTAGCAAGGCAAGATGAGTCATATGGGGAAAGCTGTGTGGTCATACAGTCCACTGACACTGCATCAAATTGATTTCAATTATAGATGATAATGGGGCTAATTGCTGTGTTCTCAAAGTAAACCTGTTTGGGTGCGGTGAGCAGTATATGAGTCAGAGCATGAGAGTGTGTATATGTGGAAAGGGCTGGCAGGAGTTGGGGTTTATAAATCTTTGGCGCGTGTTCTGAGCTGAAAGGTCCCTTTGAAACTCAGTAAGAACCAGATGCCTGGCACATTCCCGGACAGGTGGAGGGAGTCTGATAGAGCTACTTTCATCACTGCTAGTGCAGACACACTCACACCAAAACACAAGCCTGTATTCTTATATTGTCATTGACTAGTCACACCCAAAACAGCTTAATCTTATTAAACGAAAACAAATCTTTTAGCTCTTTCCAAATAAAAGTACCTAAACTCTCTATCTCAGACACACACACACACACACACACACATACACACACAAGTATGTGGACTGGGAATTGCAATTCTCTCAGCAGGCGCAGATACAATACTGTGTGTAGCAAATCAATATTTCAGAACTGCAATCTTGAGATACTAGCTATATTTAGTCCAGCTTAAGAGAAACCTAGAAGTCACCTCTGCGTCTGCCAAGGTCCTGTTCATGCACATGATTTCCTCTGCTGCTTCCTCTAGGTGGGTTGCTCATTTGAACGAGGCTGGATAGGGAAAGAGAAAGGGAAAGAGAAAAGCAGTGCTAATGGCTTTTAGATGGACAATTGCATTATGGCTTTTGGAGGAGTTTGGAAACTATGGGTCAGTGAGCCTACATTTACACACACAAAAAGAGAATAAATAAAAAGATCAAATCTTTATTGATGGGCAATGCACTATGTAGAGAGCAGCCACACCTGCTGTTACTGTAAGGAACATCAATATTTATCACATTTTCCGTTTCAGAGGAGAAACCATAATAAGGCACTACAGGGAAAGACAAACAATAAAAAGATAAATCAGATAAGTGGCCGTGGGGAGAGTTTCCATCCCTGTGCTTCCACCCATTCTTCATCTCTGCACATTCATAGTGCCTTACAGTGTGGAACTGGGAAAAACCTGAGGACTGTGCAATTTAGCTGTTTTAGGAGGTTTAAAAGGATAACAGCTGATATATAAAGAAAAACACATTTTTATATCTCATAAAAGTGGCATTCGTCATAATGTAGCTCCCATATGTCTTGTATGTGTGATGCCCACTGTCAACAGACAATATATAATAAAATAGTAATAAGAAAGAAACATTCTTAAAATATTCTTTAATACACATTGGAACAAAATCCATCAAGATTAGATATTCATCAAACGCCATCTTATTCATTTGTGATAATTTGTCATTTAATATAGCCAATAAAGGTTTCCGATTAAATAGTCCTTGACTAAATTCACAGTATGGATAGGAATAGACTGAATAGTAAACCATGTTCCTGAGTAGTATCATGAGCCATATCAATTACTCTGTCCCATGCCCTCCTCGTGGAACATGAGCCGATTATGATACAGTATGATCCCATTATCACTGCTGGTCATGGGGGCATATTGTTCTGGCAGATAGAACATGAGCAGTCTCATACATTGCAAAAGGCTCATGGGAAGACTTGGAAAGGCGTGCAGCAGGATGCAAGGCTATCAATATACTGATCCTGCCCTGAGTTTTGGGTCTGCTGATAATTGTATATTCTACCTTCTCAGCTCTTCATAACCTTGACTAAGCTAAACAGTACAATGTGTTCTTTGTGTTTTCTAATGGTACACTCCTATTCCTGAGGATTAAACTGCCTATCAGCAACTGTTAATGTTGATGCCTTTTTATTGTACAGGGAAATATTCTAGATGCAAGTTATACATGCAAAGTTATGCATTGAACTTACTTGATTGTTCATCAGTTACACGCATAATATATCACAGAAAAAAGTTCTAATTGTATCGTAGTTTAGGTGGAAATTAAATACACAATCAATAAAAATAGTGCAGCCCAGACTTTAAATACTACAGATATATTAGAGAATGAAAGAGAGAAAGAGAACAGTTTGGTGCTTAAATGAGTATCAAGAAGTAGCCTAAATATAACTGCATTCATTTTCGTTTTAGATTGCAAATTAATTCCCCTTTGGCTTCCACCCTTGGTAGTTAACTGTCAAGATATGCAGCATGAAATAATAAATAACATCATAATGCCCTCAAGTGTTCTCCTGTTTGTAAATTGAGAAATTTTCCCACCTAACCTGGAGATAACTAAGATAATCAACACTTCTCCTACATATAGAAGAAAAATCACATATAGATATGGAGACTATAGTTTGGTCTGTTGTACACAAAAGCAGAGACTGGGAGCAGACGGCATGAAAAACAATATAGCTCTTATTGATCAGTCTGAGTGCTGCTGAGAAAGGTCTCAGTCCCACTCAAGCATCGGAGGAAGAACGTTAACAGACCATTGGAGTGTGACCAGCACTGAATGAGCCCGTGTTTCACTCAGACGGCTTACACTTTTCTTTGCACTGGATGGAAACAAATTAAAAAAAAAGGACAAACTTTTTGTTACATGAGACCACACCTATAGCTGAGACATTGCCTTCTTTTGAAATCAATGCATCAAAAAAGTAAAAGTAAAGTTAAAGAAAATCTAATTAAAGAAAAGTTAAAGAAAGTTAAATTTAAAGAAAATCTAATTAAAGAAAAGTTAAAGAAAGTTAAAGTTAAAGAAAATCTGCTTAAAAAAAGCAGTCTATAAACAGCAAGTAAAGAATTATTTGAAAGTTTTCTTCTCTCAGCTATTGTTAAAAACTGAAAACCTGAAAGAGCTGAAAATTGTGAGACTTTCGTATCATATCAGTTGTGTAAAGCATGGGCCTTTAATTTTGCTGTGAATCTGAATTCAGATTCAGATTCACATACACCATCATACATGGTACGACATGCAGGGAAATGCTTTTTGCAACAGCTGACCTTAAAAACAGGATGACGGTAAAGGATAAAGTGCAGGTGCATCAACAAGACTGTTTGTATTGACACAGTAGTAGCTGTTCTGAAGTGCAGGTGTTACATAAAATGCATGATGTACATATAAGAACTACATGGGGTGGAGTATTAATGCGTATATAAATATAATATGGATACAGTCACAGTTCCAGATGTTGCAGATGTTAAAGTGGAGTGCATAATCATACTGGAATGCTTAGTGATTTTGTTCGCCAAAAAAATAAAGGTTAAATGATCGGAAAGCGACCAAAACAAATGCTTGTTTGTATTAAAACATACAAAAAATGCTAGACGTGCCCAAATGTTTTTCAACCAATGTGATTTGTATTAGTTTGTCGACTGAACAACACAAGCTGCTTTAATTTGACCTGATATCAGCAGGATTTCGAAAGGAGGAGTTCAGTTTCAGTTTGTTGAGCTGAGTTTAAGCTTGTTTGAAAAGCAGATGAAAGCAGCTTTGACCCAGTGATATTGAGTGGGCTAATTAGTGCTAATGGAGCTAAAGGCACCTGCTGTTGGTAGTCTGCTGCACCTGACCATTTCACATATTCAGGCCGGTCTGGCAGGTGAAATGCTTTACCTTTGTTATTGATTCCATTAATTCATCCTTTCAGTATTCATCCATGTATTAGTTAGTAATCACAATTAAAGCGGTTCATCCAAAAATCAAAAGTGACACACTGTGATATACTTTTATCTACAAAATTAGACGCTCCTCAAACGTGCTTGGGCATTTGTTCAGCATGGTGATCGCACTGGCCAAACTGGAGGTAGGAGGTAATATTTGCAGAGTGAAAACAACATTTGAAACCACAAAAGCAAGTCTGTTTGAGATGATTTAACCCTTCTGCATGGCCTATGGTGAGTGGGTGAGGATTTAATCATGCATTTTGCACAGTGCTTATTGTCGGGGTATTTGCCCCTCATAACATCTGTGAAAATGTAAAGAAATAAACCTGTAAAAACTACAGTCATTTCTTGGTTGATTGACATTAATGGTAAGGGGAAAATGACGTAAATGTGATTTCTGAATATGTATAAGTAGCTCCTAGCAGAGCTATTCAACTCACTTTGAATGAATATTTTATAAATGGAATAAATGTAATAACTACATGCAATTATACATACTGAGATACTTCATGTGACCTCATGTCAGTCTTCTTTTCTTAAGGAAACCATTTCCACCTCAAATTATTTATACATTGTCTTCCTTCTTTACACCTGCATTACATTATCATTTAATCACGTCAACCTGTGTATAGTAACTCTGAGACGAAACTGAACTATGCTTTCCCCTAGAGCTAATGAATGACAAAGATCTGAGAAAAAGAATTGTGTATTCAGTGACAGTAATTTAACTTTTTTTAGTGTAAAATAAACTGTTTGACTGCTGTTGGTGCTTTACACACTCATGTGACTGTTATTACATGTGTAAGAACCGAAACAAGCATGTCAGCTCCCGCTGCATCACATCGAAAAAGTCCCACTTTACTCACTTGACTTTTCTTTCAACCTTGCAAAGGTCAGATAGGATTATCAAGGAGGACAGAAAATAAAGGTGGAAGGTGGAAGTGTGTGTGTGTGTGTGTGTGTGTGAGAGAGAGAGAGAGAGAGAGAGAGAGAGCAAAGCAGATTGAGGTAAAGATGGCACTCTTAAGCCAAACTGGAAGAGACCTTAAAGAAGTGATGCTGGTTATTTGGCTGTGATCTGTGAGCTCAGGGATCAGGAAAAACAAACTGAAAGATTTCAGTCATTTCTAACATGCACCAAAAGCTGTTATTTTTATAATACTGATTTCATTATAAACGTGACTGTCACATAGAGACATCAAACATGACCTGATTAACAAAAGAACAAGAAACAGGGCACTAAATAAGAAACCAACAACACTAAATTAAAATGTGGACTTGCTTAACAAAAGCAAAAAGAACACACAACTGAGAAAGACCTCGGCTTGTGGGAGACAGGGACAAGACATAGATGAACAGAATAAAGGGGGGCTGGGCTGAGGCAGTGCTAAGAACAAAACTACAGACTCACATGGAACAGATAAACAAAGGCACACAATGAACTTAAACAACACACAAGAAAAGAGTGGGAAGACAGAAAATTACAAAAGCCAGAAAGAGGGAAAAGACTGGGGGAATGTTGCACTGTCAGGAGATTTGAGAGTTAGGTTGGCAATAATCCTTTGTGGTATGGCAATAAATAAAACTCCATCTAGTTAGTTTTAACTAGTGGACATTAGGAGATACCTCATGAACTTTACATTTGGCCTTATTGCTGGATATCCTCATTTTTTGAGAGCTTGGAATTTCCTGTCATAGAAATTTTTTCTTTGCATAAACATATTAATATTGTTAAAGTTTCATACAGTCTATACAGGGAAACTCTAAAAACAGCTTGTTTTTCCTTTTTTTGTGATTCTGCCTATTGAGCAGTTTAGCTGCACCAATTCATGCTGAAGTTACAAGATCTATTAGTTTCCAAATCACTGTTTCAGGGAGCTCATGAACTTAAGTAGCACAAACCACAAATGCAGCACACACAAGTCAGTTTATTAGCACATGACTAAACACAAGCTTGGATTTGATCTGTGATGCGTCTGTGGAGTGATACAACTAACCTTTTTTAAAACAGCCTGTGTAAAAACAGATTTGCAGTTTGAGTTTTACTAATAAAAACACTATCTATACATACAGACAGTCCTAAGTCATCATTAGGCGAACACGTATGACAGAGATGATCCAAAAACACAAGCTTGTGTTCGAGCTGAGTCAGAGAGGTGCAAATATGAACATGCAGGCACGGCAAAAAGCAGAATCCAAAAATAAGGCAGAGGACCAGTAAATAGGAGTATATAATTGTGTCTCATCAGCAGTGAAAAGGGATGCCAGAGTGGATAATTGAACCCAAGGTGGTGTAACTTACAAAGAGTAAAGGCTCCCACAGTGGGGGACTCCAGTGGGAAGCTCAAATGAACGCCCAGAAAGGTAAGATTTGAACCAAGAATGAGCTCATCCTGAGATGCCCACGTTCAAGAGTGTGGATAGAAGGCTGCTGTGGTCAAATGTATCAGGGCTGCTGATAGATCCAGAAGCATAAGGGGGAATGAGCTGCCGCTCTGGCTGATTTTAAAGTTCCACTCATTGATAGTAGAGCTGTTTCAGTGGAGTAGCCACTTTTCAAACCAGGCTGTTTTGGAACAAGGTCATTCTGAGAGAAGAATTCTGAGATCTGTTTGAAGACCGCCCTTTCAATGATTTTGGAAAAATAGGGAAGCAACTTAAGCACGGAAGGCAAGATCCATTGTGGAAGGCCAATGAAACATTTTTTAAAGGGACAAGGCAACAGTCCTTAGAAAAACAATCAATAACCACAAGAATGACTGTGTTACGAGAGGAAGGTCTGTAACTAAATCCATAACAATGTGTGACCAGGGATGAGTAGGCGTGGCTAGTGGACATAGGCAACTTTAGGGCTTGGTATTAAGGGATTTGGAGTGTGGACAAGCTGAGCAGGTTGGGATCAGTGCAAGTGTGGGCCACCAGAAAGCTTTTTATATCCTTTATGTTATACTCTTAACCCCAGCATGAGGAATGAACCTACATAATCAGGTCTTTGGCTATTCCATTGGAACATGTATTGTACCTAGAGGGGTATCTCTTTGGGTATTAGTTTTCTTTTATTTGGTCAATTAGTTCCCAGGCGAAGTGTCCTATAACGTGGTTTCTATAAGGCAATGCTTTCTTGGCTTCGTTTTCCTACACATGGATCCGAGATATAGCATCAACTTTTCCATGTTTTGAACCCGGTCAATAGGAGAAGGTGAAATCAAACTGAACAAAAAATGATTACAATGGTGCCTGCCTGGGTTTAAATCTTCTGCCATCTTTAAGATAATCAAGGTTCTTATGGTAAGTCAAAAGTAAAAAAGAAAAATGTCCAACCAGTGTCTTCAGTTCCTTAAAGCTACCTTGATTACCAATCATTCTCTGTCTCTTACATGGTAATGTTCTGCAGCTGAAAATGTCCTTCTGTAGATCCTTCCACACCCACTATGAATGGGGACTTTGGGAGGAACAGGACTGGTGCTGCGGTAAACAGCTCTTTGAACCCATTTAAAGCTTGCTGAGCTTGGGTAGTCCAATGTAATTTGTGGGGATCACCCATGAGTAGAGATGTGATAGGAGCCGCCAATAAGCTGATGTTTCTAATAAACATGCACTGATGATTAGCAAAGCCAAGAAATCTTTGGACCTCCTTTACAAGATTGAGGGTCTATAAGCTGCACATTGATAGTTCTGATTTTAAGAAATGGGGTATACTTGTTAATGAGGGTTTCTTTGACCAAATTCCACCAAATGTCCACCAAAACATCAACTGTATAATATTTGGGGTGTACATACTGATAAAGATGATTCAGATTGGTTCTTAGGACAAACTGGGCACTAATTTAACTAATGCTCTAGAGCTTTAATAGAAACAAAGCTGGTTAACTCATCATGTTCTTTCAACAACTGGGATTTACTTGCTTGCATCAGTTCTCCGTTTTCATGGGATTCTGGGTTGTACTTGTAATCTGACTCTGAAATTTTTGCCACTGCTGAATATTATTCAGTCTAATAGACTCTCAGCATGCCAGTGCAGTTCATCTTGAGAGTCCTGGTTCATTGTAACTGTAATGTGAACTCAGCCACATTAATGTTTTCCCTGTTGTAAAGAAATCAATATATCTTTGGCCCCTCTTCCAGAGAGTGGATGATTAAAGACTTTAAAAAAGTTCACATAGGTGTCTACTAACCTCAGCTCCATGTAGTTTTGGTTCCACACTGTCACTGCCCACTGCAATGCAGTCTCCATAAGCAATGACATCAGAAATGCTACTTTAGCATCATCCATTATAACAACTTGGCATAATGTTCTGGATAAAGGGAACAGTGTAGGAAAAACCTTGGTATCAGATATTTTGGGTAGAGGGATGAAGACGATATTGGTACAGCTGGAAGAGGTGTATCTCCGGTGGCTTTCGATGATGTAGTACTGACAGAGGTTAACCTGAGCAGATAAAAATCATAAAGTGTGTCATGGATTTGTTAGAATAATACTTCATAATTCTCCAACATGGCTCCTTGGTGGGTCAAAGTTTGGGGAATGTTACTATCTTCAGTTAAGCTTCTGGAAGAATTGATCACATCGCAGTGTGAGGTTAAAACTAATTAAAACACAATCTGCACATACAGACAGTCCAATGTCAGAATCATATGATCAGGTATGATAAAGGTGATCTGATCCAATTACAATCCGGGCAGAGTCAGAACAGTGCAAACATACAGGTGAGGCAGAAAGCCAGAAAGCAGAATCCAAAAACAAGCCAAAAGTCAAAGCCATAAAGAGGAGTGTCAGAGGCATGGCTGAAGGCATAAGTCAAAGTCAACAACATTAGGCATTTTTTGACCATGTTGTTTAAACCTGACCCAAAAAAATACCTAGTTGAGTTACACAGAGGTTACTTTTGACAAGCAGGTTTGGGAGCACCCAGTACTACTATAATAGCAGTTGTCACCAACTTTCGGTTGTTGCCAGCATACTAATAGTGCCAGCAAAATAATATTCCCACACACTGTCAAACACCTTCTAGCAAACTGCTGGAATGACCTAAATACTAAAACCAAGGTCTCTCTAGTTTTGCTGTCTCAATAGCATACCACATTGTTGTGTGTAATATGACCACCACAGAGAACAAGAAGTGGTCAGCAGGATCCAAGCAGAATGTGTAAACGTAGTGAGAGACTAATAATTTGATCACTTTGTTGGGTAAAAAAGAACCACAGTATTCTTGCAAATGTTACTTTAGGATTTAAACAAAAAAAGGGACCCATAATGGTGGTCATAATGAAGCATTGCATATTCCAGTAAGTTCAAGAACCATTTTCTGTCATATGCAGCAGTTGCAAAATTACATAATATTTAATGAGGAAATCTTCACTAAGCCTTTCTCCTAATAATGTAAAATCTGATATAACTGGTGGGCTACGTTGTTAAATGTTGTTAAAGTAAGATTGTCTTCATTCAGACGTTTTTTGCCCACTTTTTTGTTAAAGTTACTTTTTTTGTTAAAGTTGCTAATGCCTAGCTCTGCCCTTATGAAAATTAACCATGGTTTACTATGATTAAATAGCCATGGTTTTCATGTTTTTTGGGTAACTATGAAGTGGTATATGTACATGTAAACTATGGTAGAACCACAGCTACCATGAAGTGCTATGGATAAGCCATAGTAAAACTATGGGTAGTACCAAAGTACCATGGTGTACCATAGTAAAACTATGGTTACTGCATAAAAACCAGAAGAAACCATAGTGAATTTTCATAAGGGTGTCTAGAACATCAATACGTTAACCAAAAATAAATCTTGACGTGAGCTACTCTCTAATCATTTCTATGTTCAGATTTGCAATACAACGCTGAACCAGAGCATACGTGTTTCCTGTACACCGAAGTTTAAGTGAAATCTTAGTCGTAGTGTGAGTTGGCAGATGAGAATGACTTTGGCATGTCCCGTGTTGAGTCGAGCGATGGTGATATGCAGGTGGACATTGCCAGTGTTGCTGTGTAGCAGGTGCATGCAATAATGGCAGCTAAAGTGTCACCCCAAACTCCAGTGAGCTACACAGGCAGCATTACTGTAAATTGATACTTCCGGTCTGAGCTTGAGGATTATGCTCTTGTAATGGGTTTGGCTGAGAAACCAAAGTATGTGCAACATGCTATGCTGAGGACTGTGATAGGGAGTGAATGCAAGTACATATCCTGGCACAATTTAAATCTAACCTAACCTGCAGACTTACCCTAAATGTATTTTGGATGCACTGGTACATTGTTTAAAGCCCCCAGAAATGAAATAAAAGGTATGTTTTTGGATGCTGCAAACAAGAAGAAGGGGAACCATTCAGCAACTTTGTGACCAGGTTAAAGGAGAAGGTGTGAGATTGAAAATGTACAAGATGAGATGATTTGAGTAAGTAAGTGGCACAGACTGCTAAGAGGCATAGAAAGTGAAAAAGCAGGCATAGAAATGTGTTGCACTGCAGAGCAGACCGATATGCAAATGGGTATGAAGAAGATGAGCAGTCTTGGGGAAACAGTTCACACTGTGACTGACCAAACACTTAAACCAAAGCAAGACAATTCACTTGCCACCACAGATGCAGAAAACGGCTGTGGCAAAGCACACTCAAGGGGTAAGTAGCACTGAACACTCCTGCAAAAAATCCTGCAAACTGTGTGGATGACAATTATTTTGCATGAAACTGCTGGTGCAGTGCAAGCAAAGGGGAAGAAATGGTTTGTTATGTGAAGATTAAACAATAAGGCACGGTAAAGCCAGCTTGATTCTGGGGTCACCTGCATTGTGAGCTACAAGGACAAGATTAGATTGGTGCCCAGCCACCACACCCATCCACCCCAGCAATACCAGATTGAGACTGTACTCTGGATGTGTATTAAAAAAGCTAAACAGCATATATGCCTGGATTCAAAGTTTTTAAACTAGATACTGAAACGCTCCATCTACATAATGCTCACTCTAGAGAATGACTTGTATAAGCTGCCATAGACTAGAAAATGTACCCTTATTGATGCCAGCCATGCATTCCTACAGTACAAATTGAACAGGGAGAGCAGAATAATGATCATTCGGATTCCCTTGAAAACACTGGCTTAAATTACTATTTGGGGAGTCGGTGATACCTGAGCTGTTCCAACGTAAGCAACATGAATGTCTTGCTGGACTGGCTGATGTTGAGCCCATTGCTCATGATAATTTAGTTGGTGGATGTGGCGAAACAGATGCAGAGGCAGACAGGAACCATGATAGAAATCCGTTGATGATGCACTGCAAGAAAGTCAATCTGACGCTACAGTTCATTGCTGAGATTCAATTCCACGGTCCACGGTCATCTTCTGGGTTAAAGCCTTATCCAAAGAAGGTGATGGTGATTATGGACATGCCTGCTCCAACAAATGCAAGAGGTGTACAGCGTCTCATTGATTTTGCCAACTACTTAGCAAAATGCATTGGACAACATGTAGACAAAAATAAAAGACTTTCTGTGTGCTGTGTTCTTTTTACTGCTGTATATTACTCATTTGCTGGACAAAAATACACCCTTTCACTGGCTTCCAAAGCAGTATGCAGCCATATATTTAAATAAAATAATTGACCACATCCATGACAATGCTGTGCTACTATGATGTACTTAGGCCAATCACAGTGCAAAGTGGCTCAAACCAGAGTGGGCTTGGAAGCTGCCTCATACAAAAAGGCCAGCCTGTCGCTTTTGCTTCAAGATGTGCAATTTGAGAACGAATGCCTGAATGTTGTTTTTGCTTATTTATACCTTGTGGAGGTTGTTGGTCATCTGTGCTATCACAGCAGAGTGGACTTTAGTGTTTGTGAGCCAGCTCCAAAATCAGACATGGATGTAAGAGAACAGTCAGACATAGCTGTAGAACATCCTGGGTTGGTTTCCATCTTCCATGGACTTTCAAAGCCTGATCAAAATAACACCCAGAGTTTCACCTGTGGTCATTAAGCCATCTCCACGGTCAGGCTACACCTACTCCAGTCCACACCACCCAAAAGGCTGAAAAAAAAAATCTCTCTCTCGATCTCAAAGGAAAATGCAAAACAAAAAATGAGCTTAAGAGAATGTCCTCTAAACTGGGTGATTTGTTACATTTAGAATATGCCATATTTAGAATAACTAATTATTTGGGAACTATTTTGTTTTTTTAATGCCTTTACAATATAATGTTTACTATGTATCTTGTTTTGCATCTTATTACAAAGATACTCTATTTATGTTGCATTTAAGTTTAGCTGCTGTACTTTGGGTTACTGCTTATTTCGGAGAGTCTAGTAGATTGATTAGAGCTGTAAATGACTGCTTTTGCGTAGGAGCGGGCTGCCCGACATATCCTTTGTCTGGATTTGCAATACAGTGCTGAACTAGAGCATAAGTGTGTCTGATTTTGTTGTCTGTTATACAACCAAACAGCTACAGATCACAGAAAAGGTGGTTAAAGAGTGTTTTAACAATAACTGCATGTTGGCCGGGCCATCAGAACAGAAGTCATTTACTTATATCGTCAATGTTTTAAATTATTGCCACTCTAATTGCATCCATCAGTTTAGACTCCATCAGTCACATGACACCGCCAACACGGTGAAGGTGAACCTGTGCCTTCCCCACTTCATCTGAAGCCAGCAATCACATCCCTTCAAACTGCTGCCTATGCAACATCATTGGAGCTCTTGGAGGAGAATGCCAACAGTCAGTTCTGTTACGTCAGCTGAAAGTAGCTAGTATCAGAGTGAGGGGAGGGGGAAAGCCATCCTACCAACCCACAGAGAAGGCAAATCCATTTGTGCTATTTTTCACTCCTGCCCACATGGAGAAAGGAGGAACGTCTAAAACATACACTTTTCTGTCACATGACACATCTGCACTATGGTGTGACACTTTTATCTTAGTATTAATTTCAACTTCAAGAAATGAAATTTATAATTTATATTCCTGTACCTTAAAAAAAAATTAACCAATTTGAATGAAAGCCAAATTGATATCTGTGGACTTTTACCTTGTCACACCTCTAATCCAGCCTCTGACATTTAATTTGGAAGCAAATTGAGGTGAAGAGTGTGTGCTGGGGGATTCTGTGCCTATGGTGGAGAAAGCCTCATTCCTGATTCAGCAGACAATGATTAGGGAATGCTCCTCTTTTCTCTTGAACCGCTTTTATACTTCGGCTGTCATTCAGTGGGAATGACAAAGCAAAAGCCTTCCATCCACCTTGACACAAAAGCCTTTTGGAAAGTGATGATTGTGTAAGGCACAGTGTGTTTTATGAAGGCTGGATGGGTGGGGTATAGAGGTGAATCTTTTGGTGCACGCCTTTGAAGATTTTATTTCTGGAGGAAGGCCTAATTGGATTCATTGTAACTGCATTTGGTCACAAACCACTGGATCAGAGAGCTAGTAAAAACTAATAAAGGCACTGAGATGTAAACTTAACACGGTTTAATAACCGACAGTGTCTCTTTATCCTTTCCCCTCCTTGCTTGTCCACTAGCCATTAGAACCCTGAGGGTATTTTCGCTGTTACTGCATTACTTGTTATTTTCTAATATTTAACCCTCTGAGGTCCGAGGCCTTTCTGGCACTTTCAGGCAATTTGCTACCCATTAACATTTTTAAGTATAGCATCTAACTAAAAACATAAAGTCAGGGACGTCACTAGGACTGAAAGACAAGGGGGGGTGGGGTTAGCCCCCAGGGTTGTAGGAAGGAATTAGTGTGTATAGAGGGCTGAAAACTCTTCACCAAGTAAAGTTAAGCAATGAACAATTATTGACACCTACTCATAGTATTGTTCTGTTGAATTGAGTACGCAAGCAGCGACATATAGCTTCTGCCTGGGTCCTAATGCCTGCCTTCAGCAGCTTCAACAGCCAGTACATCATTTTAATTAAATAATGATATCTAGACTTATTATTTCAATTCATAGTCTTGTTTCTATTTGTAAAGTGCGTATCTGCACTCAGTAATATATGAAATTAATGTATGTATAATTAAAAAGTTATAATTTAAAAAATATATAATTATAAGTAATAAATTATAATTTAAAAATATAATTAAGAAAGTATAATAATTACTATATTTGTAGGGGGGCTCGGGATCTCTTTGGGGGGCTTCAGTCCCCCAAAATTAGACCTAACGACGTCCATGTGTGATGAATACAGGAAAGAGTCCAAACATAGAGTAACAAAAACAATAGATGTTTAATAATCAGAAAAGTCCACAGGGCAAAAAAGGGGATAACCAAAGTCCAGAGCAAAAAGTCAAAACCAGATAATCCAACACGACAAATGAAACAAAGGAAAACTGAAGAAGATCGGTAACAGGCATCAAAGACAATATAAGCAGCCTTGGTAACTAACAAGGCTAGTATACTTCGCACTGTGAACTTGTCAGCACTGACTATACATAGTTCCTCCCACCTAGGAAGTCTGAAGGTCTGGCTACGCGAGACTATAGGGGGAGGGGCGCACCCAGCGCAGGGGTTCTACTGCCTAACACCATGATGATAGTTGTGCACGCATCCTTCACGCGAGTACTCCAGTGGAAAAAAAACCCTGCGTGCCTCTGTCATTGGGTAAATCCAAGGTAAATCCAAAATAGTGATGTCACTGTCTAAGCAGAGGGATGTT
>JBBPDB010000128.1:15802214-15815151 GCA_037974465.1 Brachypetersius altus | reverse complement strand
CCATCTTAGGGAGTTTTTCCTTGCCACTGTCGCCGTTACTCTTGGCTTGCTCATCAGAGGCACTTCATTCACACACACACACTTATTTCACATTTATTTCATTTTGTAAAGCTGCTTTGTGACAATGACCATTTGTTAAAAGCGCTATATAAATAAAATTTAATTGAATTGAATAGAAAATGATTGGATGTAATTGGAAAATGAAGTAAATTAGATTTTTCGCTGAGCCACACAACCCTATGCACACACGTAGGACAAAAGAGTCAAAGTAACACAAAAATAGGCTTGTGAAGTGTAAACAATATTCTTAGCCACCTGTTTGTTTACTTAAGTTTATAATTTTATGACAAAATGTATAAATTAACATAGAGAAATTGTGTTATTAAACAAGAATGTTTTTGCTTCCACATTAAAAGATAAAGATAGATGTTTAGAAAAAAAAACAACTTCTGTCACATATAAAGTAAAGTGAGCATGTACATTGTACAGGACAAGCTAAACTTTATACGCTCAAAAGGCCAGACAGTGTGATAGACTACATAGTAAGACTTTAATCTCACCTCACAGGTCAAAAGCTCTTTAAAATTCTTCACTTAAATAAGCTGATTTATGCATGTTTATTTCCCCCTATCGCATAGAAGAAAACAGGTGTATCCACTCATTTGCTTTAATTGGCATTAAATACCTGCACTGCTGCACCGGGACGAGCGAATGCAGACACGGCTCCTTCAGTAATCTTGTTGGCCACAAGGGAACTTTTAGTCTGTTTCTCACAGAAGAAATAAATAACAATAAAAATGATGATGATAATAATAATAGCATTGCTTTCAGACAAAGCAATTTGTTCTCTCCACTCTTTAATAGCTGTTTCTCACTGTGGAGTTAGAATGAGGGTAAATAACTCTGTTGTTGTGGCAGAAACAAACCCTCAGAGTGGCACAAGGACATCATTACATTTAGAAAATGCAGCCACGCCGTTTTAATCACGCTTGGCTTGCGTAAGGCTCTCAGTGGGATTTGCTCTCCAGCAGCCACACACTTCTCCTAATTATAAGCCACTGTCTTTAGCTTTAGTCACTCTAATGGGGATGCACAGGAGCCACTGAAAGCAGATAAATGGGTTGAAGATTTTGTAGGTTTATCTATTGAAAGTGGGGCTGTGAGGTTTTCCATAATCACTCTGCACACGGGATGCTTTCCCAATCGTGTGTATGTTTGTGTGTGTGTGTGTGTGTGTGTGTGTGTGTGTGTGGGATTGACCCAGTGTAGTAGGTGGGAGGATACAACACCCACAGCTTGAAAATAGATGCAGGGATATCCTCTTTGTGCCATTTCTGTGTCATAATTCTCAATTCTCTCCGCAATGCCCACTTTATGAAAGAAGCACATAGTTTGAAAATACATTTTTTGGTAATTTTTTTCAGGTGAACATATCATATACTAACTGTAGCCCATGTTTTGCTGCTCAAAGTAACAGTGTGAAAAGTCATTCTCAGCATAGCAGAGCACTAACATGAGCAGCATAGAAGTGCGGGTAAGAGTGTATCAAATTTTGATGGAATATTTTAATATCTCAGTGTCACTATTGGGTTGAAAATATGTGTAAACAGTACAGGGAAGTATGAGCTCAGTGTACAGAGATACTACAAAACTTCATTGACCAAGAAAAATGGAAAACTGGAAAACTAACCTAGGGGTTGCTGTGTGCAAAGTCTCAATCATTGCTAATTTATGTATAAAATAAGTGTAATCTTGCAATTCACACTTAAACACTGGCAGTAGAACTGGTCATACATGGAGTAGGATGCCAAAAAAATGTCTGCCCTGCTAAATCCGCCCTGGTCAACTGAAGGTGCTATTACTGTGAAATAGTAGCGTCTGGGAGCAAGAAACGCTCAGCCATAATACAGCAAACCATGCAAAATTACACTGAGTGCTGAAATGCAAGGATGCTGATGGTTTAAAATGACACACACTGACATTTTAAACATTAATATGCTAACAACTTTGTATCAACAATGTGAGGATGCATTTTTATATAACAGTATAAAGACCAGATGTAGCTCGACAAGTTTGGTGTACAGGAAAACCTCTATGGAGGCCTGACCTTAACTGAACTAAACACCTTTGGCATGAATTGGAATGTCAATTGTGAGTCTGGCTTTTTCATCCAAAATACGTGCCTGACAAATGCTCTTTGACTGAATGGGCACAAATTTCACAGGAGAGCTTCCTGAAAGAGGATGTTGTAGCTGCAAATGGGGCAACCCGTGGTTTTTAAAAAACGATCATGGAACGATCAAGTGTCCATATACTCCTAGCCCTATAGTGTACAAAAATTAATTTAGACTGGTTTCTAAACAAGGTGAAAGGGCTTGTGTGGCCTAGCCGATCTCCCGTCTTGAACCCAATTGAAAATTTATGGAGGATTTTATAATGTGTGTCTGAGGAACCCTTATAACATTGGGGAAATGAAGACAGTTTGTCCATGGGATCAGGCAAAATCTGAACCAAAAAGCTGTATAAAGCTAATTACTTATTACTGTAGATGTATCAGAGCTCTAACTTCTGACAACTGCTTTACAACAGAGTACCAATATGATTCATTTGTGCTGACTGAAGACTTTTATCACTATCAGTTTCCATTTGAACATTTCTTTGCTTATGCCTATTGACATCATGTAAATTAATTTAAAATGGATACATACACTAGAAATATTTAAAAAACGAAGTTTGAATACTTGTTTCCCCTCTCTATAGCTGTTGACTGAAAAATATCCAGGCCTTTTATACCCACTTAGTGCCGATGTGGCTGCAAGTTATTCCAGTGGAGCAGAAGCACACTTGATTCTACTTGTTTAATCAGTTGCTCTTAGCTGTCAAACAATTTATGAGTTACACGAGGTGAGCTCCTGAGTGGCTGAAAACCTGCCGTCGCATCGACCTTTTGTTGTTGACCTTTCAGCTAGAGGATGACAAACACAACTTGTGTATGATGAAACAGCTTTATCTCTAACTGTACAACCTGTACAAGTGAAGCCGATGTTTCTGATAAAGTGGACAGCAAGTATTTAAATCATTCCTGCATGTTGCACTGTTTAAAAACTAAAGGAAAAGAACAATGCTGGGTTTTATATTCTTCTCTTTGCCATATGATCTATGCACATAAGATTGCGTGGTACTATCTGGCCTTGTCAGGGCACCAAAAAATATTTGGCACCTTTGAGACATGCTGCCAAGAGTTATTCTGAGCATCCACAGTGTTTGTTATTCTTTTTAAAAATCTATTTCTCTCTTCTCTCTCCACAAATGTTATTTCTGCCTCTGTGGTTTGGTACTTTACACAAGACATAAAATAACAAGCCATACACACACACACCCACACACACACCCACACACACACACACACACACACACACCCACACACACACACACACACACACACACACACACACGCACACACAAGCTTGTGCACACTTACAGAAGCGACTTGGGCTCCCAGGCCTGGTTATTCCTCCTGCTTAGTGTAGTTTGACAGGTGAGGTTGGGGTGGGGAAATAGCTTCAGCAAGAGAACGAGGAGCTTAGACGAGCAAGATATTTTTCAAGGTCATTCCATACAAAGGGAGAAAGATGAGGGAGGGTGAGTTTTGAATTGACAAATGCAAGAGCAACATCATTCTGATGCTCTTTATGTGATATGAAAGAATGTTTCTGTTCCCCACTGCCTGTCATCCAGCATCTTTTCTGTGTGCTTCTTTAAACAGAGTGTGTAGTGTTGAGCTTCTTCTGCAATGTTGCTTTAATTAACTGCAGTTTCCAAAGGGCACATCATGTCTACTGTTTAGCTTCATTGTGTGTTCCATATAATGCTTTTGTAGAAAACAGATTATGGATATTGCGGATGGACATTTGGATTAGGAAGGATGAGCTTTTCTAAGAAAGCAGCTGTAAGTAAATCTATGTATCTTTCACCTCTCGCTCTAAAATGAACCTCTCACTGGTCTTAAATTGCAGGCAGAAAAGGGAAGCATTATCTAAACTGTGTTAGCTGAAGCGCCTGATATTGCTTTTTTTTAATTAATCCTTTACTATGATACGCCCCCATGTGTGCACTGTAAATAAAAAGTGCAAAATTGCTACACTTTATTGGCAGCAATTTATCCACTCATACAAAACTCATACTGTATTATTATTACTAATACTTTGCTGTGTTTCTATATACAGCTGGTTGTACTTTAGTTTTTCCCACTCCTTTGCATTTTTTATATACATAGTATATGTGCTCTGATGTGCACACACAGCTATCTGATGGCTCTCAGTTTTGCTACATTGTGTACACATAAAGGCAAATAACACTAATATATCTAGCTTTCAGGTGTAAAAAAAAACATTCATGCACTATTACTACTACTACTACTACTACTACTACTACTACTACTACTACTAATAACAACAACAACAACAACAACAACAACAACCATCATCATCATCATCATCATCATCATCATCATTATACATGTATACTCTGCTCTGCTCTATCACTGCAGTATTCAGACACAAGTGGAAAGGACTGTGAAAACCCACATTTTAACATTTTAACAAGAGGGTTGACATGTATCTCCTTGATGCAGTAATATATTCCAAGAGTGCCAGCGTATAGTGAAAAACCATGTTGTTGTGTTTTGGTTAATAAATAGATAAATGCATTACACATAAAGAAAATATAAATAATTAATCAGAATCAGAAAATCAATAGCATTAGCATTAGCGGTTAGCATTAACAGCATGCAACGAGCCAAAACAAAGGCTTGTACACAAAAGAAATGTTGAAATAACTCTCTCTACCCACATCTTTAGACAGGGCACAGCTTACTAATACTAAATAAACTATGAGAAGTTTTTGAAAATTGGGGGGGAGGGGGCGTTAAAACACTAAAATATGAGGACAAGACACGGAGCAGTCATGCTACATGCTGCAGCAGGCCTCTTCTTCTTCTTGTTGTGCCGGTTGACAGGTGGTGGTAATATAGCAGTCTGCAGTAGTGAAAACATTTAGTTGATAACTGCTGTGTTTCTGCTGGGAATCAGTTCTTTCCAGTGGTCAGTATTGCCATAATAGCAGAAGTGTAAGCCTCTGACTTCACAGTCAATTAGTTTGATTCTTTAGGCAGTCATTCAGTACATCATGATCTTGCATTTAATCCCAATTCAGTTCTATTCAGTTGGATTATTTGGTATTTAATTATTGTTGGTATTTATTTTTTAAAAACGATTTTAGGGAACATTGGATGCATTTTTACTCCCTTACCAGACTTAAACACGTGTGTGTATGTGCATGCGCGTCTGTGTGTGTGTGTGTGGGTGGGGGTGGGTATACACGTGCATGCGTGTAATCCGTTATCGGTGGCATGGCACTGACATGCAGGTGAGGTCCTCCATCATGCTGTAGTGCGGCTGGTGCTCAGAGAGCGATGGAGTGTGTGAGTGTGACGGTAAGCAGAGCTGTTATAGATTCTGCCAATTACAGCTGCTATGTGTCCAGCCAGGGCGATTGGTCACAGTGGGGCGAGCAGAATGGGCCGAGCGTGGAGCCGACTGGGCGGCTCTGAGTGCAGGGCTGATGGGCTCTGGAGCTGTAATGGCTTCCATGACTCAGTGAGTGGAACATCCAACACCAGGACCAATGATGTGGCTCTATCTGCCTGTCAGTCTCAGCCTCTTACTGTACAGCTGTCTGACTGACAAGTCCAAGGCGCTGTAATTCATCCCTCAACTAGTGACGGAGCTGTCAGCAGTGTAGGTGGGGCAGTAACACTAACATTGTAAAACTAACATTTTTCTTGGACTTCTTACATTTTACATAAGTATAGCAATTTTACATAGTCACCAAGTAACTGTCCCAAGAACCTTCATAGGGTAGTTAGCCAGGGGCAGCTACAAAAACATGATATAGTCATTAGTGTATATTACAGTTCCAACAGAGTCGAATAAATGAAAGAAAAAATCTAAAATAAACATGCAAATTGCATTCACTACAAAGATTTAATGTAAAATTACAGTGGGAATGCTACATAAATCTGTTCTATTCCCTAAGCATGGCAGGTCAAAGGAGGTGAAAAACTGGGCAAATGCTCTGTATTTTGGGCAATCTTGAGCAACCTGTCTCTGAATATCATAGTGACAATATTATATCAGGGCTTCTCAGCGTTATGACTGTTCTCTGTGTAGAAAAGGTATGAACATTCAAGCATTTGGTACCAAAAGCTATGATTTGTTTTACAGGAAAATGCAAAAATAAATATACAGTTGTATATTATTGTATAAGTACTGTAAATAAAGAAATTGATGCTAGCAAATTATTGTGATTCTCCTTTTTTGTGACAAGATAGTTTGTTTGTTTGTTTGTTTGTTTGTTTGTTTGTTTGTTTTCCCAAAGATCTTAGTTACACTACTGCCCTTCAAATCCACCAGCAGGTCCAGATTTCATCACTCCTATGGTTTATTACTAACAAAGTGATTTTGTACTATTTTAAATTTAGTTATAGATGACACAAAACACCCTTTACACTTCTTCTTCTTCTATTTAAATCTAAACTAAGCTTTAACACTGCATTTTAACAATAGATATTTTTAACTGAAGCACCTACTCATTTAACTATTCAAACACTGTCCTACCACCTAAGAAGACAAATGTAACTGATCTCAGTTTTGTTGCAGGATTGGATTTTTTTCCCTTCAGTCCAGTATTTTCAGCTCACTATACAGATGCCTGGTAGTAGATCAGTGACATATCTATTGTACAAAATAATGTTGGTTATTATTTAGTTACTAAATGGGCATAGGTGATGTTTAAATGATTCATGCAATTGTAGCCATTCCAAATATTTGCTTTTCCAACATACCGTCCCACACCAACACACAAGGCATTTGCTAAGGAAATATTGTAACATGCTGTCTATGCATAAAGTACCCTTGTTAACTGAGTATGCAAAACTAAACAGTTGCATGTTTGTGGTCTGTGTGTCAGTAGTATTCTAAAGCAAAGTGACATTTCAAAAATCACGATTCTTCACTTGAAGAGGAATTTTGTTTTCACTGCTCCTAATGATGGGGTTGAGCGGTTGTTTGCCAATATGGAGAGAGTGTAATATGAACTGTCTGAGATCAGGCCCATTGTGTTAACGATCTCTAAAGACAGGCCTCACTGATTAATCATTGCTGAGATGCATCAGCAGGAGTTTATGTTTCAGCATTGGATTTCATTTAGTTCTGAATTGAGATGCTGAAATAAGAGCTGTTTATTTTCCTCAGTGAAATGCTTTAAATGTGAACATGCACTCAATAGCTACTCCATGCATATTCATTTCCTGGCTGGGATCTCATCCTACTTCGACACACATCATGAAAATATCTTGTTCGTATAATACATTCTGGGCAAGGATGGATCATTATTTTACAAGATGTCTGGGGGTATCCTGTACTTTAACAGTCATATGTAATAAAAAAGTTAAATAAAATAAAAATTGCTGTCTTAATGTATAATATATACTTTGATAATAGCTGGGCCTGAAAATAGACAACATGCTCCTTCTACTATTTTTTATAATTTGTACATAATTAAAGGCTACTCGTGTCACAAATCAGCAAATGACCCACCAATTTGAAATAAAGAAACCCTATGCAGAGGTCAAGGTAAGTTAAAAACAGGCCATGGGTGGTTAAAGTAAAGAACTTGCGGCGAGAGGTGTTGCTGAAAAACACACCATGAGCAGGACTTGAAGTTGTATCACTGGGGCTGCAATGCTGTGGCACTACTCAGTATGCCACAGAGCCTGAATATGGGAGGTGGTTGAGTGGGAAGCCTCTTATAGGGAGTGAGCCATAAGAAGAGGCAATAAAGGAAAATGGGAAAATGGAAACTGTCAGTTGGGAACAGACTGGCAGACCCAAACTGAGCAAACTGACAGGTTCCCTCAAAAGTTAATGGTAAAAATAAAGGAAGGCAAAAAAAGGGACAGGAGTATTTGTGCCTATGTGAAAATGTGCTGTGTGTTTTTGAAAATGTGCCTAGAGGAGTGCCCAAAGAGAGCACTATGGAATGGGTGGAGGAACACCTGAACTCCCTAGAAGACCCTAGAAGTTCAGAGTACCAATGAGAGCCAAGGAACCACAAAGACTTTATAATGGCTGCACCTGTGAGACCTGGTTATAAAGGGCAGATTGCAGGTGCTACTGATGAAAATTAATTATAATGGGGGCCCTCCCCTTGCCTGCTGGAGCACAGATGCCAGCCCTGGGCCTCCCACTGGTGGAAGGTGCGGGAGTAGCCATCGATCCAGCCCCAGGCTTGCTCATAAAACTTGTTCATCTAATGTTTACATTTGTAGTGGATTGTCCCAAGTGTTCGTGTAAGGCTCCCCTGAGGTCCCTGGCACTCAGAGACCCCTGGACATTGGCTCCACTGGCTCAGTCAGTAATTCATCACTGATTCTGAAGAAACCAGTTCGAGTCTACAGTCCAAAAATAATGGTAATTATAATTATATAGCACTATAAAGAACGTAAAAAAGAATGTTCTTTTTATGACTGTTTGAGAACTGTGTATTGGTTCTTCAAAGTCCATTAGGTCTTTCCAAGCCAAGGACAAATTTAAACGTTTATTATTAAATGTGTATCAGAGCTTCCTTTGATTAATCCCACTGTGATGTTCAAAATTAATGGCGGTCTTGTCCAGCCTACTTTTGTAAAATAGTTTGTTAGTTGGACACATTTGGGACAGCACAGGTTTTCAGGAAGGAAAACAATTCTCAGTGGCACTGATACCTAAAATGTGTCAGAGAAACCGATTTTCAAATAAAAAAATATTGAATGACATTTTTAAAGGCATTCTTCACTTTTGCATTCTAATGTGATCATTATTATTTAAAGAGTCATATAAGAAGAACATCACAAAATAGACCATAATAAGATTTTAAAGTTTATAGAATATTTAGATTATTTATATAGCCAAAATAATGCAACAGGATGTATCGAGCAATTCATGGTAAAAAAAAAAATCAGTAGAATAATTCATAGACAATTAATAGAGCTGTTTCTTCTGTAACTTCTATATAATGATTATCATTTAATTTTCTGTATGATAAACAGCATGTATTGCAAATTCTGTTAATATCAGTTAATATAGTACTCAACTATCTCATTACTCATTACTAGTTCTCACTTTATCAGTTACCAAGTAACTAATTAAACTGAACTACCAATTAAAAGATAATGAGTATTCAATGCCTTATTAGGGACACGAGTCATCTTTAATGTTCTGTCCCTAAAGTAAAGTCATACGATTCGCACTTTACACATAATTTGCTATTTTATAAAAGCTAAGGACCACTGAAGTATCATGGTTGAGAATTACTCAAAGCACATTAATGCAAATTGATCTCGATCATTCTGAATAACTTCCCAGCTAATAAGAGGGATAACGTGATTAATGTGTACATCAATATTTCATTATAGGTGTGGAGGTCAGGGAAACCCCCCAGGTGGCATAGCTTTTGCGCCTTATTCAGAGACTGTCGAGTGGTTGGATGTCTGAGATGGCATGTTCTAAATTATTATATATTATATGTGACCACGATGAAGTATCAGTGAGGCAGTTGATGCTCGAAGCTCAGCAAAGACGTCCCTGCGCTTGCGTAGTCAGGGGTCAAACTGGAACTAAATGTTAGTTTAGGCGAGAGATAAAGACACAGCTCAGAAATTATTTATCAGCTGGATGGTGGCAAGATGATCAATCTTCCACGCGATTGTCGTGTTTAAGTAGTGTTAGTTCAATAATTGTGAGTCTAAAGTGTTTCATTACAGCCCGGCTGTTCTGCGGGAAGGTGGCTTTGCTCCCCTGAGATGTGACTCCAGCTGAACCTCAGGCAGATAAATCTATAACTTAAGAAGAAGGAAACATGTGCAGTAATGGAGGCCCAAGCGGAGTGATTCAGGGCCTTGTACCATACAAGCTTCATGGTACACCAGTCCTTTTAACACGACATGACAAAAATCATTCTAAACATCTCTATAAACCTGTGACCGTGGATCTTGGAGGTACTGGGCACCTAGACTAGAGACAATCCATAGCATATCAATTGCTCAATAATGAGTTAAACTAGACATGAGGCAATCTATAGCAAATTGGATTCTTTAATTGGAAATGTATCAGTGAAAACAATAATTAGAAAGGGCTTTGTACAGACAAGAGAGACGCTGCACTAGCAGTGCAATTTATTAATGCCTGCTGTATTTTCCAATGGATACATCATAGGTCTCTCAGTATTATCACAAAACATGTTTACACCACAAATCCCACCACTGGCACACTGAAGATAACTCAACAATAAACAACATTCATAATCTAGTGGATTTTAACAGGCCCTCACAGCTGCTGACCATTAGCAGATGTTCTTAAAAGCTGCTTTAATTAACGTAATTAACGTGATTAACTTTTTTACATTTTCAAAGTATAACAAGGACTGCAGTTAACTGATACCACTGTAAATCAGTGTTTCATAAAATAATATCACTTAATTCTTTTTTACGGTGTGCTGGGCTAATCACCTACAGTTCAAACTGAGAAAACGAGCAACAGGTATTAATACAGAGCAGAGTGGGTGGGCTGCCAAGGAGAAGGCAGATCCAGGGTCATGTAGAGTGAAAGTGTAAAAGAGTAGAGGGTTTACAGTTAGTCAAGTGATGCTTACCCTTTAAAGTAGGTGGTTCCAGAAAACTACAGTTTAGGATACTCTGTTTCAACGCAGTATAGTTCATTTTATTATAGTATTTTATACTGAGGTTATTTTTGGGGGAGGTTCAATGCATTTTTTTCTGCCACTGTGTTTTAAGCATCGACCTAAACACTGGTTATTACTTATCTTTGCATGCCCTACTTTATTTAAAGGAACGTATTCTTTAAATATTCTGCATGATATTAATGCAGTTCAACAGAGGAACTCATAATGTATTTCTTATTAAGTCAATAACTACATTACAATTATGGGACTGTAATGTATTACACTAATTTATTACAGGGAAATGTAATCACATTACTGTTCCACATTACCTCCATAACTGGTTAAGAAGCTCTGTTTCTCCCCCTATCCATTTACTTTTACATGTATGGCATTTAGCTGATGCTGTTATCCAAAGCAATGTACATCAGTGCTCATGTAGTCCACATCTGTTTCTTAAACCTGTAAAGCAACTTAAATCCATGTCCACTATTAAACCAAGTTACACCTGTCATACGATGCCTAAACAACACATGTCAAAGAAAAGACAAAAGTAAAGAAGGGTGGGCATAAGTGTGTGTTTTTTTTTTTAAAGAAATAATCAAGCAGAAACAAGAGGCATAGTTAGTCACCAAGATGCTCCTTGAAGAGACGGGTCTTCAGACAGCGCTTGAAGACAGCGAAGGACTCTGCAGATGTGATTGGAAGAGGGAGTTTGTTTCACCACTGGGGTGCCAAGACTGAGAAGAGCCTTGATGCATGTCTTCCTCTTCTTCTGAGCAGCGGAGGCTCAAGACGAGCCGTGCTTGAAGCCCTGTTTGAGTAATGCTGATATTTATGGGGATGCAACTCCATTCTTGACCAAGTGTTAAGGACTTCAACCAAGTAAAGTTTGGAGACACAGTTTTATTTAACGATAGCATTGATTTATGAATTAGTTGTGAATCATCCATGTTATTGTGTCCTATTACTACCAGACCATAAAATGTTGCCATTTGCAGAAAATCAGCATCCTCACATTAAAAAGAAGAATTTGTCATCAAGGTAATCTTTGATATCTTTGATATGTCTGTACTTCTGTAGTTTGAAGAGAATGGGATTGACTTTGTGGTTTGTGAGATTATTTGCTATGCAACACTACATCCTAGCAGTGGTCTAACATGCTCCACTGTTGTTTCTGCTTCTTTAGCTGTTTTCGCTATCGCTTGTCATGCTTGATTAAACCGGAGATGACTGAGGGTATCGTTCGTTTTAAATTGGGATAAATGAAGGTGCCGCCCTCCACAGACTTCTGATTTGGGATGGAAAGCACATCTGTTTTCTCATAACTCTAAGTGACTGGTTCAAAGGATCTTTGATATTCCAATCACTGATATGTAGATGGAAAGAGACAAGAGCGTCTCATCACAAAACACACAGCACTGTCTAGATGAAACGCTCTTCATGTTCAAGTCTCACTCAAGTCTCTCTGCTCAACCACACTGGACTGATTAAAGATCCTGTCCACTGCAAAGCAACAGTGTTGTTTAATTGGTGCAGCTCAAGAGTAAAAGTTTGACACAGTCCTACATGTGGAATGAATAACGAGTTTCTAAAAACAGCCATCTTCAAGTTCACTTAAGTAAACTCACTAGTAGCCTTGCACACAGTTTGAAGCTTGGAGGTCAGCAGAGAAAGAAGTTGGTGATATTAGCTATTAGAAGGTAAAAAATCTTCAGGAAGAGCAACAAAATATGAGATCATATTGTCTCTCATAGATCACTATGGAGAAGTGCATTTTGCATACATTCTATCACACCTTTGCATTTGGAATCAAAAATGTGCATACTTTAGATGATGTGTTATTAATAATATCATATCCAATGATATATGTGTTGTAAAGCTATTTTTCATCGGTGGCAAATTTTACATTTGTTTCATGCTTTGTGTCACGGGGGAAGCGTTGAAGCTTCGCCCCGGAGCTACCTGGAAAGGAGCCAGAACAGGCAGGACACCAGGAATCCATAAGCAGAGTTTAACTTTAATTAACAGAAAGGAAACAGGCACGAGGGCCAGGAACAAAAACCAGGACACTAAATGTACACAGACACATCAGGAGCTCTAAAGCGATGGACAGACGGGGAAACACTGACAGACACAGACCTTAAATACACAGACACAT
>JBBPDB010000128.1:15781366-15795180 GCA_037974465.1 Brachypetersius altus | reverse complement strand
AGTGGAAAAGGTTGTTCATGGGAATCAGCCACACACTATAAAGGTGACAGACAGAGATTAGGTTGAAAACTGCAACATTCCTTTTATGATCGATCCATTGAAAATAACAGCGACAATTAAGAGAGTGTATCCTTAACACCCATGTTCTGATATTATGTATATATTTCAGATATTGCCATGCCATGTGACCTGACTTCTATTTATAGGCATTTCTCAGCTACTGCAGTCATCTCTGAAAGATGCCCAAAATCCCGGCTGCCCTTGAAGCCATGTGAACAAATTTGCATTTTCCAGAAAACCTCTAAAAGCCTCTGAATGAGTGATCCCTGCTGTGGTGCTTAATGTGAGTGTCACCCAGCCTCCCCTGGGTGTGCCGGAGAAACGATGGGATGAGATTCGATTGGCTGCAGACTAGAAGAGTGGCGCGCCGAGATTGGCCGGAAACATCTTTTATAGCACCTTTCTGGCAACATCGGGCTATTGTCTCTGCAAAAAGGCAGCGGCCGGTGAAACGCGATAATTAGCGGTCTTGTGGAGGGATGAAATAGCCGTGTGCTGGGCAAAGCACGAGCCTGGCAAGTAGAGAAGTGTCTGGCAGCTCTGAGGCTCTGAGGTGAAGGTGATGGAGGCTCACAGAGGGAACACATTAGTCAGCTGCTCCTGCAGGAGAGGGGAGAGGGAGAGAAGGCGGGAGGAGAGAAAAAGAGAGAGAGAGACAGAGAGAAAGAGAAAGAGAGAGAGACAGAGAGAGAGAGAGAGAGAGGGAGAGAGAGGAGAGAGAGAGAGAGCTCAGCAGTGCAGGTAAACATGTCAATAAAAAGCAGAGTCAGGCTGGGACCACAAAATAATAATCTGTCTGAATGCTTCTGGGCTATGCATTAGATTTATAAAAGAAAAAGCTCTCTCTGCTATAGGATTCTCAAAGCCATTTTAATATCTGTCTTTGGTATCTATTTAAAGGAAGCATGAGAAATGGCAGTAAAGGGTACTCCTAAACCTGACCCACAAGCTTTTTGTTGTTCAGCTGCATTTGTATGACATGCCTTATTGAAGGATGAATCGACCTATCTATGTTGCGCTCACCAAGGCCATCATAGCAACGGTTTCAAGGATAAACAAGCTTTTTAATCTTCCTCACTGCTACACTGAGTCAGAACTGAAGATTGAGATTCCAATTGAAAATGCTGCACTACCAAGCTAACTAACACGAGGTTGTTTGGAAACAACACTGATACATTTGCCCCCATGCCCAGTTTCATTGATTATACAAGAAGAATGACATAAACATACATTTTGAATAATATTTGCAATTAATAATGCACTCTAAATGTAGGTATTTTTTAATTAGAGACTGATTAGATTTTTTTTCACAGTGTCCTTTAAAGTTTGTCCAGATTAGTAACAGTTAATGCAAATTGCCTTGGTGAGTGGAATATGGGTTGATAGGTGCATCTGAACATTCACTATAGCAGGTGCCACAGTTTCATGAACCCTTTATGCATCGGTGTTATCTTAGATGTAGCCCCTTGGTGAGGATCCTAAAGATCCGCTCATGAGGCAATCAGAAGCCCATAAACCCACGAGGAATCCTTTCAAGAAGTCTCTTTTAGGCGCGATTCCTCACAACGTCCTGTTCTTTCTTCCCCTCTGATTTCCTCTTCTCCCCTGGCACTGTAGGCAGGTCTATTTTCTGCTAAAAAGGTCTAATTTGCAGCTAAGGCCAATGCTGAGCTCTGAACTCCACAGGTCATTCTGACCTTCTTTGTAGAGCATAAGTGCAAGACTTTGGAGTGAGAAAAGAAAGCCGACACAAACGTAAACCTTTACAACAACCAGACTCACAGCTATTATTAGAGCTGTGCTCGCAGAGTAAAGGAAGGATTGATGTAAAAAAAATAGTACAAGTAAGAGAAAATGTCACAACTAGGTTCTGTAATTGCTCCATATAATAGACAAAGACAACAAAATAAGTGATGTTCTGCTTCTTGATTTCTGTATTATCTTTCTGTTGATTTTTGCTGTTTGTCTTCTTGTAGAGTCTTTTCTGTTCCCTTGTGTCGGGCACATTAATCCTAATCAGGGGGTGCTTCGATTACACAGGACAGTTTGCTCCTTGTGCTACTCTTATTTTGAGAGAACTAATGAAAAATAATCGAATGGTGGCAAAGGCCCCGAACCAGCTCTGTACAAAAATCATACTGGCCATATGCCCTCCCTAGAGCTTTGTCTCTCTCTGTCTATTTTTCTCTCTGTCTCTCTCTTTGTCTCTCTCTCTGTCTCTCTATCTCCGTCCCTCTCTCTGTCTCTGTCTCTCTTTTACTCGCTGTCTCTCTTTCTCTCACTGTCTCTCTCTCTCTGTCTCTCCCTCTCACTCTCTCTCTATCTCTCTGTCTCTCTCTCTTTGTCTCTCTCTCTCTATCTCTTTGTCTTTCTCCCTCTCTGTCTCTCTCTCTCTCTTTGTCTCTCTCTCTCTATCTCTCTTTGTCTTTCTCCCTCTCTGTCTCTCTCCCTGTCTTTCTCTCTCTGTCTCTCTCTTTCTCTTTCTCTCTGTCTCTCTCTGTCTCTCTCTCTCTGGTTAGGACTCGGTGTAGCTGAAAGAGCTGTTGACTTGACTGTGCTATTAAGTTCAGTCAATGTATTTCAGAGCAAACTGGAGCATAGTTCCCCGGTGGAGTGGTTTTGTCGTCCCGGTCGCTGCTGCCAGCTCTTGAACAAATAGCTTTAAAAGCAACCTTTCCTCAAAACAATGGACTATGGCCATCTGTAACTGGGCATGGATGCTTTTCACCTTGCCTCCACTGTAAAAGCACCGCATGAACAGAAACAGACAGATTTGAGAACTGGACCACATAACAGGTGATTACTTTATAGATGCAGACGTGTTGCTGTGCGTGTGGGTGGTGGTGATGGCGGGGGTTGGGTGGTGGTGATGGTGGGGGTGGGGTTCAGGGTCTGTAGTAATCCATAATCACCTCATCTGTTAATGCATACGTGGATGAAGCACGGCTTTGATCCAGACGTGTCTGTCGGCACAATTTCCTGAATGAATGCCTAATCTGATTTACACCTATAAGGACTGAAACATCCATGTGCTTGTGTGTGTTTGTGTGTGTTTGTATGCATTTGTCTGCATGGGTGTGTGTGTGCTGATGAGTACACCATACACAAACATTGAAGTGTGTTTGTGTCTGTGACACACATCAGAAAAGACAGCTGTTATTTTGAGTCTGCGTGTTTATGCGGCATGTTGCTATTGTTTTCCAGAGAGCTCTCTTGAGCAGATGCTCGAGAGCTTCCTGAGTGTTTTTAAAGCATGGCTTTTCGAAAAGATTCCTCCTTCTGTGAGTCCAACAGTGCCATCAGGTCCTCAGAAACAGTACTGCACCCCTAACCGAAGCCCACTGTCTCACACACACACTGCATAGGTTCACAATATGGCAGTGCCAATCCACTCACCTGTGATAAGCTTTGATAAAGACAAGGGCTACATGTGGTCTAGAGAATTAGTTCACAAAAGGCCATTATAGTGTGGGTGGTGTTCCCTGTCTGAGCTATATATTTGCTTTAGTGTTCTTTTTGCCCATCTTTTGAGTCTGCCTAACACCAAACGTACCAGTGAATGATGAACACATTGTAAATCTAAGACATAAATAAACACTGTGTGTCTGAATCCAAACCTGAGGTGTTAGTTCAACTCTGGGTCTAGTTCTTCTAATAGTCTTGGAATAAAACACTTGCTCTGTTTCAGGTGAATTGTGTGTTTATTTCAGCACACGAATAGCTTATGTGGTGTGTCAGTCATTGCATACCTGACAACATTGCAACTATCTGTCTGATACAGCCTAGAGTTCCTCATGTCTGGAACAAATGGTTCCTGTCACCGCTGCTGTAAAGAAACCACAATCTTTACAGGGAACCATTTCACATTAAACTACTCGGAATGCATCTCAGCCTTTAAATTATACAACATGGATGTAAAGGGAGGAATTTCCCTATTTAAAAAATCTTCAGGATAGAACATTACAGATGTCAGCTTGAGTAGTGCGTGGGAAGTTCTCTCTCTCTTATTTTTCAACCTATACCTCTCTCTTTCACCCACTCTCTCTTTCATTACCTCTACTTTTACCACGCCTACCTCTCTCTCTCTTTAACAAAATCTTTATCTATCTTTCTCGTTCGTCTTGAATTCTCTCTCTCTCTCTCTCTCTCTCACGCTCCCTCTTATCGCTCTCTCTCTCTCTCTCTCTCTCTCTCTCTCTCTCTCTCTCTCTCTCTCTCTCTCTCGCATCCACCCCTTTTTGCGGTCCGGCGCTAGCAGGCGCTTCAGAAACCAGAAACCCCGCCTGAGTGGAAGAAAAAACAGGCAGACGAGGAGGAGAGATGAGACTCTACTGGCCGTGCGCTGTCAGCAGCGGCAGACAGAGCGTGGGGGAGCGGTAGAGAGTATAAGAGAGCGGTAGAGAGCGTTAGGGAGCTGGGGAGTCTGTAAGGAAGCGGTAAAGAGTGTGAGGGAACCGGACAGAGTATAAGGGAGCGGTAGAGAGAGTGAGGGAGCCGGAGAGAGTGTTCATGGCCCGGAGGTAGAGCTCGGTTCGGTCCTGCTCTGGGATCCGCTGCTACGTGAGAGACCGACAGAGAGAGGATGCTTATAGACGGCGGGAGGTGAGAAGGCTGTTCATACACACACACTGAAGACATTGGTGACACGTCTTTCATGCTGGTTGCTAATGCAGTTCAGGTAAATGGCCGACTAAGTATGTCCTTAGGGCAAGAGACTGAAACAGGACGCGCGGAATAGCGACGGTGATTCTGTATGATTTTTGTTTTTAATGTGCAAGTCACGTTTTCCATAATTTGCATGGATGTTTTGTATACATTCAACCCCGTTTTCCGATCAGCTTTCAAAAATGTGCACAGAACTGTTCCGCAGCGGAGCGCCTGCACAAATGCTGCAAGTTTAGAAATCATTCATGGCGAGCAACGCCTCACTCGGCTGTGTGCGCAGACAGGCCACCTATAGGTCCTGTATAATATCAAATGAGCCCTTACTTAAATCTTCAGGCCAGGAAGAGTCTTTTTAGACCGCTGTTAGTGTGTGAGTTCAGGAGTGGAGGAAACAAATGGTTAATTTTAAGTATGCTTAATTTCCTATCGAGTCCTTGACATTGTCATTTGGTGTATGAGGGAAACTTGAGGATGATGTGGTGTTTTCTGGTTGGGAAATGGGATTGTGGAGGCAGTCTGTCTTGTGGTGTTGAGTCTGCTTTATGGAGACATTAGTATGGTTAAATGGGCCGTAGAGTTTTTGTTCTCATCTTCACTGTAGTCTTGGGGTGTGCAGTTTTGACAAATTCCCTGCTTGGTGGGTGAAATCACTTTGTTCTCTTCTTGTCTCCATGGCTGGACTACATTAGTATTCTCCCCTCTCTGATCCGTGTTCCCACAGTGTTGCGATTGTATAGTTTATATTATGTTCTTATGAAACATGCATGATATTGATTTATTAAGTAGGCCGTGTCTGTCAGTCTGTCTGGGTGTGCGTGTGCTGTGAATGAAACTTATCTACTTAACTACACCATTTTCAGCTGCTGTCTTAAGATCCACCACATGCAGTTCCCATGAACAATCAATACAGAGGAGCTCCATCTAATGCTAAAAGCTCAAAGGAGTGCCTCAATTGTAAAAATCATAATTGCTTTCTAATGAACAGTTCCCACTACCTATAATAATGTCTGAGTACTCATTATAATGCTTTTTGCTTGAGTTATGTTTAGTTTTTTTGCTTCGAAAAGTAAAAGGGTAATGACAATGAACTTTATCTGGCGTGGAAGTCCCTTCAGTATTAAAAAAGGGAGTGAAAAATGACACAGAGAGATGCATCAGAATGGCTTTTCTGATTCACAATTTGAAGTCTGTGAATGTGGGCTATTGTAAGACAAGAATGCTTTGGATTAACCACCTGCTTGTAATTGAGAATATTGGGAAGTCAACATGGCTGGGTGTCAGCTGCATGCAAAGCATGTTCACATGATGTCCCCTGCATGCGAGTTCTATTCAGTGGAGGTGGGAATCCAGCCACTTCCTAACAGCTGGGCTTTGTTCACTTGTGAATTAACATGGTCTGAGACAAAGCAGCCTACTGGCACCAACAACCATTCCATTGCCCTTTACTGTTGGCTCTGCTCCTGTTGCGGAATATTGATAATTCAACATAGAGCAGTGAAATATTAATCTTATTATCCAAGTATGCAATTATGCCTTTACATCCATACTTTTGTTTGTAGCATTAATTTTAATGTCATAAATGTTAGGTTCTTAATGGGACTGCATTAGGGCTGTCACTATCGATGATGTTAGTAATTGAGTAGTTTAGCGATAGCTTTGATGATTCATTCAGTAATCATGGGCACCTCATTTATAACAACAAACATTTCACTTGACTTCATTTGCATGAAACTGCATACATGCACATCCTGTATTTGTGAAATCCGGCTGGTGCTGGTGTTCTCTCTTTCAGTGATGAACACAAAAGTCAAACAGCACACCTTTGTGGAGAACATTCAGGCTGCAAATCATTTACACATTAATGCTGAAGATTACAAATACAGTGAGTATGCTCATTGTAATACATTTTAGTCAATTAATTGTGACAGCCCTAGTTTTCATCAGTGTAGATTCTTGCTGTTAATTGAGTCCTGGCTGATTGCATGTTAACCAAGCCTTGGCCTCCTTGCTTGGCTGTTGCCACGTGTGCATGGCAGACGTCTGTAAGGCAGTGACTTCGTTACAGCTGCAGAGAGATCGGTAGATCTGAATGATGTACAGAAGCCACTTTGTTGTGAAGCCCTCAGGCAAAATATGGTAAAGAGACTCCTGCTCCTGAAGTCTTTGTGTTAGGTAGGGGTGATGTGGGAAGGGGGTCTTTTACTCCATTCCAAGCTGCGTGCGCCCCATAGCTTTGTTTATCCTCGGTGGCCCTCTTCAAATCACAGCAACAGCAGGCGCCCCGCGCTGCATCCGAAAGCAGACACATGCTGCAGCCAGGGGCCTGGCGAGTGAGTGGGGCGAGACGCAGAGAGGAGGCTAATTTCAGGACGCCGAGTTTATCATGGCAGGCTCTGCTGGAGTCCTGCAGCGGCGTACAGCTCCCATAGTTATTCCAGCATTCCCCTGGCCCTCGAGCTCAAAGTCTGGGCCTGATGGGAGATGGGTGTGTTCCCTTCCGAACTGTGAGCATTATTTCCACTCTTCCCTCGGCTTCCCTCGGCTGTTCACATTTTAACTGCCTGCTCGGATAAAAAATAAAAACAACACCAACAACAACAGCCTGGAAAAGAAAGGGGGGGCTGTAGAGCAGGGCATGCATGCAGCAAACATGACATTAATGCTTAATTTTAAGACTGGTGAAAAGGTCTCTTAATACAGAGATCCTTATCTGTGTCTGCATTGATTTTCAGTCTGACCATATTACCCCGCTCCAAAAGGTCACTCCCACTCGCACCCCGTCCGTTCAAAGCCAAATCACTTACAGTCACATTCTCACACAGTGTGAGAGAGAGAGAGAGAGAGAGAGAGAGAGAGGGGGGAGAAAATAGAGGAGCTTACCGCTAATCTTTAAATGAAATGCATTTCACCCGCCAGAGGAGCCCTGCTGAATAACTATTATTTTATCCATTAGTTTTGCTTAGTTGCCTGAAATTTAAATTGCTGTCTGTTGAGGGAACAGGCCAGCTTCAAATGCCCAAATTAAATTATTAAAATCATGGCTATTCCAGCGCAGAATCAAAATAGGACTTCCTTGGCTTCTTCTGTGACTGAAGACCTGCTTGTTGTTTCATTATGTCACACATGATTGTCTATGATGTTGGATTATAGGATCGTTAATTTGCTTTTCTCAGTTACTTGTTTGATGTTTGGCTCATACATGTGACTGGAAGGAAAGATACAGGAGCGATCTGACATGCTAGAGCAACACTAGAGCTGCAGCTATGTCAACATCAGTCATGAAAAGTTGTTGATATGGTTATGTGTTATTGGTGCTTTGCTTAATTAAAACAACGAAAATGACCTGTTATATCTTTATGACCCTTTTCATCTTTCTGGCAGATTGTAGTACACTGTGGGAAGCAGTGGGGCGATATGACTTCTTTTGTGAAGAAGAAATCATTAATCAAACTGATGAAACTCTGTATGATGATGTATGATGGCACAGATTGAGAAGAAATTCCTGAAGTCTTGAATAGTATGTAGTCCAGAAATGTGTGGAGCAGTTCATCCAAGGTACAATCATAACCTTGGGAAATTGAAGAAAAATGGGCCAAAATTGAACCAGAATGCTACATAAAGCAAATTACTTCTTTCTTTAAAAGTAATTTTTCTCTGTAACTGCAGTAATAATAGTATACATTTTCATGTTGTTTTAAAGATATGTTTATGCTTATGAGTATGTGTTTGTTTTTGTTCATATGTATAAGTACAAAGTTAAAAGAATGTGTAAATTAGAAGTGAATACACAGGAAAATGTCCCATACTGTTCAGCCCTATTTGATACTTGAGTCATTAGCTGCAATCCTAATGTAGACGTTAGTATTCATGCTGTATGTGAAGTGGAATCTGGGG
Source organism: Brachypetersius altus (assembly GCA_037974465.1). NCBI lineage: Eukaryota > Metazoa > Chordata > Actinopteri > Characiformes > Alestidae > Brachypetersius > Brachypetersius altus. The sequence continues at coordinate 15,786,561 of JBBPDB010000128.1, read as the reverse complement.
GTATTTCCATGTTTTTGCCTTGAGTGACACCAGAAGTTCTAAAGCAACCACTTAAGCCTCTCCAGCCCTTCTGTTCTCTGTCTGGAACACGTGTGGTTCTGGCCGGGGCCCACTCCGGTAAATGTTAATTAAGATGGAAGGCTTGATGGAATGGGTTTGAAATGTCAGACAGCAGCGTGGACAAGGGCAAGGGCCCGATAATGCGGAGTGATCGGTTGTCATGTTGACCTGGAGGGCAGTCGACCTCAGATGCGGCCTGGTCCAGAGGAGCTCAGACAGGCCAGAGTGAGCTGGGCTAATTGCTTTCTACATGTGGGATTGTTATGAGAAAATGCATCCAGCCAATCTAACTGAGTCGTTCAGAAATGTTTCCGTTCCAGAAGTGCCTGTCTGCCATTGCTTAGGGCCCTGAAGACAAGGGAACAATGGATACACTTTTCAAATGGCAGAAACACACACAATGATGATGCCTGGCAATGTGTTTCACTGTGGTATTTCCACTAGCTATGTTCGCTCAGGGTTTTGTGTGTGTGTGTGTGTGTGTGTGTGTGTGTGTGAGTGTCTGCCACAGTGAAAATGATAAAACTCTGTGTGATCTCTTGCCATTTCCAAAGCTCAGTCCTCTCTGTGCTGTCAGGCTCCATTATACTGTTACTACAAACTGCAGCATTAGAGAGAAAAATGAAAAATCCTTTTCATTTGAAATGTTAAGGCTTTGCCTTAGAATTTTTTCAAGATCATTTCACTCCTCCAACCTGCAGCTCTTCAAAATATTCTGGTATTCCTGTAAGCTCCTGTATTCTTTGTCTCTCCCTGTGTCTCTCTCTCTCTTTCTCTTTCTCTCTCTCTCATTCTGTCTCTGTCATTCTGTCTTTCTCTGTTATTGCATGATGTCTCTCTCTTTGTCTTTAATCTCGCTGTGCCTCTCACACACATACAGGTTGAAGGTTAGGGTTAAGAGAGCAATAGTTTTTGGTTAGGACCGGGTTGTTTGTGTCAGAGGCTGGTGTGATCAGTATTCTTCTCATAGTGGATCGATTGTTGCCCTGCTGCTGCTGTAGCTGAGAGAATGAGGAGGCAACACCCATCATTTTGAGACAGAGTGATTGACACGTGCATGCGCGGTAGATCAGAGAGGTTATAAATTACGGAGGACTGGGAGTGGTTTAGTAGTCAGCATGAGGCCAGTGGGGGGGAGTCTGGTCATAGTACACTTCAGTCTACGTGTGTGTGTGTGTGTGTGTGTGTGCACGCACGCGAAAGGAGCTGAAGTAAGCACTGCCTTGCTAACGTGTTCTTTAATTGGATTTGTTTATTTATCTACAGCAGTCATGTTGATTTACGCGGCGCCCTAAATATGTCACTGTGACAGCATCAATATTCATTATGTATCAGCATCGGATCCGAATAAACATGAGGGAGGGGAGCAGCCCAGAGTGTAGTTTGGTCATTTTCAGACTGAGATAAGGGTAGGATCAGGTTATGGCTGAGAGACATTTATAATTATTGTCAGTATTTAAAAAGCACTGACCAACTGCATGTGCCTTTCAGACTATATTTAGTCAGTGTGATCTAGTGCAGCTCAGTGTATGAAACATTGACTGAAAATTAGAGAACTTTAATGATCTTACGACACAGACGGTAGTTAGGAGTACATAATTGCATGTAGTAGATATCAGTAACTGATATAAGTAGTATTATTTACATGGTAGGACTATTACTGATAATGTTTAGTACCCGATAAAAAAAACATTTGTGCACCTGATAGTTTTGTTAAATGTTGCTCTGTTGAATCTTTTTGTCTGTTAGAAAAACACATGCTGTGACATACTGTGTATCATGAATCGTTTCATGATATATTTCTCCCATCTCTATTTGAACTGATGAAGATGTGTGAAACCTCCCCCATGCTGGGTGTGTGACAGCACAAAAGCATAGACATTCCTGACAAAAGCTAAGGCGCTGTCTGAGGTGCCTTAGCTGAGAGACATGTGTATGGTTGTATTGTGTATTATATGTGTGTGTGTGTGTGTGTTTTTGCCCAGTTTCTTGTCATAGGATCTCTCAGTCCACTGTCAGAAAGAAGGCCAGAAAGTGCTAATAGCATTCACACTTACGCACACACACAGACACACTCCAGCTCTAAAGCTCTCTGTCAGTGAGACCTGAATGACTGATAAGAAATTACGGATAATACACGGCCCCTCTCTAATGGCCACATGCACTTTGCTTTTATTTCAGAAAGCTTTAATGGGCGTTTTCAAACGACTCCCTGTTCTTTGAATTTTTTTTTTTTTTGCTCTGCACCTGTCCCTAATGTAGACACTCACAGTGAACACGTTTCACACATGCAGGCATCTTTTTATGAGAAACTCTTTATGGATGCCCATTAAAAAAAAACACCCATTGTGACCAGTAATCGCATTAAAATACATTAAGATTTGAGCTTTCTCTCGTCCATGTGACCGGCACGGAGATGGGTCCCGCTCTGGCACCCGGGCTGCGGGTTCTCTGCTAATTCTGCCTGTTTTAGTGCCTTTACAAGGCTCTTTCTCTCAGCATTTGGAAGTCAAGTGTGTGTTGCCTTTAATCTGCTTGTTAACAGACATACCCCAGACATTCGCATTCGCCCATTATGCCCACCCTTTGTTTGTTCGAAGGAACAATGCAGTGGGCTTTTAATACAGTCTTACTGCTCATTTTGAGTGACCCTGGGAGGCCATTCAAGCATTAGCCTTTAATTAGAGCCTCTAACGTCCAGGCAGGGTTTGAAGGATTATCCAAGCATGAATATAAGCTTGAACCCCAACCAAACCCCACTGCTGTATAGAATCACGTCACACTCCAGTGGCTCAGCAGATGTGGTCAGATTCCACCATTCTAAAGTTTGTTCTTTTTTCCTGTGGCCTCACAAACCGCAGGTGTATGGTATGGCTGTATGTGGGGATGGGCTCCAGTTGCCACTGTTCCAGTAGTTCCCAGGGTCCTGTGAGCACTCAGTATGACACATTCCTGGGCTGGAGAGCCTCCAGCATCAGATCCAGCTTTGTCAGGTGTCCTTTAAGAAAAAATCAATCACGAGAGCTTAGAATAGAAGCCTGATGGAACTGTGTCTAATGGAGAGAGTAGGGAGCGGGCTGGCGAGCTTGAGGTCAGGTTACTGGCCAGGAGAGGAAGAGCCTTGGGAGAATGGGATGTCTCCAAAAACACAGAAAGAGCAGAACAGACGTGCAAAATAGAGAGAGATGTGATGACACGCTAACAGATGTCAGAGCTCCACCGGGGAACAGATGCCTAGAGTTCCAGGGGGGATTATTGGTGAAAATTGAGCCAAGAGTGTGTGCACATGCGTGCGTGTGTGCACGTATGTGTATGTGCTTCTGAAAGGCCTCTGTAAGTTTGAAGAAATGGTGGAAAATGTGAAGGACTTTGTTGCCATTTGAAGTTCCTTTTAGGAAGAGAAAGAGAAAAATAAAGAGGGAGAGACAGTGAATGTCAGTGCTCCTTTATCAGTAGCCAGCAGCAAAGAATCACACAGACAGGGTAATATAGAAAAAACTCATGATTCTATTGTTATTTCTCACAAAATGCCACATATTGAGCTGTAGGGTTATGAATCTTGTGTTATTTGAGGGGGGAAAGGCACGAGTGTGTATTGGCCCATAGGGATATATATATTGAGATTGTGGGGATTTTTATTGTCCTGACAGGAGAGGCAGCGTGGGCAGACGAGGCACCAGAGCACCGTTCCTTGAGTTATCTGCTGTGGTTTTTAAAGTAATGAATACAGCTGTTTCATCAGTGTTATCAGCCAGGAAAATGCAAGACTCATTTACTGTGCAAATTCAGTTAGCCAATTCCCAGCTATTCTGCTTCAAATTGCATTCTATTATATAACTGTTGCTCATTGGACTAATCTCTGTAAATTATTTTAGGACATGGAAGCATTGCAGTATAAATACTGCAAATGGGCTTTTTACTGTAAGTAAAATGACAGTGTTCTTTTGCATTTGGGAGGGAGCTGTTATCCTTAATTACACGAAGCGACGAAATTGAAATGGTATAATCAAAGAGTGACTGTTCTACATGGTGGAATTCTATGTTTACACGCATTTTTCTCTGTGTTTTCCCAGGCTTTTTAGTGGATGTGTAACCTGTAATGTCATGGGTGCAGTGTGTGGTTTTAAATAAATGGATAGGAGGGAGATGGAGAGATAGTGTTAATGAGAGTGCTGAAGGAATTAAATGGGAAAATAAAATGTATTTGTCCTTGTCTCTCCCCTGTCTTAGACATTGTGTTTGCTATTGCAGAAGTGTGCAGGGGTGGCGATGCTGGGTGCGTTGGTGGAGAGAGTGAGTTTGCTCTGAAGCGACATAGTGTTAAAGGCTGACTGCCTGAAGAAAAGCTCTAGACTCCTCAGTTTGATTAAGAATTGTAAGCCTTTAAAAGACTCATGCCTGCATTAGTCTTGTCTGTGCACACAGGGAGTCTTTTCTTCAGTTCTGCAGGTGGAAGTGAACAGAAGCACACAGAAAGGATATGAGGGTAGAAAGAGGAGAGGTAACAGCAGTCCATCTCAGGTGAAGTTATGGCTCCCTTCCATTTGGTGAAATATAAAAGACCCATGCTTCCTTTCTGGGCATTTCATTTTTACTTAGAATAACATGCAATGGTGAAGCTGGTGTCAGCCATAAAAGAAAAATGACTGACTTAATCACTCCTCCTAATACAATTTTCCTCTGGGCCAAGCCTTTGGCAGATATGCAAATGCAAAATAAATAATTCTGCTCTTTTGCATTTCTCCCAGCTGTTTTATGATTGGTGCTTAATAAGGACTGAACGGTGGAGAAGCCAGCACTCACCTCGCGTTCCTCCTGTTGCGGCACCACCAGCCTGAGCCAGACCACCACACTTAACCATTCAGAGCACACCAGTCCACCCGCATACGCTGTCATCTAGCTTCAATCTGAGATGCTGACTGTCATGATACAGTGAAAGCATGCTCCTGGCCCACAGTCCACTGTGGAAATGAGTAATTATTTATTACTCACTGACAGGGTTGTAACGGTACATGTATTCGTACCGAACCGTCACGGTACACGGGTCACAGTTCGGTGCATGATGTCTTTCGGAGAATACACGGTACGACGGAAAAGACGTGATTGAAGTAATACGGAATCACAGAGGGACCAAA
>JBBPDB010000128.1:15747987-15762485 GCA_037974465.1 Brachypetersius altus | reverse complement strand
ATAAATGAAAAAAACACAAGAATGGCACATTTGATTGCTTTCACAAAATTATTCAGAAGCATGATATTGCTGCTCATTATTATGCACAATGCACAAAGTAACAACTGCCCTAAAAGCAGATTAGACTGAATTCTCTTTCTCTTTTTGTGCAGGTAACCGGTAGGATGGTGGCAGGGGAAGCGAGTGGGCACAGCTACCTGGTGGCGTGCTGGCAGCCCATCCTAATTTTGATGCTGGGCACAGTGCTGTCTGGCTCTACCACCGGCTGCCCATCCCGCTGTGAGTGTAATGCCCAGGAGCGTTCTGTTGTGTGCCACCGCAAAAGGCTGATATCAGTTCCTGAGGGTATCCCATCGGAGACACGCTTGCTGGACCTCAGCAAAAACCGTATCAAAATTATCAACCCAGCAGAGTTCTCTGGCTTTCCCAACTTGGAAGAGCTGGAGCTGAATGAAAACACTATATCCACCATTGAGCCTGGAGCCTTTAACAACCTGTATGGCCTACGGACTCTTGGGCTGCGCAGTAACAAGCTGAAGCTCATCCAGCTGGGCGTATTCACAGGCCTCAGTAACCTCACGCACCTGGACATCAGTGAGAATAAGATTGTTATACTGCTGGACTACATGTTCCAGGATCTGGAAAACCTGCGGTCTCTGGAAGTGGGTGATAATGACCTGGTGTTTATATCCCACCGAGCATTCCATGGCCTCGGGAGTCTGGAACACCTGACCCTGGAGAGGTGCAACTTGACCTCTGTTCCAACAGAGGCCTTCACTCACCTGCACAGCCTCAACACTCTGCGCCTGCGGAATCTCAACATCAACAGCATCCGAGACTACTCCTTCAAACGGCTCAACCGACTCAAAGTTCTGGAGATCGCCAACTGGCCTTATCTGGATACTATGACCACCAACTGCTTGTATGGATTGAATCTTACATCCTTAACAATCACTAGTGCGAATCTGACTGCGATCCCATATGCGGCCCTTCGGCACCAGGTTTACCTCCGGTTCCTGAACATGTCCTACAATCCCATCGTTGTCATCGAGGGAAATAAGCTACATGACCTGCTCAGGCTGCAAGAGTTTCATCTGGTGGGTGGCAGACTAGCAATGATTGAACCATATTCTTTTAGAGGACTCAACTACCTGAAGATCTTGAATGTGTCTGGGAATTCGTTGACTACTCTGGAGGAATCGGTCTTCCACTCAGTGGGAAATCTGGAGACCCTTGTGCTGTACGACAACCCTCTGGCATGCGACTGTAGGCTTCTCTGGATCTTCCGCCGCCGCTGGAGGCTTAACTTCAACCGGCAGCAGCCTGTGTGCTCCTCACCCGAGTTTGTCCAGGGCAAGGAATTCAAGGATTTCCCAGACATTCTACAGCCAAACTATTTCACGTGTCGCAAGTCCAGAATCCGAGAGCGCAAAGCACAACAGAAGTTTGTGGATGAAGGAACTACGGTGCACTTTGTGTGTCAGGCAGATGGCGATCCAGCTCCTGTCATCATGTGGCTTTCCCCACAGAAACAGTTCATCACTACAAAAACGATAGGAAGGCTTACTGTGTTTCCTGATGGTACTCTTGAGGTGCGCTATGCTCAAATCCAGGACAATGGCACATATGTGTGTATTGCAAGTAATGCAGGAGGAAATGACACTGCTCTTGCCCATCTTCATGTCCACAGCTACTCTCCTGATTGGCCCAACCAGCCCAACAAAACCTTTGCTTTCATATCCAACCAACCCAATGATAGTGGAGCCAATGGGACTAAAGCAACAGTACCTTTCCCCTTTGACATCAAGACCCTCATCATTGCCACCACCATGGGCTTCATCTCCTTTCTTGGAGTGGTGTTATTCTGCCTGGTGCTGCTTTTTCTGTGGAGCAGGGGTAAAGGTAATACCAAGCACAACATCGAGATTGAATATGTACCGCGTAAATCAGACGCAGGGATAAGCAGCAGTACTGCGGATGCTCCTCGCAAGTTTAACATGAAAATGATTTAATCCATCCAGGGATTTTGAAAGACCCTGTACACAGAACGATAGTAAAAGTAAGAGATCCCCTCCCCGCCTCTGGATCCTGGGACTTTCTTAAAGAGGAAGTATGTGTGTTTCATTCCTCTCTGTTCTAAAGATGGATACAAAAGATCTTTGTTTTCGTTAGATGTTGAAAATAAGAGAGGGGATAAGGTACGACACTCCTCTGTGATGGCATTTTCTGCTTGGCCTTTGGGGACCATTTCTTTGAAAGAGAATTTTGTTGTAAGACATTCAAGTTCCAGTGGATTTTTATGGGCAAAAGGAAATATATAAAACAGACTCAAACTGAACCCTTGTCAATGTTTGTGTCAGCCGCCAAACTATGAAAGACAGACCATCATCCTCATTTGCTGTCCTTTTGCCTGCATTATCTGTTTTTGTATGATTTCTTTTTTTTAATATTCAAACTGAAATAGTTTTGTTAAACAGCAAAAGAAGACATATCTGGGTTGATAAGCACATTAACTAGTGTGGTGCTGTATGAAAATTACCATACATTTTTGACAATTACTGTAGTTGACTCATCCATGGCCAAACCATGTTTGTTTGTTCTTTTTTAACCACAGGTTCCTCATTTGTTTATGGTTATAGTGAAAATTCTGTCATACCTGAACACAGCACACAATGAGAACAACATGAAATTCTTCCTCTGTATTTAACCCATTCACCAAGTGAAGCAGCTAGGAACACTTGTTCAAGAGTAACTCGCAGGTGCCACTAGTCTTGGGAATCAAACCTACAACTTCCTGATTGCATATAGAACCATGACAATTCAGAGCCCTTTGAATGTATTAATGTTTTTTTACATGGCAAATGTGTTCGGCTCTGTGATAGAACAACTGTTTTGTCGCTATTGGAAGGAAATTTCCAAAAGACAAATTACGTTTCAGTGAAAAAATGTTAATACAAAAATATTTCTATTGGTCTGTTTGTCATGAACTTTTAAAGCAGGTCAAACAAAATGGTTACATTGTTGGAAGAGTGTATTGCATTTGATAATATAATAGTTGAACCCTGTATTCTCATTCTGACTAGAATGGGAGCTCAAGGCCAGTTGAAGTTTAACAAATCAACAGTCTTTTAAGGTTCATAAATCATGATCTGGCTCCACATACGACTTCTTTCCTTCAGTGAGGTTTTTCTTGTCTGTAAGGTTCTGGCTGTGGATAGATCAGACATAAGGATTTCGCAGTGTTTGCATTATGTTTGTCTTATTGTATGTCTGGAAGCAGTCTAGAACCTAAACCTTTAGTTCTGATCTTGAGCTGTTTATGGATCTAAACAAACACAAAGAGCTACTCAAGAGAGCAACATAGTAACAAGCATTATTTTATTTCTGTTGTTCCTAAGCTTCAGACGTTGGAATCATCAGCCAGAAAGCATCTCGACTGTAGATGAACATAAAGTTTATGACTAACAATAATTCCTAAGGGCATAGAGTGGTTCAGTGCTGTATCAGTGTGGTCAGAATATGGAAGCGTAAGGAATGTAGTCATTGCATCTGTTCAGTGGGATTTGTTAGTGGCATAAATATGTACTACACCAACCCCTTTTTCATATCAATGAATTAATTATTATTTTTTTTATAATTTTTATAATAGACTATAGTACATCATTGACTTGCCCATGTAGCAGGAATGCCAGTGAATGTGTATGTGAGTCGGGATCCCTCACATACACATGAAAAAGAAAGAAGGAAGAAAATGTTAATGTGCTTGACAACCCTGACATGTTTCTAACAATTTCAGAGCAGTCTAATGGTAAAAACAGATGTTTATTATTTGAATAAACGTGTCTCCCTCTAAAATGATCCAAATAAATATTCTTAAAACAGTACGAAACTAATTTATTTAAAAAGGTGAGGAACTTAACCATATTAAGGCGAGTACCACAGTTGGTTTCCTGAAACAATAATTGTGTGTGACATCCCTACCTTAGTGAAGTCTTTTGTATGTGGGTATAGGAGCTTTGTGGATGCGAGGGGATAAAGGCAGGCTCTTTATAAAGATAGACTGTGAGCTGGGTGTTGGTTTATGGGTTAAGTGGGTTATGCTGGAGCAATTGTTTTGTAGTGCTGATGGGGTCTACAGATGGTGGAGGAGGACAGATGGTTTCAGCTATAGTGATCTGCTTTAGAGCAAATCCCCCTCACACACAGGAGTGAGGTGCTCACACTCTCTTTCTAAAGCTCATTGCTGATGCTCTTTCTGTTTTAAACCTTCAGACCTGCTACCACGGTCGGCCCACAGCCTCTCCTTCCGTTCCGAGAAGACCAAAAAAAAAAACGCTGTCTTCTCTTTTCTCTTCTTTCATCCCAATACTATGTCGAATAATGTGGTCCATGACATTCTATTTTATTGGAAAAAAAAAAAATACTAAAACAGTGGAAAAAAATCTGTTCAAATTGTTCTGTGCAATAAAGGTAATATGCAGATTTTTTTCTTTCTTTTTTTATTAACACAATTTTATTGATGTTGAATTGTTGAAAATATGGTATGTTGTATTAAACAATCTGTGGAGTTTTCTATAAAGTATCTTAAAGTGTATCTTGATTTAACTTTTCAGCTAAAGGTTGCTGAGATGAAAATCACTTTTTGACAGACATGTGGGCTGAAATACAAAAGAGCAAGAATAAGGAATAGATCAAGCATAGTTCTCGTTGGCGATCTACTGTCAGAATAGACCTCAATAGAAGGAATAGTTCAACATTTTTCAGTGTAGTATCTTTGTGGCAGATCCGTAGCGTTTTTGACAAAAATTTGTCATTAACACCACAAGTATTGTCTATTAAAGTGACAGTTATTGTGGTAATAGCCCAGTGTAATGACAAAATAATTTGACTTATTTCATGCCATTAATAGGAAGACACTAAGGCTCTCGTGTGTGAGCACTGAACTATGCAGACCACATTTGCTGCACCTACCCTAGATGAGAAAATTTCAGCTGTTGAGCTGTGTTGGTTAAAACTGCTCAGTGCTCCAGACAGACCACATGCCTACAAAATGTGGTCTGTTGTTTATGTATTGATTTTCAATCATTTTCTTCCACTTATCTGAAACAGGATTTCAGAACTAGCCGGCTGAGGAGAGCAGCCCAGATGTTCTTTTCCCCAGCCATGTCCACCGGCTGCTCCTGGGAGATCCCAGGGCATTCTTTGGCCAGCTGAGATATATAGTTCACCCTACATGTCCTGGGACTGCCCCATGGTCTCCTACCATTTGGTTGTCCCTTGGAACCCTTCAACAGGGAAGCATCAAGAAGGCATCCTGACTAGAGGCCCAGACCACCACAACTGGCTCCTTTCAATGCAGAGAAGCAGCAGCTGTATTCCAAGCCCTTACTGTATCTCAGAGGTCCTCACCCTTGCCCTAAAATGCGGATTAAATTTCTTTCTTTCTTTTTTGATTGAGCCAATGACCATAGATGAGAGTTTATTGTATGGTCTATGAATTTTGGCATATCGTAAGACTACAGTGTGTTTATACTTTGAATATTGGGTAAGCATTTATTTGGAAAAGATTAGGTTTCAGCTCACAATCTATCACTGTTGGCAGCTGCTTGTCGGTGAGGGAGGAGCCATGTCTTAAAAGTACCTTGAGGAATTTTCTATATTTGTGGTAGATTTTCCAATAAATTGCTGCTAATAATTTTCAGCAATTTGTAAACGACCCTTAAGCCAACATGGGAGAAAAAGCAGTAATAGTTACAGATAAACTACAGATAAATCCAAGAGAAAAAAACATTTCACCTGTTTGCAGTGGTCATTTTTATCACAGTTAACAGTTTCAAATAAATGGTTTGCGTTACCATCTCAGTCCTAGATAGAAATTAATTTGGAAAATGGTGGAGTATTCTTTTATGTGCTGAAGTAAGATTTGGAAAAAACAAAAAAATACTGTATAAACACCAGAATGTGAAATTAAGTCATCCTCCAGTTTCATAAAGCATTTATGGTTTTCTCTGATCCTCAAAAGCTCCTCGTTTCAGAGCGTGAGAGAGTAACGTTTGGAGTGCTCTTCATTCTGTGCATCAGCGAATGAGCCCACAGAGACTGGCACTTCTCCCATCACCTCACAATTACTACAGATCACCTAACCTCGATCTATAACAGATTCTGAGTAGGAAGGTAATTGGAGATGATCTGTGACAGGATAATACCACGGCATTGATTGGAAACCACAGTTTTTAGGAAAAAATCTGCCGTTCTTCTGCCGTGCATTTGATTCAACAGGTTGTGGGCAGGCAATCCAGTTACACAACATGGCTTCCTGCGGGGTGGCAAACATGCTGCGCTTTCACGCGGCTGCCTTCAGCACCTTTAGCTTTTGCAAGAGAAAGAGGGATGCGCTGTCACTGCACACCCACCACATTCTTCATCACGACGGAGCCTCACGATAAAGCTAAAGTCACGCTTCAGCCGTCTTATGACCTCATCTAATTGTGGATCCAGACTCAGTTCTCGCACCTCTATGCACTTTTCAGCACAAATCCAAGGCCAGCCTACATTAGTCAGAGCCAGATACATTCTCAAGGCAGAAAAGGTGTTTCTTGTTCTTCTGCTTTTATGGTTAAAAAGAAGACCCCAGATACATGTTGATGCTGTAAGTGCTGTTAGCTACTGCACAAGAGGGATAACAAAAGATTTAGAATATATTCTAGATGGATTACTCATATCTGGAGTATAACAAAGGTGCTAAATTGTCATGGTCAGATAAAATCCTTCAAGTCACTGGGGTTGTTTTATATCAAGAAAAGTTAAATGTACCGTGTTGCACTTTAGTTATATTTTTATATTGCTTTGACTCCATGCTCGAACTTACCAGGCTGTTTCTCTTGGTAAGAAGGGTTAAGATAAGATAACCCTTTATTTGTCCCAAGGGGAGAAATGTGCAAGTTTAGAATAAGCCACTAAGAGAAAGGATGGCACTAGGGAACTAGAGTCACAGAAGAATACACATATTGCAAAAACATGTTGTACACATAGATGAGCAAAAGATGAGCAAAGATGAAGAGAAGAACACTGACAGAGCTCCCCCGGTCTGGCACAGAATACAAACCGCTGGTAAATCTCAGAAAGCCAGGTTAGTGTGGAGAAAGAGCTGTTTGTGATTTAATGCAAACCTTACATTACATTACATTAGTAGAGCTGGCTCATTTCTCTTTATTGATAATGTAGATGGCAGCTGCAGGATGGAGTCTGCGGAATTCCTTTCGTTGCAGTAGAACTGATTTAAAGCATACTAAAGTGACTAGTTTCTTAAGGCCAAGTGGATTTAAGCGGAATAAGAATTGTACAGACAAGTCACCCAACTAGAACACTGAGCATGCACTTCACTTACTGAACACACGAGAAAGAAAAATAAATGAAACTTTGAAAAGCACAAACTATAAGCTACACACAGAGCATTACCAATATGATGTCTATGAAATGGTTAACATTAATGAAACATGGTTAACATTAGACATCCTTACAGACATCAAAGAGGAAAAACACACTTTCATATATTTTTAAATAAACTAGACACTTACCTATATGTGATGTATGTTATAGAGAAATGCAGTTACACTGTAATTTTAGCTTCTGAACACTGCATTTAGCCACAATTCAATGCATTTAATGCAGATGTTTTGCCTTGGGTGAGCATGTCCCAAGACCTTTTTAGTTTTTTTCTATTCATGCAATGTTGTCACCTTTATTTACCCCTTACCTGTCTGCATCTTTGGTTAATTATTTTGGACATTTATTCCTCAATTGCATCAATAAGGCTTCAGATCACCCAACACGAATATAAATGCCCTCAAAGCCAAAGGGCTGGAGCTGAGTTTGAAGAAAAAAGCTGAGTCATTGCTTAATGACTGCTCAAGTGTGGGCTGCACTGTAGATTCGAGACAAGGCTTTTCAGCGTCTTAGATTAGGAAGGTTGTATGTGGATTAATCTCTTGAGACTGCACAGACGTTTGATGGGGTAAAGGGGGTGATTCTGAATCAGCGTCTTCCTGTTAATGCATGCCTAGAGTTGAATGGTGCCGGCTAGAGTCTCTAAGGAGCCCTGGCCTGGTTCATGTTACTTACTGAACCTAATGTAATTACATATAATAATCGTATTAGATTTTGTAGGGAAAATATGCTCATACTGCTTTCTGCTTTTAGGATGGAAACAGAGGATGGATTTGCAGAATTTCCAAATAGAGTGCTTACAATCTGATAGAAGCAGGGGTTGCAACTTTTTTTCATGAAAAGGGGATTGTCCTGGGTTTTTGAAGGCTTACATGACTTCACCACTGGATTGTGTTTAAGCCCAGTGAAACTGTAGCGCACCCTGTTCTAAAGCTATCGGTGAGCCTGTGCTTTCTCAGATTATAATCCAAGAGAAAAAGCATTTTAATATGTTTTGGGCTGAAATAACAGTGAATCTGTTGCTCAGTCATCAGGATTTTAATAGTTTTCTCTACCAGCAATAGGTCTCTCTACCAGCTGTCTCTTTACTAAATGTCAGACATACAGGATCCAAATTGTGCATTAAAAAACGTCTGGAGTTGAACAACTGAATTACCTGCAGAGTCTGCACTGCGATGACATGTCCTAGCTGATGTCCTGATAAGTTGTAGAAGTAAAAAGAAATGCTTATTACAAAAATGTTCAGTAAGGTGGTAAGAAGCTGGTTATAATACCAATCAGTAATAAACCCTACAACAGTGTTGTTCACCCCAGTCCTCAGAGCCACTGTTTTTGGACTCATCTCAGCTCCTGGTATGCCTGAACCAAAATGTGTGTGTGCTGAATACCTGCTACAGGTGTACTGGCACCTAGGATAGAGCTAAAATGGGAGCCTTGTGGTGGACACTAAGCACTGAGTTGAGAATCAAAACCTTAATAAGTATGATAATCACTAAGTAACTTATTCTGTAACTGTATTCTGTAACTACCATGTCATTAAAGGGGGCATCTGACCAGATTTATTCTTCACAGTTTCAGGCCCTTTCAAAATGAACCGTTTGGACAGCAAGCCCATTGTGACGTAATACTGGGCCTATTTGCATAGAACCGCCCCACATCTGTCGAGACCCCACCCACTAGATAAGGTGAAGACCCACCATTTTGTCTGCTAGTTTTACGAGCACGGATAAGCCGAGCACTGTGGCCACAGGCAAAGGCAAATCACACATGAAATTCCTACACTTTCTCCCAAACAAAGAAAATCAAAGGACTTTGTGGCTCCATTTCATTTTCAATGACCATGTCCCAGAAACACTCGACAAGAATCTTGCGGTGCATATGAACCACTTCAAGGTAGGCTGCTTTGTGAACCTCGGACAGTACACAGCAGGATTAGCCAGCAAACCTCGTCTGATGGGGCGATCTGTAGCTACTGTCCGTAGCAAGTAAGCAAACGAGGGAGATGTAAGTACTTTCAAATAATGACTTTTGTGTTTCCATTGCATTGAGTATGAACTCGCTTGTTCGTTTTGTTTCATAAGCATTGGATGGGTGGAGCTTATTGCATAAATGGGACAGAGCCCTTAAACGACTTGTTTTGAAAGGGACCGAAACTGTGAAGAATAAAGCTGGTGATATCTCTTTATGTGAGAGTGATTTTGTGCAAAGAACTTCATGAACATGTTTTGTGTAGCCCATAGACCTATTATAACAGTTTTGCATATGTCCCCTTTAATATTTACGTAGTTGTGATGGTGAGGAACCAAAGTTTAGGTCTGTAAGGTTTAAAGGATTAAAAAGGACCTACCCATACATCATGCTAACAGTTGCTTGGTTTCTTGGAAACTAGCTCTCTCGCTTGTGTGCCCAAAATGAAGTGTGGGAAAAAAACACAGCTCCACATGCTGCTCATGTATGACTGTTCATGTACCCAACTTTATTCATCAATATTTAAGAATTTATGAGTTAATTGTACAATGTGTGTGTCTGGACATGATAACAAACCTGAAAGAACTCCAAATTAAACTGGTCTCCTTTTCACCAGCTTTAGTTGTAGTCAGTTTCACCTGGTTCATTTATTCACCAAAGAATCGTTTGTTTTAAATTGTACAAATCCTAGGGTTAAATATAAGTGTAGAGTGGGAACTTAAATATATATTTGTCTCCCATTCCTGACTAATTGCCTGTTTAATGGTCTCATCATGTAGACCATCAAGTTGTCCATGCCTTTTTAATGTCCTGTGGAAAGATCATAATATACTATGGATGACAAAAGCTGTGACTATGTCAGCATGGGGTATATTGTTTGGTCTAATCATTTTAAAACCCAAAAAGGTCACACAGGTTGAACACAAATCAAAGTTTATTAGGAAATCAATATTAAAGCAAATTGTATAAATATTGTAATTCCTAAAGACAGAACATCGGTAATGACTCAGACACTGACCTGACAAGGCAGTCTAGGCCCAGCATCCTAATAATAAGGAAAAAGAAAGTAGACAGAAGAAGGCCTAAGGTGCTACATAAGGAAGAAAGAGGCCCTGACACTACACACCACAAGTGAGTACACCACCCAAGCCGAATAACAATCTGAGTGCTCTACAATAAAACAGCAGTGAAGAGGATTCCACCCCCTGCGGACCAGCCTGCCACCCACTTAGGCCCAACAGCTCCTGTCTGGTAAGAGAAAGAAAATAAAGACCTGTTAACAAAATCTTCAGCTGAGAAGAGGAAATAAATCCAGACAGTGGTAAGACAATTGCCTGAGGCTAAACTAAGGATGATGGCTAATCTGAATGTTAAGTAAGTGTAAACAATTGGTAAATACAAAACAGAACATTTTGGCAGAGCAAAAGCACATCGACACTGCCAGTGGGTAAGGGTGCCTCCCTGTGCCTGTGATGCCATTTTTAAAACCCCAGTTGCAGTTATAATTGCTACATGTTTTTAAATGGTTCTATATGACACAGGAACACCAAACAATTCTCAGCATGATGTCTGACTCCGTGAGCAGCAAAACTAACTTTTATAAAAGGAGCTGTTTTGCCGTACAACGACAATTTATCATTTGTTGCATTTCTGACAAGGGCATGGAAGTATATAGTTTTTTTGTGGCAATATATAATTAATATAATAAATTATTAAATTATTAAGAAAACTATAATTTATTAATTTGATAAAATAAATATTAATTCAGCTACATTTCCATATAACATGTAACTGTATAAATGCTTTTGTACTGTCCAGAGAACACAAAGAAAGCACATCTTTGGATGTTGGAATACCGCTGTACTCAGAAGCAGGAGGTTTGAAAGCCAGTACTCCTTTGCTACCACCTTATACTGAGGTTCTCTGATAAATGTGCAGAAATAGATATCAAGTCAAATGTATTTAGATTATCAAAGACAAAGGTTATTCCATGTACTTTACAGGAACAGAAAAAAAATATAATAGAATTAAAATAAAGACAAAAGTAATAAACAAATACATAGAAAATCAATAAAAGAAGACTGAAAGTATTACAACAATGCATTTACTATTTTTTATAGCAATATAGCTTATGTAATTCCATATTTTATTAACATCGGGTTTTACACTTCAAATATAATGACATAAATTACACCTATGTAGTTACATGAAGAACTACTGAAGTTAATAAACATGTAATTACAAAAGATGTACTACTGCAATATAGCTGTAAACACATCATCAGTAATTATGTAGCTGTTAAATGAACTGTTAAAGTGTCACTACACATTATTAGAGACCTTTATATATTGCGGTACTAATAGGGACAAGAGGTCATCTTCTGACAACAACGATCAATGTTACACTATTCCTGACTATGGGGAAGAACATCTATTATCTTATACATTTGAAAAATGTGCATACAGTTCTGTGCAAAAGTCTTAAAATAGTATGTCATTTTCCTCAGAGTGTAAAAAATGTCTATCTGCATATTCAACATTTAAATAAATGTAATCAAACAAGAAAGCAGTCAGATTTGTCTGTTTGTGAAAAAGTAATTGATTTGTTGTGAGCTGGTACTGAGAACACATGTTCGGTTCCTGATTTCTCCTTGATGCCTCCAGCCATTGCTTGGATTTGTCATTCTCCATCAGCAGCTCCTGATTTAACAAGGACTGATTGAGTCAAAATAGGTTTCTGATGATAAGTACAAGTAATACTAAACTTCCACAAGGAACACAATGACATAAATAAAATCACTTTACTGTAGAATGTTCTTTGTATTTATTTGTAGTTTTATTTTTTATATTTAATAATATATAAAAAACACTCTGCTCATCTAAATAGTTTCTATTATTATCACAGTACTGCACATACAAAAAGAGGCTTCTAGTAAATAACAAGAAGTTGAAACAGGTCATGTAATTATAATTGTTTTATTACAGTATAACAGTATATTACAGTATAAATGAACTTTAGAAAAAAAATGTGAAAATCGGTCCTGTAAGGGACAATGCATACTGGCCCAAGTTCTGCATTTAATTATGAGAGAGACAGATAAAAAGCTGGGGAGGAAAATCCTCTATGCTGCTCTGTTGCAGCTATTTTATGGACGGTCCAGTATTGTGGGCGCCTGTGGAATAATTGAGAGCAGAATTGTTTAACCTTGGGGGATATTGCTGCTGTGTAAATGATTTGGCTGCAGTCCTCTGCACTCAAGGACAGTATGCTGCTGAAGCCACATATGGCTGACTGTGGCAGCGTCGTTCTCTATTCCATGTGTGATCTATAATCACCGGCACAAACACAGCCTCAGCAAGCCTGCTGCATTTATCACCTTCTCTACATATTTCCCATTTATGCAAGCCAGTGTATGAATGATGAGATATTTGATTTAGTTACCCATTTCTGAAACTCTACAGCTGCCAAAAAATTAGAAAAAGAAACAGAGAAGGCCATTTCAGACACATACTAGCATGAATACAAAAGCATCCTTTGCAAAATTATTGTCACCCTTTGTGAAGCTGTAAAAAGCCTTTGAAAATGTTTTGTTTTCAGTTTAATCATACAGTGAAAATAAGAGATAAATCTCTGTCTTTATGTGAAATAGTGCTGCTTGGTAAATTAATGCTACCCAGCAAGTTGTCATGGCTCGGCCAGCGGCCGTTAGGGGTCACTGTTTTTGTTCTGTTTTGTTATTGGGTTTTGGGACTTTTATTTTGACGTTCTGTCTGTTTTGCTCCTTGTTTTCTCGTTGTGTGTTTGTCCTTAATTACTGTTAGTATTTAAGTTCTGTTTTGTCCATCGCCTCACTCTCCTCGTTTGTATGTTTTCATGTTCATGTTTATAGCGGCCCTTGAGCCAGGTTTGTTTTCATGTTCATGTAAATAAAGAGCCTGACATCATGGAAGCCTGTCTGTCTGGTCCCTGGTTCCCCCGAGGTAAATCACGGCAGTGGGTTAACCCCCTCTGTCGTTACACAAGTAGGTAACAGGGTAAAAGTGACATGCACACAATGAACTGAAAAACTAAAAAATTCCACTTCAAACAAGAAAATAGAATTGGAATAAACACTGTAAACGGAAATGGAATAATTTTGTAAGGAAGTGGAATTCAGTTCAGTGAAATTCTGCCGAATTCCAGGTATTACTGTATTAACATATATTAACTTACGAACACGAAGTAATGCATGAAAAATAGTTGGTGAAACATAAGTAAATTAAAAAAACTGTACATGAACAATTGATAAATGCCCCTAAGTACCTGAATATGATGTTATTACCAGTATATTTTTCACCAGTTTAATGTGATAAATGCAACACGCAACAAGATTCCGAATTAGCTTTCATTTATTCTTAGAGGTCATGAACTGCCTGTCATTTCAATTCAATTCCAGTCCAACTTCCCTTTAGCTGCATGCAATTCTAATCACAATTCTAATTCCAGGAAGTGAATTGGAATTTACCATTCAGTCCATGAATGGCCCCAACCCTAATTGGCACATTTGCAACTTTATTTAAATGTGATATTCAGTAAATGTTTGTTAAACCCTAAGGTCCTGCTTGTTGGCCCACATTTCAGTTGCCCCACCTTGAAATGCATTATTTCATATTAGCTGTTGAATGGACAAACATATGGACAGCTTGATGTTAAAACTGTACTGGTTGGAGCAACAACACTATGTTTGTGGTACAGATAATTCAGATTCTGACTCTCATAACTACATAACAAACATAATATTAGTTTCATGCAGTGATATTAGAATAATAAAATTAAATGTTAACAGTTATGCTGTAGTTGGGCATATGTACACTGTCCTCCATAATTATTGGCACCCCTGGATGAGATGTATTAAAAGCCTTAAAATAAAGTCAATTTTTATTGCAGAAGCATACTCTCACACTGAAAAATGTAACCTTCAACTTCAAGTGAATTTTAAGGGGGTAAAAAACTCCCTGACTAAGAAAGAATTATTTTTCATACAATCACCTGTTCCACAATTATTGGCACCCCTAACAATTCCTAGGAAATAAATGTAAATGAAG
>JBBPDB010000128.1:15736144-15746957 GCA_037974465.1 Brachypetersius altus | reverse complement strand
TATTAACATCAGGGGTGCTAATAATTGTGGCACACATGATTTGATGTAAAAGAATTATTTCTTAATGTGGGATTTTTCCCACTGAATAAATGCACTTGAATTAAAGGTTAGTTTTTCCTCTTTTTTTTATTGTGGTCCTGTATTATTTAGAACAAAACAGAATTTATTAGAAGCTAAAGAACACATCTTAACCGGGGGTGGTAATAATGATGGAGGGCAGTGTACAAATACAATCTGTTTTCTATAACCTTATTTATTTATTATATAATAATAACATATCATAAAAATATTAAAATAAAAATGACTCACTGCACAGCTAAAATGACCTGATATAATTTCAGATGAGGAAAACGCCTGTAAATGGACATGCTTTCAAAGTAAAACACATCCTTTGCAGGGACTACTAATTTTAGTTAAAAATGTATTTTCTGGGTTTAACATAATGTATTAAAATCAAACAAAATAACTACGGCACATGAAATTTTATGCTTCTCCCCAATATGTTAAATTCAGCACCCAGGCAGAAATTGTGCATAAAAATGTGCAGTGTTTTCTCCGTGGAGGATGTGTATTTATATTCACCTTGAAAAGCAACTAAACATGTGACATCTCATATGACAAGGGATGCCCAGGTCTTTGCATATGACTGTGTAACATTTACATCCCAAAAGAGAAACTGTATGGTATATATTTGCAGCTTGGAACAGCAGGCCTGAGAATGAGATGAAGACTCCTACCAGCGGTTAGTATTAGTCTTTAAACCTTTAGCTTGGATCATTGGATAAATTTCATAATAGCACAACACTACACTTATATTGGTTATTACTAGCATTAGCTATGGGGGATTCCTCAACAATAGGAAATCAGGCATTCAGAGGGATGTTTTCTCACAGAGTGGAGCGCTCAGCTTTGGTGGGCTCTCAATTATTTAGAGAGGAATGGAAGTGGGAGCTGCTGGGTGAGAAAATCTCTTCTGTTGGAAAGAGTGTGCGCATGTGTGTGTGTGAGAGAGAGAGAGAGAGAGAGAGAGATGGGCTCTGGAGAGCTCTCACTGTCTTACAGAATAATATAAAAGCCAGCAGAGATACACACACTGAGGATTCGCTTAGCTGATGAATGGAAAATGACTGTTTTGGGTTTGAGTTATTAGCAGCAGATTGACATGCACAGGCTCATATCGCTCTGACGCCTCTGTCTCACTGATCCAAGACTATTAAAAGTCTTTCCTTTCTTCCCTCTATTTTAATAACTCTTCTAAGAGACTTATTTCATTATTAAACTTCACAACCAGAGAACAAGGCATAATTAGCATTGTGCAGAGGGCTGCCTTTACTCTTCCTTTTGACAAACATTATGTGCCATGAAGTTGTGATACTTACAAAAGACTTTTTATCACATCGATTGTGCCGCCACTCTGTCTAGACATTTAAAGCACAGTTGAAATAAACATCAGTGATAGTTCCCCCGAGACAGATAATGGGGTTTATAAGTGTGTGCATGTATGAAGATTATACGGTTTGTGTGCATGTGCTTGTGTGTGTTACTGAGTACGTGTTTTCACATATTTTTCTTTGACAAAAATATTGCAGCTTTGAGAAAAACAGGGCTAACCTACAGTGGGACCAGTAAAAATTCCTGTTACATATAGATTATAATAATGCAACTTTTTTACATAAAAAATGGACCAATACAACAGTCTATATAAGGTCAAATATAGTTCCATTCATAAACTTTTCATAACAACCAACAGAAACATACAGAAACCTCATTCCATGAAAGCCCATTCCAATAATGTTAGCTGTCATAAAGGCTGCTTAGGTCATAGAAGGCGGGGCCTCTTTGGGGAGTCCAAGTCAACACCTTGAAGTCTTTGGCATGTTCTTCAACCCTTCCTAAACACATTTTGCAGTGTGGAGTGCACTTGGTCTGGAGTGTACAATGTTTATAGAGGTGGTACATGTTAAATTAACACCCACATGAATGCCAAGATTTAAGCAAACCATTGCCCAGAGAATTGCACTGCCTCTAACGCATGAAATAAAAAGTGATTTACTAGCTAGTCCATTCCTTCATTATCCAGTTCTGATGCACATATACCCATTATAAGTGTTTTATGGGGTCAACATGGGTCAGCATGGGCACTCTGATCAGTTTGTGGGCACACAGCCCCATGCTCACTAAGCTGCACTGCACTGTGTGTTCTGACACCTTTCTGACACCTTTCATATCACTGGTTTATGCTACATTAGCTCTTCTGGGGGACCAAAAAGGCTAGCCCTCACTCCCCACATCAGTGAGCCTTGGTGTCTTTGATCCTCTGCAAACTGGGGATAGTCCACAAGACCTGCTATTTCGGAGATGCTCTGAGCCCCTCATCTAGCCTTTAGAATTAGGCCCTTGTCAAATTTGCTTCTGCATCTTACGCTTGCCTGCTTCTCCTGCTTCCAACACATTAACTTCAAGAACTGACTGTTTATTTGCTGCCTAATATATCCCACCCCTTGAAAAGTGCCATTGTAACAAGATATTTTTCATTTGTGGTTGATCCGTATATTTGCTGATTGCAAACCAGCTGAGAAAACATACCCATTTACATATTAAAAAATGATAAAAGCTAGGTGTCCCCAACCCACAAATACATATGTTTGTGTGTGTGTGTGTGTGTGTGTGTGTGTGTGTGTGTGTGTGAGAGAGAGAGAGAGACAGAGAAAGAGAGATAGAGAGAGATGAGAGGAGAGTGAACGATGTAATATGTGGCCTTCCCTGTCCTCATCCGTTCCTGAGGGAAAAGTCTTGCCTCCTGGCTATCCCAGGAGAAACAGTCAAAGTCACAATTAGGTGTCCCATATGTGCAACACTTCTTAGTACTCTTAAAAGCAGCTTACAATAGATCATAGTAGAACAGTGTAAACGTCTGTATGGAGATTGAACATGCCTTAAACATCAAAATAGAGGGGAAAAAACATTCTTAACTGTACTTAAAAGCACATTCAGACAGTGTAAAGAGCACCTGGCCTTTTGATATGATATGGTTTTGATATGAAAAAGTGACACCAAATTCCATCAGTTATCCAGTAAAGAGACAAAGGAAAATAAGGAATGTGTTCATTTTAACTAACTTAGCACCGACTTTGTTGGAAGAAGGCTGCAAGACTGAGTTAGGTCAGGACAGGCTGAGTCTGATCAGGAAAGGCTGAGTCTGATCAGGACAAGCTGAGTTTAATCAGGACAGGCTGAGTCTGATCAGGACAGGCTGAGTCTGATCAGGACAGGCTGAGTCTGATCAGGACAGGCTGAGTCTGATCAGGAAAGGCTGAGTCTGATCAGGAAAGGCTGAGTCTGATCAGGACAGGCTGAGTCTGATCAGGACAGGCTGAGTCTGATCAGGATAGGCTGAGTCTGATCAGGACAGGCTGAGTCTGATCAGGACAAGCTGAGTCTGATCAGGAAACTGAGTCTGATCAGGAAACTGAGTCTGATCAGGAAAGGCTAAGTCTGATCAGGAAAGGCTAAGTCTGATCAGGAAAGGCTAAGTCTGATCAGGAAAGGCTGAGTCTGATCAGGAAAGGCTAAGTCTGATCAGGAAAGGCTGAGTCTGATCGGGACAGGCCAGGCTGAGGCTGAGTGCAGTGAGGACAGAAATGTAGTATTGGATATTTTTACCCTCAATGAGTAAATGGATCTGTATTTGGTTTAATTCTTATTTGTTTAATTGGGTTCTCTTAATCTACTTTTAGGACATGTGTGAAAGTAATGATATTTTAGGTTATATTTGGTTGGAAATATAGAAAATAAAGGATTCACAAACTTCATAAAACTCCAGAGCCACTGTAGGACCGGAATGAATATCCAGTCACTGACACTAACACACATTATTTTTAAAGATCTTCAATGTAGTTATTGTTTAGCATTTTTAAGAGATGGGAGAGAAAAATACATTAAGATAGCAGCTCTTTGTTGGGCACTGAATGCAATTATCATAATAATAGTTTTACACCTACATTTCAGTTTTCTACAGAGATTAATTATGTATAATGTTTCATGTAAAATACATATTTTTATAGTATCTCCATGTCAGGTTGTCTCCCATATGGAGTTACATGCACAGGAACTTTACTGTTATTTTCCGTACGATCAAATTGTCTACTGTGAAATCTTCCAGAGATAATCCACACAAACAAAATCATAAAATGGAGGTAATTAAAACACCAAGCATTCATCATTCCTGGCTCAATGTAAGCATACATTTGACTCAACTTGTGTGCTCTCAGTATGTGCTCAGTGGTGACACAGCATGCCTGTCCCTGTGCAGTAAAGCACACAGAGACACATTACTATTGTAGTGAACTGAAAAATGAACTGATCTTGCAGAGGTACTCACCGAACAAGCTTATACTCTGTAGTAGATAAAAATGATATCATGCCAATTATAAAGTTCAGAATATTTTTGTTTGTTCTTGTTTAGGACCCTTAAATTACTACTATTTTTCTTCACCTAAATCATATGATCAGTATTAACAACTAATTTGTGAATGAATGATAAACCTCAGTTTACTATGATCCTTTGCTATTTGTTCCCACTAAAATTCTGGAGATATTTCAACCACTCTGGTTCATCTTAATTAGACTTATCTTAATAAGATTTCCAACAATCAGGGATTTATTAAGGTCTGTTAGGAGAGAGAGTCGAGAAAGTGTGAAACAGAGAAAAGTGAAAGGAGAAGAGAGATAAACAAGTTACCAGCGGTGTGCATGATATGGATTTTATTACAGTTCGAAGCAAGCAAATGTTCAGAGTCTTCTGCTGGGTATTATTACAGATATTACAGTAAGCAGCACAGCAGAAAACAAAGTTTAGATGGTCGACATTTTTTTCATTTAGAAATGTTCAGTAATTCTGTGTGGCTACCATATTTACTTCTATGTACTGATTTCTGTTCCTGAGTGTTAATACTGATGAAAAGACCTGGATGTTGAGAAGAATTTGTTACATGGACTTTAAATTGCGAGTGCTACATTTTATTTGCTGCTAAACTGAGATGGAGGAAAGATTACGATCATTTGGTTCCTGAGGCCTGGAGAACTACAAGGCCTACATTTGGACCATCAGAACCTCTGCTGTAGCAATTTGTTTAGTTGGTGCATATCGAGCTCCTGTCCTCAGTTTTGTTTTGTGCTTTTGCTTTTTGATTTTGAAATAATGTTTATGCTTAGCAATTTTGCTCAGTTTCTCTTACACTAGGTATTTTTTTCTTTCTTATTTTGGACTGGTGTTCGTGCTCTGTTCTTTTTACTCAGTAGTACGATAGTTTGCTCTGTGTTTAGCCTTGTGCTTCTTGCTCTGTGCTTTTGCGCCCCTGGAGTTCGTGTTTATATATTTTCACCTCTGTCTATTTTTTTCTTTATTTGGTTTGTACCTGTGTAACTGAAGTGAAAGTGTAAAGTGTCCATTTGTCATACATGAACACACCCCAACATGAAGGCCCACAGTGTGAACAGCACAAAATAGTTCTCCACATTTAATCCATTCACCAAGTGAAGCAGTGGGCAGCCAGAGACACAGTGCCCAGGGGAGAAGTGTGTGGGGATGGTCCCTTGCTCAAGGGAACTCTTTGGTGTCACTAGCAGTTCAGAGATACAAACCCACAACCTTCTGATCGCAACTCCTTAACCTCTAGCCCACCTGCTTAGTTGTGTCCTGTTCGGTTTTTATTAAATGGTTTGAAAAAACACATTGGCATGTAATGGTTTGACAGCAGATATCTTGTTATATGTAAAGTTTAAAACTCCCATTGTCTAACTAAAGTTCTACACAAAAAGAAAAGTTCCATTATTTGAAAAATAACCCAGATATGATATATAACAGATATGTAGTGCAGAATCTGTATTGTGACATCACAGGCATTTGTCATGGAGCATTTGTTTAATGGAATGTTTCAGGACAGGAATGTCCCATTATTATCTGTTTTGTAAGTGGTCATATCTGGGGAAAGATGGGGAGGGAGAGTGAGAGAGAGAGAGATGGAGACAGAGAGAGGGACAGGGAGACAGAGGAGGGAGCGACATGGACAGAGAGAGAAATAACAATAAAAGCCCCTTTTTTGGTGGGGAGTGGTGTACTGTTTCTGTAATGGACAAGAAGTATCAGAGTGTCCTTTAGGCTGTCTGAGTTTTCTGACCCCTGCCTCTTTGCTCCTTCTCGTCTTCACTTTGATTCCCTGTGCCCCTGCCTATCAAGCGTGAAATGCCTTTAAGAGTGGAGGAGGGCAGAGCCAGCAGGAGTTTAGAGCTTTAATAAAGAGCTCATGTGCTCTCTGATTTAAACCAACAGGAAGGGGGCACAGGGAGGCCGGCATGATGAAGAGTAAACTGTGTTTCTCCTCCCCTCCAGCCTCCTCTTTTCGCTCCTCGACTCCACAGTGACCACAGTCTTTCTAATAAGTGAGAGATGCAAAGTGGTACAGAGAGAACATCCCCCACACCTCTTCTGTGGAGGCTTTGACAGTAACATTTAGATTTGAATTAAGCTCTTTGCCTGTAATGCTGAAACCTGCCTTCATCTGCATCTCATCTGAATGTCAAAGACCACATGAGAGTCAGAGCTGGAGCCATAGGGAATTTCTTTCTGCACATTATACAAATATAAACACAAACACACACACAAACCTAAGCACCATAATCAGCACACGGCTGTCTGTAGAATAAGAAAGGTAACAAACAGTAAATCATGATTATGACACTCCTTTGAGCGCATTTAGGGATTTGTAAGGCAGTTTGTGACTGAGAAATACACAATTGCCTCTATGAAAATGAAATATAAATTGCTGTATGTTGCCAGTTTACTCCAAAATATAAAATGGATTCCATGAATGCCATAGCAAACATTATATTGCAGGTATCTATGCTGCAGAAAAGCCAAAATGTAAAGGAAAATATCAGATATCAGATTTTGTGCTTTGTTGTACTTTGTGTATGCATGTGTGTATCTATGTGTATCACTTCGCCATTAGCTGATACAGCTGATACACTGCAATACATAATGTGCATTTTTTCAGCAGCAAATGTAAAGTTTTTATTCTTTTACAGGTCCATTTAACGTAAAGTGAAATATATAACAGCACAACTTGATATTTATGTATGAAATATTCAAAGACAGCTTATTGGCCCTACACCTATGCCTTTGCACCACCCTTCTGTATGCCACATTGGGAACAATGAGGTGGTGTACAGGGAGGATGAACGACAGCCAATGGACAGGGGGCAGAGCCCACAACCTGTCAGTGAATATGGTTAAAACAATAGAGATGGTGGTTGACTTCAGGAGAGCACAACACAGTCATTGTCCACTGAACATCAACACCATTACAGTGGAGATCATCCAGAGCACCAAGTTCCTTGGTATTCACATCATGGGAACCTGACATGGACCAACACCAGCTCCATTGTTAAGAAGGCCTAGCAGCGTCTCTACTTCCTGCAGATACTGAGGAGATGGTACCCCTCCATCCTTCATTACATACTATAGAGGTACTCTAGAATGCATTCTCTGCAGTTGCATCATGGCTTGGTATGAGAACTGCTCATTTTAGATCACAAGACCCTAACAAGGATAGTGAGAGCAGCTGAGGAGATCACTGGGGTCTCTTTCCATTCTGTCACAGACATTTAAAGCCCACGCTGCATTTGCAAAAGCACCAGCATTATAGATGAACCCACACACCCTTCACACACTCTCTTCTCCCTCTTCCAGTCTGGCAAAAGGTTCAGTATCTACCCTCAGGCCATCAGATTCCTTAATTAGAACGGAAACATAAACCGTACCACCCTGCACACACACATAAACACATCACTCACCTGAACTTCCTCATCCTCCTAACACAATGCTCATATACACTAATATGTTCTGCTTTAAATAAACACTCCAGTTGGCAAAATACCCCTCTGTTTATTATTATCGTGCTACACATCCTCTGTTCTGCTGTTGTATTCCACCACGATGCTGGAGGCACATTGTTTCACTGTGTACTGTGTATAAGGCTGAAATGAAAATAAACCTTGTTGACTTGACTAAAGATGGAGTTTATATGGGGCAGTGTCTGCGATGTTAGAAACGTTTGTGAATACAATAACAGAATATTTTGAACTGTAGCTATACTCCGCTCCCTCCTGATAAAACACTGATAAAATGGATTTTCATAGTTTTGCTTTAAAATAGTTTCATAGTTTCACTTTAAAATATAATGCTGGATTGTAAAACATTCAGAATGAACATGTTTTTAAAGAATAATGATGTAAAGAAACGTTTAATGTTAAAAATTTTAAAGAGAGTGAAACACGTGTATTTTCAATATGATACATTTTCACATGAGTCTACAAAACTATGTCCACAAATTATTCTCACTTCATTAGTCATTTTCCAGAACAATGTTTGGCTACCTGACCTTGTGTGCTGAAGAACATACACATTTAACAGATTATTATCAAAATAACATTTTGTCACAATTGGAATACAAGAGAGAGAAAAAAACATTCTTGACATTATAAGTCAAGCCGGACCGTTTAAAGGTCTGTAGATATATTAATTACATATATATTGTTATCGGTCTAGCAACTGATTACAAAATGAACCTGTGAAAGTCTGAAGACCATAAAGTTTATCATTTCTGTTCACAATTTCATAGCCAAATAGCCCATACTATTGTTTCACACATTTTCTCTGGTGCACTTTTGTGTGCCGAGAAAATTGTATGGATGTAATTTAATTATGTCTCACATAAACATGCAATCAAATAGAGTAATCAACTTGCAGATCTAATCAAACTACACACCCCTTCACAACCCTGCAGGTTCATGCTACTGAATATGTGTTTATATGTGAATGTGAGTGCTTTGTATTTATTGTGTTGTGGGAAATGACCCTTTAGGTTACTGAGGTTATGTATGTGCTTGTATGTGTGTGCGTGTGTGTGTGTGTGCCTATGTGTGTGTGTGTGTCTATATGTGTGTGTGTGCGCGTGTGTGTGTGTATATATGTGTGTGTGTGTGTGTGTGTGTGTGCTTTTATGTGTGTGCATGTGTGTGTGTGCGTGTGTGTGTGTGTGAGAGAGAGTGTGTTACAGTAATACCTCAAACCAGCTCCAGATACAGAGATCGTACTATAATCGTCTCCATGGAAACTGTTCTCAGCAAGATTGTGCATCCAGACAAAACAACAAACAGATATAAACCATCCTGCCAATTAACTGCATGGCACACACACATTCCCGCTTGCCCAACTTGTGCCTTCTCCTTTGGTTTGGTTTACTGTTCTTAACTGGTAATGACTTCACTCTATAGCAACAATCTGGGAACAATGAGTCACCAGAAAACAGTGGTTAATTGTTTTCATGCACATAAACATCAGTCACAGTAATACGGGCTCACTGTGGTAGACTCTCTCCTGAAGGGGAAAGACTGTGGAGATGAATCCTTCCTAAGTTGTGTGTTTTCAAAGTTGAAGCATTTAGGAGCCGCTACCTGTTTGTGCGCAGCTTGATACAAAAATATTTTCAGATGTTGCAGTTTGATTACGAGGTTAAGAGATGTGAGAGGCCCAGGCAGCATTTGAACACTAAATAGTGGTTTTCTCAGTAGGGTTTCGGAGTGCTTTTATGTGTTCCACAGACAGCAAGCACAGAAACCCTGCTTCTACTTGCTGTGTAAAAAAAGTACCAGGGTAGTTTTGTCCTTCAGACATGGTTTGGTCACTTAATGTAAGAAGATAATATCCTCAGTGCGACAAGAAACAATTAAAGATTCTAAGACAATACAAAAATAAATAGATAATAGTGCATCCCAATGACAAGAACATTGTTATAATTGTGCAACACTTGCATTGCTGTATGAAAATATTACTGTAAAGTGCACTGTACCAGCAGACCAGGAGAGCAAATGACTTATGAAAGTAGCTCTGTATTAATGCAATTAAAAGAAATGCAATAAAACATCAGCAGATATGGTTATGAGATTAAGATTAAATCAGTTCACAGATTAAACTGCACTAGATGCACAAATTCAATTCAGAACAGAAAAATGCTGTAAGAGCCTGTAAACTGTATGTATTCTAAACAGAACGAATGCTTAAATTCTCGTCTCATTTGTTTCTGAGCTTTCTTGGGTCATTGTTGTGACAAAACCCAAACTGTGTTTCTTAAACTTTATTCAAGGTGGGAAAAAAATTCTTAACCTTATTGTACATTAATGCCACAAGGAATTTAACATGCAGTGTAATCAACATGCATAGGTTATCTCAAGCCATGTCACAAACTAATGATGTGCACTTAAGCTCTGGGCCATTAAAACACTCAGTAAGCAGTCGTGCATTAGGAGTGTTTCTAATGAAGCTGGGTGCTCTCTCTTTCTGCTAGCTTCATATATTTACTACAGGGTGGTCTGGCCAGGTGAATAAACTGAAAAATATTTTCTGTCAAAAGTATACAAGGTTTAGAGGCTCCTAATCCCCCCGTAATCTTTTTCTGTGTAATTAGCAAAAGGGAGAGTGCTTTTTTTAAAAAGCTAATTATCACTAAATGTCCTGGACCGGAGGCAAGCTGGTTGCATAATGGGGAAGTGTGTACCTTTGCTTACGCTGCCAGCTACGTGTTGGAAAATGTCAAACATGCCAGAGGTGCCATGTGATTCTATTTGAAGTCCTTGAATAAGTGAATCTCCCTCTGGTCAGCTACGACATACACACTCACACACACACACACACACACACACACACACACACACACACACACACACACACACACACACCCACACACCCACACAC
>JBBPDB010000128.1:15616828-15641215 GCA_037974465.1 Brachypetersius altus | reverse complement strand
GTGCGTGTGGGTGGGTGTGTGTGTGTGTGGGTGTCTGTGTGGGTGTGTGTGGGGGTGTGTGCGTGGGTGTGTGCGTGGGTGTGTGTGTGTGTGCGTGTGGGTGTGCGTGTGGGTGGGTGTGTGTGTGTGTGGGTGTCTGTGTGGGTGTGTGTGGGGGTGTGTGCGTGGGTGTGTGCGTGTGTGTGTGTGTGTGTGTGTGTGGGTGTGTGTGTGTGAGCAAGAAAGCTAATCTAGATGTTTTTTTCACCTCTCACCTTTGTGGTAATTAATGATTGTGTGTCTCAACATGATTATTGAGTGATGAATTCTCCAGCACAGCCTTTACTCTTGTGATTAACCGTCATAACTCTGGTCAGCCTGACTGGTGAGTTCCTGCAAGCTTATATAGCATGATAAAATGAAAAAAAGTTTAAAAGCTTCCCAGGAAAGGGTAGTGTAATGATACAACAAACTGGACAGGACGTTTTACACAGCCACTATACTGCGTTTAAGTCACTGAAAACATATTAGTATTTTTAATTACTTTATATGCAATAATAATTTCTATAACACAGCGATGATATGGAAGGCTATTCTTCAAATAGATGTTTTGCTCAATATTCAAAAATTATGTGAACAAGAAGGTGATAAAAAATAAATAAGAAATGTATTATTTTGTCAAGTTACCTACCTTTGCCTTTACTTTCAAAATATCATAAATTCTGTATATCATTAAACAACAATCTTTTAACTTTCAGACCATGCTGAATAAATCACTTCCTTAAGTTCCTCACAGAACTGCCAGTTCTGTGTTCAAAATGGTTCCTGGAGACTCCTTAAGGGTTCCAGTAGTGTGGCAAGCTGAGAAACCCCAAAGGGTCTGTCAAGCATACTTTCATTTTGAGAGTGTATTTGCTATATTTACATATTTGATTGCTGTATTTGCATTGTAACTATTATTACCCTCGTTCCTTGCAAAGAAGTCTGGGTCAGTATTTCATATCTTTTGATTCCATACCAGACCGGTCTGAAAGACTTTGCTTACATCTCAGCTGAATTATGCGGGAGATTGCAAATTATGGTGGAGCTCTAGAACACAATGCTAAAATGCACAACACACACTATAATGGTCACTAAGATGTTCATGATGTCCTGTCATGTGTTTTGTCCTGTTTGTGTGTCAAAAGAGCAGTTATGAGAACATGAGGGTCACTTTAAATCTCTATGCTAAAATTCTTCCTCAGCCTAATAGCAGGCCTGACACATTCAGAGCGAGGAACGGACATTATTCTCTGCAGGGTGACTCACAGCCCTGTCAACAGCAAAGAACAGGATGACTAGTGTGTGTGCGTGTGTGTTTATGTGTATGCACATAGGAGTGTATGCATGTTTCTGCGTGTGTTGACAGTTCATCTCTGTGATTTTATCTCGCCTGTGTCATTTCGTGACAGAAAGTGATTCTCTAATGCTGGATTTTAGTTATGGCTTTCCAGCAACGCTGCACAACAGCTCACTGCTCACGTCTGTGAAAGAGACCTGTAAAAAAAAGAGTGCCTACTCTGGGAGCTGACACAAAAAGTACAGCTCACACACGGCACTGGGAATTTTAGCAAAGAGCATGACACCGCATCGTGAACACAGACAATTTAGGTAACGCAGTTTGTCTCGCCCTTTTTCCCTGGGCGCGTGCAGGTATGGCTGCTACCAAATGGCTGAGAATAGACTGGGGGAGCAGTGCTTTCACAACACACTGGTGTTTCACAAAAGAGCTCTGACACTTCTCACACACACGCCTGTTCTCTCTTTGTAAGCTATACAGAGAAAGCAAATGCAGGTACCAGTATAAAACAAGGAATAAGTCTTTATGTGGAAGCTTTCAATAATGTCGCAGTGTAGAACTGAACAAAACAATGTCATTTTACAGCTATGAGAGGGTTGTTGAAAGTAAAAGGCGAAGCACAAAGAAATGTTTTTCTCTAAAAACCTAGAAGAACGATGCATAATATCAAGAATGAAGCAGTCTAATACTTCATAGTCTGTTTCATTCGTGGCAATAAGTACCACAAAGGGGGGTGGGGTGGAGATGGGTAATAATTAATGAAGGGATTATGGGTGTGGGTACCCTCTTCATTAATATTGCCACGACATTTACATTCAGGAAAACACCAAGTATACTTAGTGAACAGTTCACCAACGGTGAGCAGGTTGATGTCCCTATGTTTGAATACACTGCTGTGTTCTTGTACTGGCAATAATAAACCTGTATAAACATGACATCTTTCTGGAGTAAGTGCTATTATGATTGTTGTTATTTAGGGCAGCAGAAAGAGGGTGGCAGCAACATCCCAGATGAGGTTTTGGGACAGGTAATAGAGCCATCAGGTCATCTTCATCAGCTAAAAGCTTTAACTCTAAACTGCCTGATAGGAAGCAAGCGAAGGTGTTTATGTCTGACCAACCAGGGGACGGCCAGACAAGACAGCAGCTGCCAACCATACACATACAGAATCTCTCTCTCTCTCTCTCTCTCTCTCTCTCTCTCTCTCTCTCTCTCTCTCTCTCTCTCTCTCTCTCTCACTCTCTCTCTCTCTCTCTCTCTCTCTCTGGGTGGAGATTAAGGCAACAGCTCCCCTCATAGGGCCCGAAGAGAATTGCTTTCCTACTCAGCCTCTCACATCTGCCTCTAACGAGTACGAACCCCACGTCATATGAGATACCGGTATATTCCATTTTAGCAAGGTGGTGAGTCAAGACAAGGAGAGACAAACAACACCACATCAGTCTCTGTGGGAAGAAAAAAAAAGTTGTGGTATTTGATAGTTTACTGTTTGCTTTAATGCCATTATTTTCGATGGATGCAAACCTCCAGGAAAAGGACACCCCTGGTTTAGACCGTACATTACTGTTTAGAGGGGACAATTTTGGAACCGAAAAAATAATGTTGACGTTGAAAAATTAATTTACCTTTCTTGCCGTATACTTGAGCTGTAGAAGACCCCCGAAATGGTTGGCTTTCATACATTATTAAATCACATATTTCATTATTTGGTATACTGAATAACAAATATGAAATTCTGCAAGAGCAAATTCATTTAGCAGCACCTCCTTTCCCCACAATGCCGCTGGCATCAGTTTGCAAAAACAAAGGTTGTGTCAGCGCGGAGCCTCACACTCCACAGAATGCATTTTCACTGTTCATAAACTCACGCTGTTTGGTATTCAGAGCAGGCGGTGCTCATGATTCAACTGTTTTGCCTTCAATCAAAGAGTAAAATGTGTTCTCTCTGACCCCCTATTTCAATACCCATTCATAAGGGTCTTGCTCCCCGACAGTGGGAATATTAGCCACTTAT
Source organism: Brachypetersius altus (assembly GCA_037974465.1). Taxonomy (NCBI): domain Eukaryota; kingdom Metazoa; phylum Chordata; class Actinopteri; order Characiformes; family Alestidae; genus Brachypetersius; species Brachypetersius altus. Next base: position 15,637,883 of record JBBPDB010000128.1, on the reverse strand, counting down.
CCTCAAGCTAGAGGATAGCAAAGCAGGCCAGCGCTATCTCTCCAAGCTGTTTATGTGAATATGTGTGTGTGTCTGAGAAAGAGAGAGAAAGATGGAGAGGGAGAGGGAGAGAGACTACTCTGTGCAATATATATGAGTTTCACCCGTAGCCCCTGTCAGCTCTCTGCTGGCTGTTGTGACAAACTGGAGCGACAGTGCAGGAGACTCTGCTTGGTGACTTTATTGGCACATATGAGGTTTGCTCGCTGTGTAATTGCACCACGTCGATTCAACTGTTGATAAACATGCAAACATGGTCCTGTTCCCACTCTATCTATCTCCACAGTGTTCTTGATTTATCAGGGGACTTTGCCAAATTGCACTGCCAGATACCAGGCAATCTCCTTCCACTCCTGATTATCAATCACATCATCCTCCATCCTGAATGAAGACTCTAAATACACTCTAAAAATTGGTTTCTAAATGGTCCTTGGTTTAAATATACGGTTTGAAAAAAAGCATTTATTTGAACCATTTGGAGGTTCTTTAAACATTAAAGAGGTTATTTTTATGCACACTGAAAGGTTAAGTGGTTCCTCTGTGTCATTGCTTCCAAATACTCTTTATGGCATCTTTATTTTTTTAAGAGTGTAAGGTTCTTTCCTACTGTCTGGTGTGTTTTTTGTTTTGTTTTGGGAAGGAAAGAGCAGGTGAGTGAACAGAACATCACAAAAGCTCCATGCTTTCCTCTTCCTCTCTGCTGCAGTCAGGCCTCTTCTATCAGTGGATAATTTATGAGCAAAGGCAGAAAAAAGAAAGCTCTCTCCAAAACTTTAGACCAGTATTTCCCAACTCTGTCTAGAGGCCCCACCTGTGCGCATAGTTTCATGATTTCCTGCTCTAACACACCTGATTCATCTAAAGAAAGACTTGATGGCTCTGCTAATGATGTGACTCAGGTGCAGGAAAGACACCAAATCATGCAGTACCAGATGGACAGGTGGTTCTTTTTATGTGCAATCATCTCATAAAACTGTAGGCTGGGGCTCCCTCTGCCTCACATCTTGCCCTGATACACACACACACACACCAAGCAAAGCTTAAGCAGAGGAAAAGTGGAGGAAAACAAAAACAGCTTTTATTTTTACAGCCAATCTGTGAATCAGGCCATTTGCTCATTTATCTTACATGAGAAAAATATGTTAGCAATGATGTTAATTTTCATTATCAATAAATTCCAGCAATAGTTGCTAATGATGAACGGTGTCAGAGTCGGGGAGGATAAACCCCCAGGACCCTGAACTGTCTCTTGGGAGTGACCAGGCAGGAGAACAAGAATCCATTCTTGTAGTTTTATTCGAAAGCAGAACAAACAAAGGAAACAGGGCTCGGTGGCCGTAACCAAAACAAAAATACAGACCGTGGCTTTAAACCAGGAACGGGGGATACATGAGGACACAAAATGAGGACAATGACCGACAAGGAACGAGACACACACGCGGAACTTAAATACACAGACAGGACCAGGGGAAACACGAGACACCTGGAGAACACAAACAGGAAACAGGTGGGGAACCTAAAACACGTGACACAAACAGAACTAAACAGGCAGAACTTCAACATAAGAGCACACATCAAATTAAAAGCCCAATCGAACGAGAACAGAAAAGAAACAGAAACAGAAAAGCAGCGACCCCTAACGGCCGCTGACCAGACCGTGACAAACGGTTTATAATAAATAAACTTTTTTTTTTAGTTTTTTAGTTCAAGGGAAAAGTTCAAGGGAAAACAAGTTGGAGAAAATAACAAATTACAGAACCCAAAAGCATAACAAAACCATTTAGCAAAACTCAATTGACTATAACATTTTACAACAATGTGCATTACTTTATAATTAGCATTGATTTGAACAAATAGATAACATTTATGTGTGTGATTCATGTGTTTTTGTGTAGGTAAATTAGATTTAGTAGAATATGTTACTTCTAATGACTTTAGTTTGATTCTTAGCCGGGGCAGCCAAGGGTCGTTTCTGTGTGGAGTTTGAAAGTCGTAATCATGCTCATGAGGGGTTTTGCCAGATCCTCCGTTTTCTTACCACAGTCCAAAGACATGCACATCAGGGGAATTGGAGATGCTAAACTGTCCCTTGGTGTTAATGTGTTTGTGTGCTTCTGCCTTGTGATGGACTGGCGACCTGTCCAGGGTGTTTCTCTGTGACCATTGAAGACCTGCAACTCTGGTCGGGGTAAATGGTTCACAATGGATAAACATTACATTGCTTGTACCCAAATCTAAAATAACGTTCTTACAAATGTTGCTTAAATGCATAAATACAAGAATACCAGGCCAAAATGTCACACAACTGTTTCTGTTCTACAAAATCAAAACGAGGCAAAAACATTTATACAATTCCGAGACATTATGTAATTGCATTCTATGCAGAGTAATTTCTCTTTTAAAGAAAGCTCAGCAATTCCTGAGGTGTTTCTCATTTGAGGAAAAACATTGTCTTCCCACGAATAATTCACATGGATGTAATAAAGGGAGGGTGTAGTGTATTTCCTCTTAAATACCATTGAAAGGCCTAATGGGATCACCACTAACGCCTTTGCAGTTTTAAGTATTCTCTCATTTGAAAGGGATCCTGGATAGCTGCATCTTTTTTGCTTAAAAAACTAAAAGAATACTTTTCCTTGGCCAGTTTTTAAGTAATTCGACAACAGCAGTCATGCTATGCAACATTCCAAATTCTGATATTGAATAAAGTTTATGAGAAAAGAAGTGTTACAAGTTGACCTGGCTAAGAGAATTCAATATTCTACAAAGATTTTAAAGAGAATTTGAATGAAGATGGCTTCATTAGGAAAGTTTACAAATGAAAAGGAGGGGGCTTGATGTATTATATATGACATGAATGCGCTGAACTGAACCAATGAAGGAACTCTATAATCAGTGCCGATAATAATTCCTAGGTGATGAATGGGCCAAATTGTCTAAATGTACCTTTTTTTTATTTAAAATGTTGTCACATTAACTGAATTATATGTCACATTAACACATTAAAATAATTAAATTTAATAAATTAAATTTTTCTGTACATTTATCATGCATCATGGACTGACTGCAATGACTTGATGTTTCTTTCATACCTCAGTGGTTCTGAATGAAGCCTTGTATATAATCTGTAGCCTCATAAGCAAAAATTGTACACTACTAATACATAATATCAGTGGGTAGCAAAGAGGATGCTTAACTAAGAGCTGCAGCTCTGTTAAAGCCATCGTAACACAACTATGTGAATGCTTTTATTTACCCATTCACTCTCTGTTGTGAGAGACAAGTGATATAACCACAGAAATTCAAAGAGGATAGAGGTGGGTTTGAGGTTGAGGGAGAAAACGAGGGCTGCAGCCTGGGAATGTACCCTGGCCTGTGTTTCAGAAGAACCTGTCTTCTCCTCCACACCCACACCTCCCTGTCTTTCAAGTTATTCTCGTCAGAGCTCACCAAGCAAAGAAGGATTAGTGGAATAATTATTGACCCTTTTTCTCTGCAACTATTTTTTTCACTTTTAAGCATGGATGACAATTTCTGATTGAACTGCATTAAGGTTAGAAGTGTTAACAGTAATTTAAGTAAAGACTGTAGTCAGGAAGAGTGTTTTGCTGTTTCTCCATGCCATAGAGGTGATGTCTCTAAGCTGTCAAGCTCAGCACAGTGCTCTAACGTATTGCATCTGTCTGATTGTACTACACAATGTGCTAATGCACTAGGGTGTGGAAGGTTTTGGGCAAACAGCATGAGAAACATCTAATCTTTCTTCTACATGGTTTGCTCTGGGGACTTTGCACACTTTTAGAAACACCTTTATTTCCTATTGTTGGCCATTTGAGCACCATCTGCCCTATTGGTCCATTATAAAAACTGCACTAGTAGCTTTAGTCATGCATAGACAGACTTTATAAGTGTCCCTCCACTCTATTTACTGATGGTCAGTTTCTGACCACAGGAGCACTATGGGTCAGATATTGATTGATTGATTGGTTGGTTGATCAATTGATTAATTGTATTATCTAAAAGAGTGGTAATTTACCTTTGGCTTCTCCATTTTAGGAAAATAGGATGAAAGGGATCTTAAATTATGCTCTGCGCCTTTCTAAGCACTCATTTCAATGTTCTTGAGTCCCTGTACTCACTTTCCCAGCAATCCTACCTATAATAAAATAAGTAAATACTGTTTAAGTGGTGGACCGTTCACGGCACAGCAGTGGCACTGACGCATTGGTGGAATTAGGAAATGTGCTCATACACATGAGCACACACACACACACACACACACACACACACACACACACACACACACACACATACACACAGTCACATGAGCTCTGAAATATCACCAACATTTTACAAAATTATTTCTTTTTTTTGTATTTATTTTTCTTTTTCTCTTTAACACTATCAGTGTCAACATTTACTGGTTTTCAGTGTTGAAATTAGAAAGAACACCTCTGAAAGTTCTATCTGTATCAGTATTGGTATTAGGATACTAGCCTTGGTTTTATTTTGTTTCAATCAGATTTGTAGTATATGTTCCACCACATGGGTGGCACAGTGGCGCAGGGGTTAACAGAGCAAGAATGTCCTGGGTTTGGCTCCCAGGTTGGGTCTTTCTGTGTGGAGTTTGCATGTTCTCCACATGATTGTGTGGGTTTCCTCCAGGCATTCCAGCTTCACCCCACCACCAAAAACATACATTGGGGATAGGTCAACTGAGCACACTACATTACCCCTAGGTGTGAATGTGAATGGTTGTCTGTCTCTGTATGTGGCCCTGCAACGTACTGGCAACTGTCCAGGGTGTTCCCCGCCTTCACCCATAGGCTCCAGTCCCCCTGACCCTGAGTGCGAAACAACGGATGGATGGGTTCCACCACATGAACAAGCCAATACCAAAAGTGATTACATGGTCACTGATGGGCAAAACATACTCACAACAAATAAAAATGTCAAAGGAAAACCCATATTCGATCTCTGAATTTGATCATAGAACCCAGTGAAAACTCTCTGACCAATTTATTACAGACACCGGTATAGATGTGCAGCTGTAGCCCATCTGTTGCTGTGGAGAATTTCTGTCAGCCATCCTCCATCCCCGAGGTCATCAGTTTCTTTGCTGGAGGCCAAGTGCCCAACACAGTTTGGTCATTTTCCTGCTCAATCACAACTCATTTCTAATTAATTGCCAGGTTCTTAGTTAATTACAAGGTTTATGTGGGGAATTAGAGCATGGAAATCGGCAAACTGTGCAGACTCTAAACACCCTGGGACAGAACTGATGACCCATGGGCTAGATTATGATTGTAAGGTAGCTCTTTCTAATAAAGTGAGTGTATTGTTTCATAATCGACTTCTCAGAAGAACTAATATGGGGTTTCTGTGAGCCTCTGGGTGACATTTGAAATTACACTCAGCATGTGTACAGCAGTCCACTCAAGGATTGCCACGACAAGTTCTTCTGGAGCGTCACCCTGCAGATAGAGACGAGTGGACAGGCTCCATCCATCTCTCTCTCCTGCCCTCACTCTATCTGTAATTTGATCAGACTGTTAATGGTATCTGACTCCAGTAATGAGAGATCATCAGCACGTCCTGGGCCTTTGATCGGCATGGCAATGAGCTGCCTCTGCAGAGTGCCATCTGGAGCCTTCGCACATGCACACGCACGTACTTACACACATGTTCACACACACACACGCACGCACACACACACACACAGACTACCTGCCGCTCCACTCTCCTGCCAGCATCCATGAGGACAGGCCTGGCATGAGCCGAGTTTGGCAGGCGGCACCAGCAGCTGGCAGAATGCTGCCGCTGCTTGCTAGGCCAGAGGCTATCGAAGCACAGGCCCAGCGCGACCTCCAGTTCTCCAGCGGCAGATCTGGAGGCCCACAGACAGTTGAGAAACCACCAGGACATGGAGAAGGTCATTACAGTGAGATGTGTTTTAGGGCATGTCCAACTGCCCAGGCAGCAGACAGAGGGAGATGGCACAGAGAAAGAGGGGATAAAGAGGAGAGCCGCTAACACTTTTCCACGGCACTAAGGAACAGCAGGCTAGCCAGTGGCTATAAGACAGCAATCCTGTTTGTGTAATGCTATCCTCCAGGACAATCTATGCCTGCTGCGTGCTAAAAGCTAGAGATCAGTCAGAGCAGGGCAGCCGAGCCTGCCTAGAGAATACTGGAGCACTGGGACTATATATTATGGAGAGTCGCTTCCCCGGGCACAACGTAAACACCATTTCTCATACACGAGGATATGTGTGTGTGCTTGTGAGCAGGGTTCGCTATGGAAGATGTCATCAGTGAAATAGTGCAGGGGTAAAGTGTGCCCGTGATGATGGCAGTTTAATGGTGGTCCCTATAGCTGAGTCATGCTCCAAGACTGACAAGGACTCCAGGCCCTTCAAGTCTCCGCGTATAGGGCACAGTTAAAGAGTTTGCTCAGCGGGAAATCAAATTTAATAAACAAAGTTTATTCTGTACCAATGTAGGTAATAAGCAAGGTGTCTGGTGTCCAAAGTTTCTTCTTTAGTTTTGTTGCAGGAACTATGGGACTAAACAAGAGAATTGCACTGATTAGCACTGTGGAAACCTCGCGCCGTAATCATCACACACTTGTCTTAAACCTGAAGTAGTCTTACATAGACTTGCTTATGTGGTTTCAGACATTGTATGATATACTGTATAATATATACTGTATTTATTACACAAGAACAGACCACAGCACAGCACACAGTGTGAACAATTCACCGATTGAAGCTGGGGGCAGCCACTGGCATGGCATCCAAGGGCACCTCAGTGAATCCTGGTACATAATGCTGTCATAACCATGCAATTCGTATGTTATATGCTGTTATCAATTGTCATTACAGATTATTAATATAATTAATATGGATGTTTATGGGAATATTTTGTTGAAGTAAATTATTACTGATTGTGGTGTATAAAATTCAGGGTGCTTTGGAAAATAGTTAATTTACTCTTAACAATGTTGTAAAGAGCAATGATTTAATTACTAGCTGCTGTATATTGAGGTGGATCATCACTGCTCTTTTTGTAAGCTGCACTGATGATATATGCTTGCATTTTGCACAATGTAAATATGGGAGGTATAAGCTTCAATTGCCCATTAACTATATTAGCCTTCCAGTGCAAGACTCAACAACAAAGCACCAGAGCCTAAACATGTCATGACTGATCAAATATATTTGGGGAAAGGGAGAAAATGTGTAAATATCCTGCAAAACTATTGCTTTGAAGGCCATCTTGGAGCAAAAGCCTGACCTCTTCCTCGGGCTAACATAGCGGTCTGAGACATTACAGAATGCAGTCACATGGTGAGAAAAAACAAGCCCAGTCTCACAAGTTTTCGTGCAGCCATCACAATATACTACATAATCAAAATACGTGCTGCAATCGTGCTTCAGGGCTTTGTTTTGTGCTAGGACAATGCTTCACTACCCTATGTATTTTAATGTGCACTGCGTAACATCGCATAACCTTAACCCTAACAGTCACCAGTTAGTGCAGATACGCTGCGCATGTTATGCACTGCGCATTAAAATACATAGGGCAGTGAAGTGTTGTCCTTGCACGAAAAAAGCCTTAAAGCTTGATCACAGCACATATTTTGATTACATTGTACATTGTGATGGCTGCACGAAAAGTCTTGCGATTGCGTTGGAAAAAACATATGTTAAATAAGCTCATGAGGAAAAGAGGGCATATGTATGCATTCATGGTCTACTTTTGTTTTTAAATTCAAATGGCAATAAAGCGCATCACATTGTGCTGATTTAATTTAGTGTGTGTGCGACCCCTGATCTGGCTGTCCTCTCTCAGCAGGACATTCCTATCCCCTCCTCCCACTGCATCCTGCCTTGAGCTTTTCCCAGGATTCAGCTGGGACTTGTATGAATCAGCATCGTAAAAGAATAAACAATCCTAAACAGTGTTCGTAATGAGAGTGGTTACATTTTTATGATGTTTCTTTTTCACATCTGTGACGGAGAGTACACAAGAACACCAACAGCATTAGACAGCACTGGATCACGTGTGTAGAAACATTATTAGAGCCTTTGGCCATACTATTGGGAGAAATGGCAAACAGAGGTATCAAACTGCCTCTTACAAGTTCCTCCACAAGAGGGCAATATTCTCAAAACTACCCTCAATGCTCTGTCCATTTCGCAGAAGATATAGGTTTGCAGCTTACTGGAGGTTCAGTAATTCCACCAAATCAAGAAGGAGCATGAAAAATGAATGTGGATATAAATAAATGTACATACACTTACATATAAGCTTGTTACAAGATCAGCCAACAGCAATGTATTTATTAAGTGAAGTGATATCAGAGGTTGAAGAAAGCCACAGCCTTGTTACTAAGTTGGTTGAATCCATGCATGGGTAGCTGTGCCTAATGGCTTCCTGCATTGTTAGAATGAATTAGCAAGACTAAATTATTTCTCACTACAATACATGCTCATCGTATAATGGGATTTTAATTGCTCTACCTTCTGTCCTAGAGGAAACACATGGTCATTACAGTAGCTGATGGCTGTGCAGTTTGCTGTAAGTGATAGTAGGGGTTGATTCGTTTCGAGATTATGTTCACAGTATAAATCGCACCATTTTTGCAGATTTTACAAGCAAAAGTTCTGTCTGTTGAATGAAGGAGTCTCCACAAAAGTATTCTGTATTCTAAGGGACTTGATGTCCTTATAAAACCTTGTGTTTCTGTCTGTGGGTACTGGAACAAGAGCGAACGCTTGATCCAGCCTTTTTCAAAGAACTGGGAAGATATTTATTTTAATCAGTGAGTAAAGGCTGCATACACAGAAAGAAAACTGCACAGAACTAACAAGTAAGAATGACTAGATTGGATATGGAGCAGAACATTTACCAAAAAATCAAGCAAGTGCAGTGTCGTGTTATGCTGTTGCAGCTTGCCTATCCAATAAAGCTGCAGTTTGAATTGTTACCTTGTTAGGACTAGAGCTAGGACTAGAACTGCTAAATGTAGGAAAGGTCAAAGCCATAAGTGATATAGACAGTCCCTTATGTCCCCCATACAGGTTTTGTCTGTTGCTCTACTTTTCTCCTGATTTGAATGATGTATTCATTCCTTTTCTCTTGTATACACATTATAAAGACTGATGTTGACTGCAGACCCCCAGGTAGGATGTTGTTCAGGACTCAGGTTCTGAAACAACACGGTATGTTTGCAGGGACCCAGTTGTTTCTTGTCAGTCAGAGAAGAAGAGCATTTGTTGAGATCTATTTGTTCATTACAGATGTACCAAGGATGAATTATTACAGATAGTAGCTACACAGGAGAGTGAAAAAGTCTTAACTTTGACTCAACTGACTCAAAAAGCTTTATTTTATTCAGCAACAAAGTATGTACATGAGTCTGAATTACATATAAGTGTCATTTAAAACAGGTGATATGCAACTTAACGCAAGTTAATGGACAGCTGAAAAAATATGGTGAAAAAATAAAAAAGGAGCTATGAAGTTTCCAGAGAGACAATGTGCACTTGATCGATTTGAGGTGCAGCACATGGATGGATGCTGACCTGGTCTGCTCCCTCATGCTCAGCTTTTGCATCACACTTGCTGGGCCTGAAGAGTGTGTTTGTGTGTTCTCCTGTCTCGGTCTCGCACTGTTTTCCCTACACGGGTCGGCCCGCGGGCAGAGCGTGACTGACGTGCTTTTCCTCTCCTCCTCTGAAGCTGTGTTTAGATCTTTGTGGTGATTGCCGCTTTCTCCTGACAGCTTCACCAAGTCGCCTCACAGCTCCTTCTCTCCAATTAAGACGTCCCTCTGAGATGGCAGAATTAGACCAACAGACAAAAAGTACAATAACAATGTGGACTTTTGCTGGTGCTGTTGTAGAGCGGAATCATGAAAGATGTTCAGTGCAGTGGCAGCCTTGTTTTTTTTTTTAATAACATACTTGTCTAGAGCCGCACAAAGGCAAATTGTAGGTGGGATGCACACGTTCTTTGGGCTGCATTGGCACCATTTGCCTTTTGAGTGGGAGGTTCAAAAACACACATATATAGACACAGAGAGAAAGGACTAATCCAATATGTCAATTTCTCCTTCCCACACTCTTCCTCTGCTCACCGGAGGAGTGTGTAATACCTGCAGAGGGATTCAGATCGCTCTCCCTGGACTCTACATCCAGCAGGCCTGCATTACAGAATTACTGCATTTGCCACAAAGCAGAGAGAAAGAGGGAGAGAGAGAGAGAGAGAGAGAGAGAGAGTGTGAGAAGGGAGGGATCATTACAGCTCAGTATAAAGAGGATTAGCATTTAGTCAAGGCTTCTCAGGCTCTAGAGTAGAAACAGAGATTAAGCACCTCAAAATGTGAGGAATAAAGCAAATGTAGACATTTGGTTTTGACTTCTTACTGTACTATACAGTCGAGAAGTACTTCACTTAAATAAAAGGGTGAATCCCCCTCTGTTTTGACCGGATTACTCAGTCAAACATTGAAACATTGAAGAGTAATTGGTCAGAGTACATTGAGAGTACACTGAACTGCTGATCATTTACATTAAGCAACTGGACCACCGCTGTGAAATGCATGGATAATTCCTGTGACACAGCAACGAAACACAACCCATATGTTATATCCTCGGAACGCGCCTCTGGCTGAAGTGCTGCATCTGTAGATGTTTGGTTTGGAGTTGTGGATAGCGTCATGTCTGCGCTTTAATGACTAAACCAGCTGGCTGACCCCCATCTCCAGCAAACACTGCTGCCGTATCTCTCACTCTCTCACTATGTCATCTCTGACAGCCTCCGCTGACACTGTTCACAGGCATGAGGTCTTTTGAGGAATTGAGTGCAGTAGGAGTTCATGAGTAAATTTGTAGCAAAAATAAAAAAGACATTTTGATTTGCGCTCAGTATGTGCAGTATATCAGAGGTGTTGTTATCTTGAAACACCGAGGATTTAGTCCAGCCCAGGTATCTTTTTCATTTTCTCCCCATAGTTGCAGAATTTTCACGTTATTTCACAGTAAAATGGATAGAAGATATGAGATACTGTGCTCCATGAAAAGGTTCCAGACTTTTACAAAACAAAATCAAAATAAACAGCATGAGTGCAATCTAACGTTTAACTTCATGATTATTTTTATATTTAAAAATGAAGAGCTCTGATGTTGCTGCTTGATTTTATGGTGCCAAATGCTTTGTTCAGTTCTGAAAACTGAACTGAAATCTCTGGTCTCCTAACTTCTGCTAGCATTGTGTGCCCAAAGCTCCTTTTGAACTGTGACAAATCTGAACGGTGATAAACTGTGTTAACTTTCTGTCTTATCCGTCTTTCTGATACTCTGCTCTTCTTCACCTCTCCAGTAGCCCTTTTGGCATCTCATCTGTCTGTCACATTCCTCATCTCCTCTGCCCTCTCCTCCTGCTCTCTTCTCTGCTCTTCTGTCCTGATAATAAAAAAGGATACAGTCAGGATATGCCAACCAAAACCTATTCAAAGCTTTCATTTTCTGTGCAATGAACAGATTCTAAACACATTTTTTAACCAATTATTTAACCACACTAGCCGACATCAGTTTACACAAAAGAAACCATTAATTCCATCTCACAGAGGGTAAATAGTCATTATTATTTAACCATTAGTGCACATTATTTTACTGTCACACAATACAGCAACATTACTGGCCTCTCTCTCTCTCTCTCTCTCTCTCTCTCTCTCTCTCTCTAATATTGTATCAATTACATCAATTTATTGGGCTATATTCTCTCTTCGTCTTTTCACTCCATACCACTCCTTTCCACCATCTGTTGGTGCCTTTGACCTTTCGTGTCATGTCTTTCCATCTCCAAAACATTTAGTCTTTTGTTGTACAGTATTGCCTCTCCTTTTCTCTTTTTGTCTTATTTTTGAAAAAAACTCATCTATCCATAGTCTGGCCTCAGCGAATCACTATTTAAAAACAATTAGTAGCCCCTAACTGGTGCACTCTCTCTGATATAGATGTGCTCCTTGACCCAGAACTATAGATATGCAGTAAAAATATTATTGCCTAGTGTCTTACCCCTAGAGATTTACCCCTAGAATTCCAGGCAGGCAGGCATCCATTTCTTTGATTTTTGATCCATTTCTTTATTGAAAAGCATAAAGAAAGAAAACCTGGCTCGATGGCCGATACATGAAGCACAGAGATCTAAATGAGGCACTTACACGAGGCGATGGACCGATACCGTGGTCCACATAACTAGAACTTAAATACAGAGACAGACTTAGACAGGAACCAATCACAAAGCATAATCACTAAAACTAAACACAAGACACCTGAACCTGGGACACAAGAAACAAAACAGACACGAACGTCAAAATAAAAGTCCCCAAAACAAAACCAAAACAGTGGCCCCTACCAGCCACTGGCCGAGCCGTGACACCTAGTTGTGAAAAGCTACAAGATTTCTATAATAAAGTAGAACCATTTAAACATGTAAAAGACCATTTATGTCATCAGTAGGTTCCTGGAAAGACTTTACAATAAGATTACTGTTTTTAAGTATTTAGAAATGATTTAGAATCAGATTGCTAGATAGGTTGTAGACAGGTTAGAAATAAGCAGTTATGAACAAGTTATAACAGTTGTCATACATTGATGCAGGCTCGCTATCTTGTCCCTGTCTCAGTCAAAATGTTAAAGCTAATCAGGTCTTTGTTAACATGCCACTGCCATTAAAACACCACATCTTTCCAAATAGTGAGCCTGCATCAATGTATGACAAGTGTTATAACATATTCATAACCGCATATTAATGATTTGTAAACTGTCTCACAACCTCAAAATAAATCATTTAAAAACTCTTTATGAGGGTAATCTATTGTAAAGTGCTTCCTGCTTCTTACTATGCCTTTTCAAAAGATCCCTTGAATATATTTAGGGTGCAGTTCTATGGAAAACCTTGGTAATAAATCAACATGTTTGCTAAAGAACCATCATTTCTTTGGGGAAATAAAGGTGGCTCTTCTGTGATATCTCTGCAAAGATCGTGTTTTGCACCCTTTTTAGGAGTGCTGATCTCCAAGTGACATCTGCTGTCTTAACCTTACCTTGCCCCGACCACCAAGGGGAGCTTCTTGTTTTGTCTAAACTCGAAATATGAGACCTGACTATATCAGTCTTAGCAAGACATGAATCACTCAAGCATGCATACACACACTCACCAGTCCATGGAACAACAGCAGAGTATATCTGGACAGAGTCACCACTGTGATGATATTTATTGTAAAAATAACCATTAACTAATGAACTAATAAAAGGCCATTTACTAATATCATTATTTCATCTGGTAAAGCAATGTTTTTGAAAACATTTGTCACAAACTAAATTAAACTACTCTTAATTGTGTTCAGTGTGCAGTGCAGAATAAAAATAAACTTGTTCGGTCAGCTTTGCCTGTGTTATGCAGTGCTAGTGTTTGAAATATATACAGCAAAGTTTATTATAATGGTTGCATTTTCTGTTTTAAGACACAGAGTATATTAAATCAAAGCAAAACATCTCTAATTTGGAAGGCTATGTCTTTAACCTGCAGTTAACACATCCAGCCCACACACAAAATAAGGTCAAATACAAGGCATACCATAATCGAAACATATGCAGTTTGCCAGGTTGGATGATTGGTAGCTTATATAATACGCCTTATCACCTAAAATAGTAGAACCAGTACCAGTCATTCTTTAAGTTATAATTTACTTATTGTTTTAATGTTCAGGATACATTTGAATCTTGGAAATATACAAAACCAGGATCAAAAACACAATACTGATCATGTCTGCGCTTCTCTGTGCAGTAGATATAATTGAGCATAAAATTATTTAGGATTACTCTAGGAGTTTATGCCCAATCCTGTTCTTTTTTTAATAACGAGTGCAAAATGAGACTGCACTTTTAATGTTCAGCCCAGTGAGTAAGTAATCAACCCTAAACTAACACTGTGACTTTGTACATGAGCAATAATGTGAGTGATATGTTGATTGCAAGCTTATGTGGAGGGGAGCCTGTACTAGCCACACAAAAATGTAAACAAATTCAGAGTAACAATTATACAGACACTTCCACAAACACAGAGCGTGACTGTGAGAAAGTATGCAGCTGTGTGCTGTATGTATTTCACAGCACTACTGGGCAAATGTACAAAAATCTCTCACTTGATTTACATAGAACTCTATAGCCCCCTATAGATTATACACAGATGTTACTGTTAACAAACAGTCAGCTGAAGCTTCATGCTTTCTCAAGAACTGGACCAGGGACAAGTTCAGGACCAGAATGAGGTTTAGGTTTTGGGCTGGGGTTTCAGTTAGGGTTGGGGCCAGCATTTGGTTAGGGTCCGGGCCAGCAGAGGAGGCTGAGGGGTCATGGGTAAGCAAAAATTTGACATTAGAGAACTTTCCCTGAGGAAACATGCCCAGCTTGAAGTCATTATGTAACTGTACAGTCTAGAGCACCAGACCCTGTGTCTCTGGTTTAAAACTAAAGCTAAGTACAGTGGCACTAAATTTGGCTTTAAAAGACACTAGACTTTCTTACCACATACATTGTGTAATGATGAGAGAATCAGAATCAGAACCAGAAACCTTCATTGATCCTTTATTGAACTGCACGGACACAAAGACACAAACACAAGAACAATATACAATATAATATAAACATGGTCAACGTAAAATAAAACTCTCCAGAAAATGCTTTGTACTATATACACTGTGCAATACACACAAAAGACTGTCTGTAAGAGAAGTGGATATATGAACTAAAATTCTGCAGAAATCCAACACAAATAGTGGTTTGGAGTTGTACTCTATAAATAGTTAGTTGTAACAGTTCATAACAGTAAGATAAGATAAGTTAAGCAAGAACTGTTTATCCTCAAGTGCAACAAAAAGATAAGACAATAAAACAATAGGGCAACACAATGACAGGAACATTAGTGTAACAAATGACATTACTGAGTTCTGTACCAGCAAATCAGTAGTGCAAAATGACTTTTGAAAGGGGCTTAGTGTTAATGCAATAAAAATAAATGCAATAAAATAGCAGCAGATGAAGGTAATGAGATATCATCGGGCTTCTGGCACTGTCACGGATAAGTGAGAATATTGCGCATAATAATAAAGATTATAAAGATATTGCATGTTTGTGCCAGAAAACTTCAAGTTTACCTTCATTTGAACATTTTATTCTTATAAACGTACTAAAATAAAACTGATACACTGTAACTTTGGAAGCGGTAACAACATTAGCATTTGTCTTTTTATCTAAAAATCTTCACTGTCTGAATTTCTCATTCTGGGTTTAATATGCTGTAATGGCAAGTTGTTAAGTGACGCACCGAGACATTGAAGAGAACTGGGAGACTCCACTGCAGCATGTGCGCCGCCATTAAAACTGCTTTTGAATTCTTTGCCATTCTAGATGCAGTGCATCAGGTGCACAGTATATGTCACATGGAGATCATCATTGATGCTGATATGATAAGTTCAAGTAATACTTCAGTCAAATAGATCTTCTTGGAGCAACACAAGAACACAAGAACAGAAGCAGAACACCACAAGTGCAGACAGGACAGAGGAGAGTGCAATAAAAACACAAACAACAAAACAACGGGACAAGACGTTTAGTGCACCGTACCAGTCTGGATGAATAGAGCATTATGACAGATACTGTATCCTAGCAGTTATAGTGTGCAAAAATGCAGAACAAAGAGATACATGTGCAAAAATGAGGTAGACAGCAAAAAAGAACTGTAGTGGGAAACCTGTAAACACCACTTGTAAAGATTACAAAAATATATTATAACAAAAATATGTATCAACACATAGGTCACCTCATATGTTGCTTTTCCGCGAGCTCAAGTCGACACAGATCTACTCTCCTTCTTACTTTCGGCAAATCTGGTATCTGCAACTTTTATGCGTAGCTACAGTCCTCTTCTTCTTCTTTTTCTTTTTCTTCTTCTTCTTCTTCTTCTTCTTCTTCTTCTTCTTCTTCTTCTTCTTCTACTTTCGGCCACTCTCAGTTTTATTATGTTCCAGACACTGTACCCCATAAAGATGAACTGGTTGTCCACATATTTGACTTACCTTGAATGCCCTTCCTGACATTTCCCTCCTCATTTACCCAGGCTTGGGACCAGCACTAAGAAAAACACTGACTTGTGCACCTCGAGTGGGACACCTAGCTAGTGTAGCGACTGCAAATTTTCTAACCAGTGATCAATTGTCAGTTAACTAAAACATTACCAACCTTTCAGTGTTTCTGTGTTTGGAGTGTGGATGACAATGTCACAATAGCTTCTTGTGGTGTCATTAACTGCAGTGGATAAACTAACCAGGTACCAAAATATGAGCAGATCTGAGTACCATGCAGTGGAAAAGTGACCATAGTCAGAGCTTCCATTACAGAACTTCCCAAGGTTTAGGAAATGAAATGTTAAAGTTAATTTAATAGAAGTTTAGTTGTAAGTTTACCCCTTGTGCTGGCCTCCTGGTGGCCATTTCCCTGGAATAAAGGATAAAGGATAAATCATTAATAAATATCCTGAAACAGACCATTGAAAATGGTTTCATTATAAGTTAATAGCAGAATGCTACAGAGTTTAGTGAAAATTTTATTTTTTTTATTTTTATTTTTAAAATTTTTTTAATTGAGTCTGTTTCCCAGCTGTCCAGAGTAAATGCTACTTATGGTAAAACACGACCATTGTCCCCCTGATACTAGTCTTATCTAATGGTTAGAGCATTCTTTATTGATGATGGTTTTCTGGTGATATTTGTGGTTTCTAGTTTGTTTTACTTCCTACACACTGTTGAATGACTGAATGAATGACTTTACCCCCAATTATTTCTGGGTCAGCACGGAGACTTGGGCCTATGAAATCTGCAGCACCTTGTCAGGAAATTCAATTTAGTCTCCTTCCCCTTTGTTTTGCTTCTCCCAGTAAATGTGTGTAACTGGAGACACTATCCTTTTTTAAGAAGAAATGTGTGCTGAATCCACCACACATAACACGCTGCCACCGGTAAGATGAATGGATGACAATGAGCCTTTGTAAGCATCTGGAAGTTGTTTTAGATTGTTTTTTTTCCTGGAAAAAAAAGAAGAAGAAGACTGTGACACACACATACACGCACACATACATAGGAACATATGTTGCGATTAATCAGTGCTGTAGGTTTAAAAGCTGAAAAAGTAGGTGTAAGAGCAGACAGGAGGGACAAAGGCAGCAGAAGTGGGAAGAGGTGCAGGACTCTGACAGTGACATTTGAGCATTATGTCTCCATTATGTGAATCTGGAGCTAGTTCATCTCTGCACAAACACTAGAACATAAAAACCAGCCGTTCACTCCATCATGCTCAACTTCATTCAGCCGCTTCTGTCGAGAAACTTGTTCAGCTCCCAACCCTAAAAGGACAATTCCAGTCATTTTTAAAACTTTCAATCATAAAAAAAGTAAACAAAGTTATTTTGGGGTGCTTGATGTAAAACTTACACTGTCAGAATTATTCACAACAGCAGTGATATGGACCAGACAACATTAAGTGACTAAAATTTACCTCAGAAAGTATATGGACAGATTGTTAATACATTGTTTGATGCCTGGATATTGATTTATAGTAGTTAAAGTAGTTTATAGTATAGTAGTTATTAAACATAGCCAAAACCATCCATGTCTTCAGATTTACCAATATTTCATCATGAACCTGATAGAATACATGTGTAGGTTCGTGTGTGTATCATACTCTACACACTACAACACCTGGCTGCTGTCACAACCACTGTAAAGAAGTTACAATCTCTACAATAAATGACATTTCATTTCATTGTGCTCAGTGTATTCATGGTATTTTTAGTACAGTATTTTTTCAAAAGTAGCAAGAAAGCTTGGTGTTTTGTGTTTTATGTTCTGCTACTGTCTAAACTGTTCCTCCAGCCTCATTTGTGCATTCAGTAGGTTTTAAAAATAACTCTGAGTCATCACAAATGATTCACTCAACTCAAATCAAAACAGATGGTGGTGAGATTTGAAATTTGATGATGCATCGCATTGCATCCAGAAAAATCGTAGTCAAACTGAATCACTCCGAGGTCAGAGATTTACACCCCTACACATTAACTGAAGCTGCAGGGATATAAAAGTAGCAGCAGCAGGAGCGAGGAGTCAGAAGCAGACGTCCTTCAACTTTAAGAGTGTCCAGACTGTAATTTGAGAGAAGAAGCAAAAAAGCAGTTGAGAGGAGAAGAGGGGGAAGGCCATGGTGACTGAGAGGAAGAGTTTGCTTGCTTAGAAATGGATATTACTGTGAACTGGAGACTGAATGTCATGTACGGTTAATCTTAATACCACAGCAGAGTTGGCACTTGGAACATTTGCTTTTCCTACATTATTCTTCTTAACAAATGCCTTTCAAACCAATGTTTAACTTTTCTGAAACTCTTTTGAACTATTTTCAGACTCAAAGGATAATGAAAGATGGGCATAAAGTAAAAGAAAGAGAAAATATTAACAAAGATAATGAAGAAACAATGTAAGCAGACAATAATGTCCAGACTAGCATTTCTTTTGTCCTGAGGTCTATGAGTTGAGATGCAACAGTGACAAATAATGCTGTAACTGCAAGTGTGTTTAATGGACTCTAAGTCACAGAGCAGTGTTCTTACAGTATATTGTAGAGTAATATTAAACAACCTCTGCAGGGGAAGAGTTCTAGCATTCCAGCAATGCTTTACAGGGAACATCTATAAAGTTAATGACAATAAAGTAACCTTTCCACCAGCACAGTAGTAATGTGGGCTGCAATAAAAGAGAATGATAAAACAGAGTTTTCTCTTTCAGCACCAACGCAACCCAGTGCCTTTCATTACCTGTTCAAAACCCTGTAACTCCATTTTTTAATCCCTTCTATATTGCACTTTTAGTCACATATGCTATCAGAAAATAAAAAGGGCTGAGCAGGTCCATTTCTGTTCTTTAAAGCATAAACAATGTAAACATACCCTCAAAGATACAAAAATAATCTGTTTGTATGTGTGCCCCAGTTTTTTTACACAGTAGAAAGATGTTTATTTCTAGTCCGGTATTTAAAAATAAAATGCAAAGCCTGGAGTCAAGTCAGGGTGTATGGAGTCATATACATATCAAAAATATAACTCCAAAGAAATATGGTACAATTAAGTTCCTTAATTAAATGTACTGAAGACACACTCTCTAGGGTACCGCCCCCGTGATGAGAGGGAAACCACCCTAGTGACACGTTTGGTTTACTTAAACCTCCTTCAGTAAATGGCTCTTTAAAGAATGAGTGAAAGAGTTTTAAATTCCCTCCCTGTAACATAAAGCTTCAACACAAATTAAGGTGATCTTCCAAGAACCTTTAGAGATTCCTTCAACTTTGAAGCCTCATTTACAAACAAGGTTCTTTGAGGAGCTAAAATGTATTATTTTATTGTACAGCTGACATGAATCATGTTTGGCACTTTTATTATTAAAAATATATTGTAGGTTTCATGATGATAAATATGGCGCTAAATTTACAGTTACGAAGTTAAGAGCTAAGAATCTTCTCCTGTGAAGCTACCTTTTGGAGAGAGAAGAAGAAGAAGAAGAAGAGAAAGAGGGAAAGAGGGAAAAGTTGGTCAGCTCCTTCTCTTGGGGCGTTGTAGGGCAGGGCTGTGTGAGCTAGGGGTGTGTGCAGTAGGGGCGGTGGGTGGACCCTCTGATCGGTTTTCGGGGGGATACAGGGTGTCACTTTGGGGCCTGACTGATCCGCCCCTTCCATGAGAACACCCAGAGCAGTCTGTTGGCTCTGTAATCGCATGCAAGCTCTGTGAAGTGAATGGAGAGACACTGAGACTGGGACTGCATGGACAACATGAGAGCGCTGAGGCTGCTTCTGTGTGCTCTACTGCCCCTCCTCTGCCTGCCCCAGACCAGCCACGGAGGTAAGAGGGCTAAACTAGCCCACACTCCAGAAATAACTTCTGTTTAGAGCCACACAGATGTAGAGCTACACACAGTCAAAAACTGCACTGGGGAAAGTTTTCACACTGTTCTCATTGTCATTGCTTTGTGCAGAGTAAGCTGTCCTCCGTATGTTCTGATCTTATAAAACGTGGCTTTGTGAGTCATGTGAAGTATGAATGGACCACAGACAGCAGTGTGTGTGTGTGTGTGTGTGTGTTTGTGAGAGTGAGAGAGAGACAGAGAGAGAAATTTTGTATATGTCAGCATCAGTTATCCTCTTAAACTGCAAGCTTATTATTTAGTTATTAATGTTAAGGATTTCTATGCTATAATAAGTATACTATCAAACAGATAGTAAGAATGAATTGAAGTGCATGTCTGTGGGGTCTTTGGAGTTTAAGGTGTTAAGGAGATGCATTGTACCTAGTATATATCGGGTGTATGTAGAAGCATAATCTATTAAACTGCATACTTATTATTCATTAACCAATCAGAATGCAAAAAAGTTTAAGCATGTAGCTATGAGAGTGAAGAAACTGGTGTGTGGGCCCTTAAAGGGGTGCCAGTGTGCTGTGATAAAAGTCACTAGGTTGGGTTTGACTGGTGTGTGTGTGTGTGTGTGTGTGTGAGTGTGCTTGTGTGTGTATGTGTGGTTTGTGTGCCTTGCAGACGTGCAAGGTTTGCCATTAGAGGTGGAGTTAAAGTATTAGAGGTGGCAAATAAAAAGACTCGTTCAGTCTTCACCCCTACATTCAGACTGGAGGGGTGAGAGGAAAAGAGGGGCAGGAGGAAGAAAAAGAGAGAGTGAGGGAAAGGGGGGATGGCAAAAGAAGGAGAGAAGAAGGGAAATGGAAAAATGGAGATACAGAAGGAGGTAAGAAGGAAGGAGAGAAAGAAAGAGAGAGAGGGAGGGAGAAACAGACAGACAATAAAAGAAAGAAAGAAAGAGAGAGAGGGAGGGACAGACAGACAGACAATAAATGAA
>JBBPDB010000128.1:15600678-15616728 GCA_037974465.1 Brachypetersius altus | reverse complement strand
GAGATACAGAAGGAGGGAAGAAGGAGGGAGAGAGAGAGAGAGAGAGAGGGAGGGAAGAACAGAAGGAGGTTGGGGAGTAAAGAAGGGAAGAAATGCGAAAGATAGAGAAGATGGAGAGAAGGAAAAAAAAGAAAGAAAGTTAGGCAAAGATAGAAACAGTAGAAGAAAGGAAAGGAAGGAAAATAAACAGAAAGATAGATGGAAGGAGGGAAGTATATAGAGAGGGAGACAAAGGTACCCAGTGTACAACGCCCCCACAGAGCTGTTCAGTTGCAACCCCCCCCCCCCCCCCCTCTCTCTTGCTCTCTCTCTTGCTCTCGCTCTCTTTCTCTGTCCCTCCCCCTCCATTAAATACGTTTCCGCCCAGCAGTTGGAGCGTGCGCGCGCGCGTGTGCGTGTAGGGGGTTTGGTATCCGGCGGATCAGGGTGGGAATACCACAGTGGCCAGCAGCTCTGAGTTGAAGCATCCAGGCTGAATGAAGAGAGGCTTTGAGGAGCGTAGATCAGTACACACACTTTGCTCTGGCACGAGTCTCTCAGCCTTCCACAGCTGCTCTAGCGCTTTTGTTTCTGCCTCGCCCACAGATCTTCACAGCCAATCTGAGCGCTGTGTGTTAATTAAGAGGGAAGTTAAATGGGTATTAAAGTGGCCTTTATTGAGATCTGAAGTCAGGCTTTGAATCATTAGAGTGGCATCGGATCAAAGAGCTCAGAGAGAGTCTACAGCAGAGAGAGAGAGGAAAACTCCACTGTCATCTTAATGAGACCCATTCAGTGTCTGATTTAGGCCACATCCTTAGCTATGATTTCACTTTCATTGAACGGGAAAGAAGACAGTGGATACCATGTTAGCTCCTAACAAAAGACTGTCAGTAAGCACTGTTATAATCTGTGTGTGTGTGTGTGTGTATGTGTGTGTGTGTGTGTGTTACTGTGTGTGTGTGTGTGAGAGACAATTCACTGACCTTCAGCTGTCAATGGAACATTTCATAAGACACCTGAATGACCTTACTTCATCTCAGTTGTTTACATCTCCTACTGTGCCGCCGCATGAGCATCATCCACACAGAGTGTGTGTGCGTGTGTATGAGGCTGCAAGACCAGAAGCCTAAACTCAGCTCACCCATGATGTGTGTAGCCAGATTAAACAGAGACAGCGAGGGTGTGTCCATCTGCAGGGATACAGAAGTTGCCAGACATGCAGACAGTGGTGGAACATTATAACTGAACCTTCTGCCATCTAGCAGCAGTCACTGAGATATACTCTAAAATAGACCATTTCATGAACTTGGTTATTAACTAGATTGGTACTCTGATAAAACAAAGACATAATAAACACTTGCCAATGTGAGTGATGCTTTGAAAAACTGCAATGCAACAGTGAAGGGATACTTGTGTGTTTTACTTAGAGACAGAAACACAGAAGTGCACAGAAAGCTCTGATTCTACTTTACTCTGAGCAGTATGAACCTGCATACACCAACTCTTCTGGAGGCAGACTCAAAACAAGACAAAAGGCTCATCATTAAAGTCTCTGAATAGATTGCTTGTATATCTCCAGAGTATCAAGGCAGAGACAGTCAAGTGAGCTCTTCTATTCTTTTCACCCTCAGGAGCTAGACAGAAGGCCCATTGCGTCAGATTAACCAATAGCATTATTAGGAAGTGACAGTATTGTCAATCTTATTTTTCATTTAAACAAAGAGACCAATTTTGTGAGAAAAATGTCACTCTAGAACTTCAAATCATGCCGTTGATGTCCAAATAATATCCATCTGCATAACCATCATCTCAGTGCTTCTACTCACTCACTCACTCACTCACACCCTTCACCCATTTTCTTTTACTGCCTAATCCTCACTAGGATCGCAGGTACCCAGAGTGGCTAGTAGTGCTTTCATACTACTGAAAATCACAGATGAAGGGCATTTACAAATTATATGACTTTATACCTGAGGTGTCATATAATAGCACATGAACAGAAAGGAACCTGTAACCAGTAGTTCAGTTTATATCGTAAATAACCCTGCACTATGTCCAGCTATCCTGTCTCGTCTCACTTCTTCCTTTGCTATGTTACCCTAGAAACACTTCACACAAACAGGTCCTGGGCAGACAAGCTTTTGAGGCTATACAAGGAGTGTGTGAAAAGGAGAGAGAGAGATTTAGTTGACTGTGTTGTTGGCAGGGTAAATAGCGTTAGTAGAAGTCTCTGCACATTGGATTTATAAACAAAATATTTGTATTTGGAAATTGTCCAGATTAGTCTCTTCATCTCAGTAGCATCCAACAGAACCTAGGGAGAAAGGGACAAGGTAATGCACACACACACACACACACACACACACACACATTCACACGCACACACACACACACACATTCACACACACACAAACTCACACAAACTCACACACACACACACACACACACACACACACACGCACACGCACACATACACACACACACACGCACACACACATGCGCACACACACACGCACACACACATGCGCACACACACACGCACGCATGCAAACACACAGAGGGAACAAAAACACACAATCCCATAGAACAGAAGGCTGGGACCAGTCACACATACAGCCAAACATTTATCTTTGCTAATTGCACACCACATGCTCCCGTATGCTGCTCAAGCACAGATAAAGCCTCTAGACTCATTTCTCTCTCGTTAAAGTTGGAGCATATCTCACACAGTCGCATGAGCATCAACACTGGAAGGATGAAGAGCGTCCAGTTTAGAAACATTACAGGTGTGTGCCTCCAACAAGACACAGCAGTCAGTACATGTTGATAGAAACACAAACATGTCCACATTAATACTCCACCCCATATAGTTTTAATATGTATATCATACATTCATGTATTCCTGCACTTTACTTATACAGTTTCTACTGTTTTGCTGGTAATTACACCCAGTATAATTATGCACAGTACTTTAATACCTGCAACTGTGGCTCTATCCATATTATATCCATATCCATAATAATACTCCACCCCATAAAGTTCTTATTTGTATATTATACATTCATGTATGTCTTGTTGGTAATGCACCTGCACTTTATCTTTACACTTTATCCTTACCGTCATACTGCTTCTACTGTTTTTATTATTTGTACTGCTTTTACTGTTTATGTTTAACCGTTTTAATTTCAGACTTTGCATAAAGCATTTCACTGCATGTCGTACCATGTATGATGGTGTTTGTGACAAATACAATCTGAATCTGAATCAAACCCAGGCAGTGCTGCTCTCAAACTCAACTGAACTGAGGACGTCATTAGCCTTTACCTCACGTACTTTACATAGTAGATTCATCCCACTTACAAAATCATTCCTATTTATTACTGCATAACTAAAAAGTAATAACTGATGAATAAGTACAGTTTGAAGGGCAGTCAGATTTAGGTGTCATTATTTTATAGCTCAAATGTTTTGACATACTTTCCCATTTCTCCACAAAGCTATCAAAGGTGTATGTGCCTGAAAATGAAACATTCATATCACCACTGGTTTGAATCTCAGCCTTTGAAGAAACGACACCTTATAAGCTCTCAAGCATAAAGTGGAAGCTGTGCCAAAAATGGTTTAATCAAGTTTGAACTCCCGCTGGTTTCCAGCAGACAGCAGGTCTCACTTAGTGAAGGTCTAAGCTCTATCCTCTGTCAAAAAAGCTTACGCCCACCAACAACTCAAACTGCGCCGTTTGGAAATAGACCTCCTTATGTGGTTTCTGAAATGGTGTAGCTCATGAGGGAAGCGTAGCTAAAAACAGTAGCAGCAGTCATCTTCTTGTGACCCTACATTTGTCCATATTTAACAGAAGACATAAAGTATATAGAGTGTCAGAAATCATATAGGTAGGTCTATTTGAGATTACATAAGAACTAGATGCAGTCTTTGTTGAGTGCATTTGCAAATTGTCGTTCTGTAACTCATTAAGTACATTAGCTTTGTTGTCCCAGAGTACAAAGAAAATTTCAGACATTGATTGAGATACTTTTACCAGGATACTGCTAATGTTCGGGCTTTATATCATTAACATGTGCAGCTTTTAAAATAACATTTTCATCATGATCCATCAGCTTCTTTCTTTCTAAATCATTTATAAAAATGCACATTTATAATTTAAAAAAACCCTGAAAACCAAGTATAGAAATAACACAAGTGTCAAACTTCCCTCTGTTTTTCTCACTATGCTGCATCACTAAAGTGAAAGTGACCATTTGTCATATGTGAACACACCACAGCACACAGTGTGAACAGCATGAAATTCTTCCTCTGCATTTAGAATCATGTACAAAACACACCCTCAGAGAGCTTTGACTGACAAAACTAAACTTAAAACCCAGTTGTTAATCAGAGTTAATCAATGCCAGGCTTTGTTGGCTGTAATCTAGATGGAACTTTATTATCTGGTAGTGTTCCGGTCATTTTCCAGGTATTGTATTCAGTGTCCTGTAGTTGAATTGGCCACATCAGCTTTAACAGTATTTCAGATCTGACTTACATTTATATTTAACCCATGCTTCCCATTTAATTACCATTAAATAGCTGGTAAAAGTGCATTTCCTAAAGGATCTGAACGGCTATACACACGAAGCTAAGCTGGAACCGACTAAGAGAGAGGGAGAGACTGAGAGAGAGAGAAAGAGAAGAGAGAGAGAGAGACAGAAAAAGAGAGACAGAGAGACTGAGAGAGAGAGAAAGAGAAGAGAGAGAGAGAGACAGAAAAAGAGAGAGAGAGAGACTGAGAGAGAGAGACAAAAAAAGAGACTGAGAGAGAGAGAAAGAGAAGAGAGAGAGATACAGAAAAAGAGACTGAGAGAGACTGAGAAAAAGACAGGGAGAGAGAAAAAGAGAGAGGGAAAAAAGTAAAAAAAACATATCTTTCTTTTCTACACATAGATGTGGCATGGCATGAGCAGTAATTCTCACAGTGCATCCTGAACTAGCTTGCTGTCAAAACAGATCAGATTATATTTATGCTTGAGACTTTAAATAAGTCCCTGAACCATATACAAACACACACACACACACACACACACACACACACACACACACACAAACACACACAATCTGAACACTTTATTGTGCCAACAGTGATCCATGCAGTTGTAATCTTTGGATCCACTGGATGGGGTGATATGCCGGTGTCGTCCAAACCCCTACAGTGACCCTTAGATCAAATATGAACCTTAATGAGCCAAGCTCGACTAGGCTGAGCTGATCCTTCTCTAGGCCTGTTGCTATGGAGAACTGCAGGGTGGTAGTGTTTGGTAAGTTTTATCATTCACCAGCATCTATGGTTTTAGATAGGGGTGTGGCTGCTTAGCAGGCTCCTCTCTCATAAAAATGAAAGATGAAGAAGTCAAGGGAACAAAAAGGCCCTGTTCCCTTTTCTCCAACTCAGTTTGTTTACTTTAAAAGAGAAAAGTACTCTGAAGAAATCTTTATCCCAGAGCATCCATTTTTAATGGCCTTCATTGGAAACAGTCATGTGGAGAGTTTCCCTTCTGAGGCAGTGCCGCATGGAGATCAGAGAGAGAGAAAGAGAGAGAGAGAGAGAGAGAGAGAGAGAGAGAGAGAGAGAGGGAGAGGGGGAGGTTCTTTACTGAACTGGAAAAAATACAGAAGCAGATGTGTGGAGCCTCTCATGTTCTATAGCCGTGTCACAGAAAGCACTTTATCTCAGGATTTTCTCACATGCTTTAAGATACACCGCTGGGTGGGTCAGAGAGAGAGAGAGAGAGAGAGAGAGAGAGAGAGAGAGACTGGGTGTGGCACTCCAAGACTGCATTTATACTCAGACTAATCAGAACTGATTTTAAAGCTTTGTACAGTTCACAAGCAGCACAGCTGGGAAGACAAGAATGACAGCCATATTCAGTAGTGCTGCAGGAAGCAGAAGAAGGCTACAAGTGACTCACATGCAAATGGGTTTGGTTGTTAAATTGCATACAACAGCTTGGAGCTGACTACTAATAACTGGCGCACAGCAGGCGTCAGCAGTACATCTCCTTTGATTCAGATGATACAGACAAGAAATGAAATCTTTCACAAATGTAGACACAGTATCTAGACACATTACTAGGTTTCGTAAGGCTGCCTCCATGTCGGTCTGCTCCAGTGCTGATGAGACAGCAGGTTAATTGTAACAGCATGTTTATTGTACACTGATAACAGGTTCTCTGCTCACAGGAACAGAATGAGAATCACTATAGGAAGTTGGAAATGATAGTGTGCATGGCTGGTTTCCCAAACACATGTCTGGACCCAGACCAAATAGGATTTTTCATGACATTGCAACAAAGAACGAGATCAGATTTAATCCCAAGAATGTCCAGGGAGACGGTTCAATGTACCCACCAAAACATGAATCCCAAGAGTTAAAGAGTAATCACACCACAGCAATGACAGAGGTAAAGGAGTGGCTTGGGCGCCACCACCTTCCCACATAAAGTCTGATTAGCATCCTGGGTGCCACCTCAGACATTTTTTTAAAGTAACTGGCTGATAGGAGTGATTCCACCCAAAAAGTAGTTGAACATATCCTTTTATACAAACACCAGCTGGATGAAGCAATAGTAAGTTTTTGCAAACTGGCATTGTGATAGTAACATTTAATCAATGCACACTCTACATCAGCAGGTAGCTAGCACAGGCTCTTTCACATGCATTTATTTCTTGCAACTCTGATATCTGGTATTTTGCATTTCTCCCAGTAGTGCTAGTATATATATTCTCCCTATAGTATAGCTTACAGCTTAAATAGCGCTGTTATATTGTTTCTTATTACATTGTACATTGTTTAAGTTGGGACAGCGCATTCAAACCTCATTGCGAAAACCCAACCTGGTAATAGAAAGTCCCAGGGTTCACTAATGTGGAAATATGAGTACTTTGACTTATGCTGTGTGTGTTTTAGACATATGGCAGTGTAGATAAAAATAGCCACAGACACAGAATTATTGGTTCTCATTGTTATAA
The DNA here is from genome assembly GCA_037974465.1 of Brachypetersius altus. Lineage (NCBI taxonomy): Eukaryota > Metazoa > Chordata > Actinopteri > Characiformes > Alestidae > Brachypetersius > Brachypetersius altus. Next base: position 15,609,723 of record JBBPDB010000128.1, on the reverse strand, counting down.
ATAGTGTGTCTGCATGTGTGTGAGAGGTGAATCCTTGGTTTTATAATAATCGAAGTAAACAACTTTACTTATTGTTATCTGTACTGTACTATACTCTACCTTTCATATTGTTCAAAAGGGTCATTTGTTTGCATGATTGGACAACAAATCCTCTTGAAAAAAATTGGGGCCTTTTATTATGGGCAAGATTTAAAGTCTGCTTTGATGTGTAGTTCTTCCTCTTGGTTAGAGTTCATGTAAAAAGCGCCCTTTTTCAATAAATCTCGTCTTCTGAGCATCTAAGTCTTGATTCATGCTGCTATGGTTTGACCATATTCAAAAGAATCCTCAGACAAACATTTCAGTCTGCTGAGGGTTGCAAGACCACAGGACCAGAAGTGGCATCATACATGATTGTGCATTCCTTTGAAAAGGAAGATTGGCAGGTCTATCATCTAAAATAGATGAGTAAACACTGAGGTTGCATAATCAGATTAAAGTGAGCACCACTGTCAGCTGTTTGGCCTTGGTTTGTTGACAATTCAGTTTCATGCTGCGCTGTGACACCGCTTCAGTCTAACTGTGATTGTAATTAGATTAGGATGATAGGCCTGCAGTCGCTCATGTGCTTGTGAGTAACACAGCTGCACTGTCTGCTGCCACTGGTGGAATCCCTCAGAGGAAGACCAGCACTGACTCACCATCAGGAGACATCAGTGGGGATCAGAGAACATCATAAGGTTTTCCTAAAAGAGGAAAGCTTTCCCCTCCGCTAATAAAGAATCTGGGACATCGCCCACCACGCTGATCCGCGCACTGATTTGTTGCGGAGCGTTCCTGCCTGCCAGCAACATCACATGGAACAGCCTGAGACATGGTTGTGCTGGTTGCTTGGTAACAATGTAGACAGAGGCTACGGATCCGTTTTATTTGAGAGATTGGATCTGTGGCTTGATTCTGAAATTAACTCTAAATGGAGAAGCTACACCATAACAACAGCAATTGATCTATCACCGTTCTTATGCTGTATGCCAAAACAGGCACATGGGAGCCATGGCAGAAGCAGTTCTGGAAGATTTCATTGCATTGTTTTTGTAAAAAAGAGTCTGAAGAGTCTTTTTTAAAAGTTGAAGTATCTCTATATAATGTAAAAAATTTGCACCAATGAAAACGCTTTTCCTAGAACACTTTTAAACTAAGAGCTACTTTGAGGACCATTAGATACTAAATCCAGCATAAATAAATGTCATGAAAATGTAAATTATTTGGACTATGTTCATGTCTAGCAATGGCTGAATATGCTGTTTGCACAAATATGCTTATATAACGGTGACATGGGGCAGGGCACTCGTTTTGGTTTGAATTGAATAAAATAACATTTCAATTTGTTTGTGACATCATCAGTTAAACAGTTTGAATTAATTTGGTGATGTCCAGCAAATTTACTGGTGTGTGTACCTGCAGTGCAGCCGAACAGTGCAGCAGGAGGTTGCCTGAGGTCATGAAGCCATTCTCATTTTCTTTTCTCACACAAAAACTACTTCATTCCAATTAGAGACGCTTCTCTAACCAGTCTAAACGGGAATCTAACCCCACTCTCCCATGACTAAAGCATGAGCTGGTCTGGCAGCAGGAGAGAAAGTGGAGGGCATTCAGAGCTCTTTCCACTGGGAGCTAAGCACAGCTGTTAGCGTGCCTGCGTGTCAGTGCTAGCTCTTGTCCAACATGAAATCTGCATGTGGGCTAAAGTGTTTCAGGACATTTGCAGTCTCTTTGCACAGTTGCTCCCCAGAGGCAAAGTCGAGCTTTGGAAAGGGACGGGACTCTGGAAGGTCCATACATTCAGAAAAGAACAGTCTGGATAAATATAGCTAAACCATAAAGAGAAGGCAGTGCCTCACAGGCTGCTGTGGAAGGCGGAGGGAGTAGGGGTTTCTGGGCAGGGTGCTGTGGGAGCCCAAGCTCACAGTGACTCTTGTGTTTGTGGCCAGAGCCATGTCGTCATCGTCAATGCATGAGAGCTTAAAATAAACCGGAGGAAATGGCAGGCCTGGAGAGTACCGCTGAGGAAAGCGAGCTGCTGAAATCTGTCTGCGTGTCTGTCTCCCACCTCTGGGACAATAAGTGCCAAGGCCTGATTAGGGCTGGTCTTATTTGGGCTGGTCCTAATTGTGGCTGCAGAGTGTTATTTAGCTCCACCCCCCTTCCTCTCACATCACATACTACATGTTTTGTTTGTAAGCAAAAAAGTTATAATTATAATGATCTGCTTTTGATAGTTATTATTGAGAGTAGAGTGGAAAGAAATATAATTTTATAGTCATTGTCATTTTTTGACCTTATAACCAAATGCAAAGAAAATGAAAGAAATACACAGAATTGTTTTTGTAAGTTTGTACAGCATGTGAACAAGCTCTGTGCATTCACGACACAATAGTGTAGAAGGAATGGGTTACACCAGGGGTCACCAACCTTTCCAAAACTGAGAGCTACAGTTTGATACACTGGAACAGAGTTTACTTAAACTTAACTAAGGTTATAATAAAATGCATTTTTTCCGATATTGTTATTTTCAAATTTATATGATGCAAATGTAATTAAAGAAGAATAGCAACAGGATCAAATTAAATGTTAGACGCTGCTCACCAGTGAGTTTTTATAACACGTCGGCTGGATTTTCATGGTGACCCCTGGGTTACACAATACACAGTAATACAGCAGCTAAGAAACACTCAGCTATTCTGTATAGATTTCCAGACAACTGGAGGCTACAGTTTGAGACTGTGACCAGATCTGGCATGACTAAATACTTTTTGAATACATAACAGCTCTTCATCAAAAGGTCGCTATGGTCATTCAGTAGGCAGCTGACTAGGCGACACAAACATAAGCTCTCAACACTCATTTAGAGTGAGCATATACATCCTTAGACTTTTTTCAAGCACAGCACCCATCACCTTCAGCACTCATTTATATTAGAGATACACTGATCAGCGAAAACACTAAAACCAGGCAGTGCTTAGTACAAACCGAAAGTGTCTTCTCCAGGTCAGTGGACGCCCCACCTCACAACTTACATAACATGAGGGATCAGATATGCTTTTTGTGGCACAAGGGGAACCAACACAATATTAAACCGGTGGCCCCATTTTCAATACAACACTGTGTGCAGGTAAGTGTATAAGCAAACCAGTCATTTGCAATTGACTAGATTGTGTAGTAGGGTCCAACTTATATGGAAATATTGTGTCCAATGTGTTGGGGCAAGAAAAATCAGCATAACAGACAAAGTCTTTCGCTCAAAACAAAGATTTATTTCGTTTGCAGAAGGAGAGAGAGCTTCCCCAGGGTCAGGGCAGTCCTAACTCAGGTAGCTCTCTCTGAAGAATACATCTCTGAACATCATCATTTATACACAGAAAACTGCTTAGGCTGTTATCAGCTCAAGGTTGTGCTAGGAGGTGTTGTTCTCAGATACCCACACTAAACTCCCCTTATCACCCAGTGATGCATTCAAGAAGCACCACGTTATTAGTTAGCTTAGACAAAGAGACATCAAGACCCTCATAGTCGACCTTGAACCTTGTTCTAGTGCCATAACATAAGAAGATACGTTTCTAAGAGTCTTAAGAAATCATGTTCTTCGCCCTATTGGCCTGTGGAACAGTTACAAACCCCCTCTTAATGGCAGTATATGTGATTACAAAGGAATATACGTATGATTGCGAAGAATATATGCAAATTTCCCCGACAGTTGCAAAACAATTTTAAGGGGAAAAATGTTGTGCAGTACTGGGCCGTGCCGTTATTGGCAAATCAGTATATTTCAGGATCTTCTTTGTAGGTAATTGATGTGAATTTATTAGGCATATTACATTCAATTTGCTTAATAGAGGATAGAAAACATTAAGACTGCTCAGTGTGCGTAAGGAAAGACATAAATACTAAAACTGCATATCAAGGCAGTAAGGAAGCCCTGCATTTGAACTCCAAATATCTCTGCCTCCAAAGAACACAAACAGAAATCGTGGAGAATAATTTTAATCATAGTGTGGGATAATGTAATGCGTCGTAGAGGGTAAACATTCTTGTGTTAATTAATTTCCTGAGCTAAAAGCTTGTTTTCTATAATGCTGTAAAGAGCTGTTTTGATCAGAGTTTTGCCCGCCTCCTCCACCAACCCACCGTTAGTTCAATCAAAGATCTTTTAGAAAAAGACCACCAACCTTAAGCTCCAGGCTGTTTGGGGCTCTTGCATAACGACATGCAGGCAGGAGTAAAATTTAGACTTGAAGTCAAACCACTTCAGGCAGCAACTATTTGGTAACTCACAGCATTTGAACATCAGTGAGTCATCTGGAGAAAAGCACTGAATCAAGCTGGAGAAACTGAACCAGCTTGTGTAGAAAGCTGCATCCTCAAATAAAAGATGCGGTACGGCCCTCAGCAATCAAAATGCTTCCAAACTGCATACCAGAGAAATTCCTGTGTCAAATGTGTCATTTCATCTATGTCAATTTTGCGAGGAAGTCAGAAAACAGAGCAGTCCTGAGTCCAAGAAGAAAACATTTCATTTTGAAAAGCTTCGGCAGTGCTCTAGAGTGACTTAAATCTGCTTGAAAAATCTGCCTGAAAAAGCCTCCATAACACTGACATAACCTTGGTATGACATATGCTGTCATGAGTCGTCATGACAGATTATGCCCATTAATAAAACAGTGTCATGATACCATTGCAGGCACTTGTCATCTGCTGTGACATGTTTATGGCATGGTTGCACCATTGTTATGCAACAGAGTTCAAGTAAAGAATTACTAAGGATAGGTGGGTATATTTTCCTTCTTCAGGGTGAGCATATATCCCCACACGATGAAAATACACCATGCTCACATTATAACCAAGATATAACTAGAACTTGCCTGAAAATGTTGCCTACACTAAGGGTGTCAATATAAAATGAATACAGCAAAATATAGTAAAATAACATTACTTAACTGTACGTTGCTTTCGATAAAAGCTTCTGCCAAATGAATGCAATGCAATGTTCTTGACATGACACAATTCACAGTCAGATGTGGACTGTGACAAAAGAACAAATTAACTTAAGTTATAAAAGAAAACAGATCATAACATGTAATATGTTGGACTGGAATGGGTCAGTCACTGTTAGTTGTCATCATTACTACATAAATTCAAAATTGGGCCTTTTCTTTATTCTTATATCAGTGACTTATATCAGTGACTATAGAGCACCAAGACACAGACGTAGATGCAAATATCTTAGTTATCTTAGAGCTGTGTACACAAACTACTAAACTATTGGACTAAAGCCCTTGAGGCTGTACCTAAAGTGAGCCTTGTTGGTCCTTAAACACGAACTAAAATAACACGATCATACAGTGATCAGTACACTTGAAGCAACAGTCCAGTTTAGCTACTTACAAATGGGTCCTTCTGCAAAGTTCATTATTTAACGTTTTGTTTTTTTAAGTGGAGCCAATACTAAGCTCTGCTCTTGTGCTTCGCATCCCTGGTGATTTCAGCTGTGTGTCGTGAGCTGGAGTAGAATATATTCAGACACTACCTGACATCTGTGTAAACTGATTAAAATTCCATAGGCTTTCAGCAGTTCAGAAAGGAGCTGGGTTTCAGACAGTGTTTCTCCTGTAGAAAAACGAGCAAATGTTCCGACAGAACAGCCGTAATCCTAAAAGAGTGGAAAGGCAGGCAAACATGATGAAATCATTCTGTATTGAAAATGATTATAGGCAGGAGCATGACTGGCTTAAATTCCATAGTTCATGTAGCATCACTGCAGGGGCTGTAAAGTTTTACACACAAGTCCAGGATTTGTCCAGACAATTGGGAACATCCCCTGCCCCCCTTTATTACATCAAATACCACTTTAGCACAGTTTTAACTAAAATAGTAACTTCCTATTAAGAAGTCTTCTATGTTTCCTCTTAGGTCTACACGCTGTTAAACATAAATAATGGTGTGTTTGAAGCTTTATGTTAATTAAAGGAGACTTTGGGGTTTCAACAGTTCAACCAGAGTCACATATATGTTCTGACACTGATCTTATTCGGTGGGATTAGATCTGTTCACTAAAATGTATTAGTTCGTCATTAGTTCCTAAGATTCACTTAAGGTTTGTCATTAACACTGCATGTATAATACCAGGACAGATGCGCTGTAACACGGTAACATAAGCAGGATAGCAATGCGGTGTGCTATTTTGGCTTTGGCCTAACCCATTGCTTTGCTTTGGAGATATCAGTGGAATATGCAGTACATTTCTGATTATTAATCCATTGGCAGTGCAGCCTACTGTTAACAGTGCAGCACAAACCGACATGTGCTTGTAATAAATAAATGAGACAGGGCTAGATTCAGGCTACAGCTGTTGTAAGGACTGCACCTTCATTTTCATTGGTATTCAAAACCACCCCACAGCCCATATTTTATATGTAGGAGGCATATTCAAATGAAAATCCCAGAGTACAACAGAGAGTTTATCAAGGTAGACTGTTAAGGAGGTGTTATTCACCGGAGAATAAAATGAGACTATTTTAGAGTTCATTTGAGCATTTCTGCTTTCTATAACAGCCTGTAAATATTGTGCTTTTTCACAATAGCAATGTGGTTGGCATACAGAACAGAATCACTTCCTTTGTATCACCATATCTTCATTTTAGGAAGTCAGCTTTGACAATTTGGTCACAAGAGAGGCTGTTTGAAGAAGTTAGTTTTATAAATAAATCATCTTATAAAACATGTTGTCTTGTTGTCATGGGTCGTGAGAGTCACCACTGGCTGCAGACAGCCAACGCCCTTCAGTCGGAGCCAAACCATTTGGCAGCGAAAGGGGAACCAGCTTCTGGAAAGAACTGTTACTCAAGAGCATCTTGCTCAGTTTGGTGAAGCACTTTCCTTTTTTGGTCATTGCAAAGACGTAAATTTTCTTCACACTCTCTCCGCGGCGGTATTTTCCACGTTTTAGGGAGGGGGAGGCGTGACATTTTCTGGAGCTCCAGTTATTAGCCAGGACAAAGCTTCTTTCTTGCAGTAGCTAGGCCTGTGAAAAATAACCGTCGTTGAATTTTTGTTTATGTTCCGGGCGTCTTTTCCCTCTTCTACCCTGTTGGGCTGACCCTCCTGTCTGGAGCTGAAATCAGGCTCATAAAAAATGATAAAAAAGAACCATTCTTCCCATGGATCACCTCAAAGCCTGGAAAGGGTGGACGTATGGAGCATTCAGTACCTAAACCCAGCACACGTTTCGTCCAGGACTGGGTGGTGCAGCGGTGTGTTCACATCTCCACGTCCCTCATCAAAGCCTGCTCGCTCTGCTGGCACAGTTAAGCAGGCGTGTTTGCTGCGAGCGCGAGCACTTTAATGACTTAATTTACTCCAACGTTCACTTAATCAGGCTAAACGAGCGCCCTTGGCGGAGTTTTAGGCCCTTAGCTGCTGTGTGGCCCTGAGGAAGGACAGACTAATGCACAGACAGACAGACCACCTCGGAAGCAGGGGAGGCAGCCAAAGGCTGCATTTGCACACATACTCACCCATCCTCATGTGAACTGCCTTTCTAAGTGACTGCACGGCTAATGGCTTTCTTTAGCATGTGTCTGTGTGAGATTACAAGCTTTCTATAGCTCCTCACACATCCTGCTGCACACAGCACTCAGGGGGGAAGAAACGATCCACAAATGCACAAAGACTGCAGCCAGGGCCGCCTCCAGTAAGCTCTTGCATGCACTCCGAGGCACCACCAACAAAAACGTTTAGCGGAATAGTTCACCGAAGAAATGAAATTCCCAAGTGTAGTTCATCAGCCAAGTCATGTTTGCCATGTACGTTTGGTTTCTTTAGTTATGCACTGGAACAACGAGGCTAATGTAGCTAATAAGCAACTTAAGTTTATTGCCAGTAATTATTATTGCGTGATTCTGACACTGTGTGACATACCGTGTCAAATACTTCTGAAGAGATGGACACACCTCAGCTTGAACAACTTTCGTTTGAAGTAAGTGTTAGTTAGTGATGATCAAGGCATGCACTTCACTGTGCTAATTGCAGTATAAGCTTTCATTACTTGTTAGCTACATTCACCTCGTAGCTCCAATGCAAAACTAACGAAGCAAACTTCAGACATCAAACATGTCTTAGCTGATTGGCTATACTTTTTTGAAGAACTGTTGCTTTAAGAGGATTCAGTGTGATGCAAGAAGCTAACCCTTGATTAGCGGTCTGCACAGCCCTGATTATTAATGCCCACACTTTCCCTCTTCGGGCATGAGACTGCAACATCTGTGGCTTCAACCACACTTCATGTCCTCCCACACTCGGCTACTTTATGCCATGGTTCTTGACCACGCCCACAAGGGTTTAGTCTTTGTAGTCCCCACCACTGGCAGAGTGCAGCGCATGCAGCATGATGGAACATCTTTCACACACCCAGCCACAAAAATAAATGTTCAAATGTTGGAAAGAGAAGTAAATATTTTGTGTATGAAATAAATTAGGAATGGCACCACTCCATTACCATGTGTCAAATGACATGACAGCTTGCATTCCTCTCAGCTCTTTAATAAATGCTAATTTTGCTACAGTGCATCAACGAGTTCACAGTTTTTTGGAAAATTCAGTGGAGGTTATACACTGTATCTTCATTTACACAGTATTTATCATGCTGTTTTTCTGCATCCATGACCAACAACTGGTCCTAATGAGCCTCACCCAGGAACCCATAATACCAGCCCATATGAGCCTGTAGGGAGTTCACCAGCTATTACATTAATCTTCCTTGCAAATTTATTTCTCAGATCACACGGATGAACCCACCTTCTCTCCACTATTGGCATGTAGCGAACATGGTGATTTTTCATCCATGACAGTGCAGTGCTATGTTGAGGGAGTTGCAGTTTGCTGTGTGTGTGTGCGCACGTGTATGTGTGTGTGTGTGTATGTGTGTGTGTGTGTATGTGTATGTGTGTGTGTGTGTGTGTGTGTGTATGTGTGTGTGTGTGTGTGTGTGTGTGTGTGTGTGTGTGTGTGTGT
>JBBPDB010000128.1:15581467-15596467 GCA_037974465.1 Brachypetersius altus | reverse complement strand
CAAAGCACTCTGCATTAATAAACATCCGCTTATCAGGCTGAGCGTAAAGGTCCTGTTTACCATTCAGAATTTGCCTTTGCCACAGCTGGACATGGCTGTGGTCACAGATGGGATTGGTACTTTCTCAACATAACATTTTAATGACCTTGATAAAATTATATTAATTGGACACTGACTGCATTCAAAGGCAGGGGTTCAGGTTTGCGCAATGACTTATAAATGCTCACAATTAAATAACCTTATCAATTTAGGAAAAGCATAATTTACAAGGCACTTGTACAGATCAACTAAGCTGCATTTAACCTCTTGCACATGTGTTGCGTAACACCTTGTCATGTGTAAATGAATGCCATCATTTGTTTTCATGATATGGGGGAGAAACATCTGGTGTAAATAAATGCTGACTTGAGCAATGATGAGCTCCTCTCAGCTGCATATGGCAGCCTCTACTTCAATTTGAGCAATATATGATTTTTGGAGTCTACGCTGGATCTCTGTTATGTGAAGTTTTAGAAATCCGACATCTATCTTTATAATAACCTTCTGTGAATGACAGTATTTGTGAGCTGGCAACAGTGTGACTATATTGATTTACGAGATGGCAAATGTGTTCTAAAATATATTATCTATTTTTCCTTGATGCACATATTGCTAAAATGTGTCAATATGATGCACATGTAGCTAAAAGTATCCTCAGAGACTGAACTTTCAGCTCAGACAGTGAGTCCAGTAGCATCTGTGTTTCTTTGCTCATAGATCAACCAGCAACTGTTTGAGAGCCGAGTTCCCAGGTTTTCCTCCCTGGTGTAAATGCTCATACCTGCTCCTGCTAACCACACTAATCTATGTTTGATGAGGGCTTGGGCTTACGTGATAAATCCTGTTGTAGTTGAGGGATTGCCCACATGGCCTAGACTGTAGGTGGAGGTGCTGCAAGCTTTTGTGCTTTAAACAATGTGCTTTGTCCACAAAGTTTCCCAGTACAAGGCTAAAAGAACAGGGCTTTGCTATTAACCTGTCTAAAATGAAAAACTTCAGCACAACAAATGTAAATTTTCCTCTAAAGTTTCAACTAACTCAATTTGAAATGCATTACTGACAACCTACCCAACACAACCAGGCTGGACCTTTTTGTCCCAGGCTGAACAACTCTTTAATGGTTTCATTACAGAACCTCTAGAGTTGCTTATATATAAACAAGCTGAGGGACCTGGAGCCAATACCCTACATTTCATTTTATTATTAATGTTTACCTCCTTATAATGGGGCAGCTGGTAGTGTAGTGGTTAGGACATTACGATCAGGAGGTTATGGGTTCAATTCCCAAGACTGCTCCCCAGGCTCCGTGTTCCTGGCTGCCCGCTGCTTCACTTGGTGAATGGGTTAAATGCAGAGGAAGAACTTTGTGCTGTTCACACTGTGTGCTGTGCTGTGTTCACATAAGACAGAGCGGTCACTTTCATATTATACTTCCACATGAACATTTAAGCTTAAAAAATAAATAGGTCATTTGTGTTACTGTTTAAATGATCCCGGTTTTGGTTGTCCTGTAATATATATATAGATTTAAAAAGGAGCGCAGCCTAAAACACCAATATCATTTTGAAAGAGTAGAAGTGAACTGCTGTAAGCTGAAAAGGCAAATACTTGCTGTACGTGTGAACACCCCCAGTCAAATGTCGTTTTAGTCGATTTTTTGTAAATGAATAAAGTTAACACATCCTCCCGAGTGAATAAACTCCAGAGTAAATTTGGCATTTACCTGAAAATGTTAGTGCTGGGTTTCATATATAGGGAAAATATTTTGCACAACTCAGGTTTTGTGTTTATATTTAAAATTCAATAAGTTAAATTCAGAAACAAAAAAAAACAGGGCAGCCAAACCTTACATACAATTTTTATAACATCAAAATAATAGCTTATGTTGGACATACCCTATAAACTAAGAAGTGAAAGGCCCATTTCGAAACTTTAACAGTTTATGCGCTTCATCAAACTCTTCTTACTTACAAAATGTGTTTTCTTTAATATGGATCCTTTAAGGAGTGCACAACATTGATCTAACGTTTAGGTTTCTGTTCTCCCTGAGAACCTGGCTGGATTTAGATACAGCACAGGGCTAAGTAGCCTGTTTAATAAGTAGGCTCTGTCTGGTAGAGGCTGTTGATCTGATTCCTCCTAATGAATGCTAATGGATCTCACTGAATGCCTGTCCTTTTCCATCTCACCCGTCACTGAAGGAGGCACACCTCAAAACTTCCCATTAAGCAACCGTGAAATTAGAAATCACAAATTAGAGGCAGAAGGCATCGCCGTTCCACCAACAGGCTCCTGTATGCAATGGAATGCATCGGAATGAGCAGCACAAATTTTAATAACGTTAAAGAGAGTTTTGCAAATTGGTTCCTTGTGTTGTTTGTTGGCAAATTATGTTTAGGGAGTAAGATATTTTCACCTCTTTGTGAGAAAACATGTTTTATCATTCCCGGAATGCTCCTTGAAAGTCAAGGTATGTATTGTGGAACGCTTAGCATGCCTTGTGGAAGACATACAAATAGCAGCCAGAATGTTGAACGGAAGACATGCTGCAGATGTGGTGGAACATGTCTTTATATAGTGGCAGTAAGTATGAAAAAGTACATTACCAATGAACTATTAGATGAACTATAATGTTCATATTATAAACATGTGATGTGAATACACTACTTTTTTATTGGCTAGTCTTAAAAGATACAATACAATAGGTTTTCCACTATGAAGATCATCCACAGCAACAGCAACAACTATAAAAACAACAGCAACAACAACAACAACAACAACAATAATAATAATAATAATAATAATAATAATAATAATATATAACAGATATCAACAAACCATTTTGACCTTGTTTAGTCATAGCTGAATAGAAAACACTTGTTGAACTTCAAAGAAACAAATAAAGTCTGAGGATGATTATATTAAGCATGATTCATCGTAACAGATCATTTGAAAGATCTTCCAACCATTTTTATTGCTTTGATTACCTGCACTAGAAGGCATCAAAATGTAAAACGAAACAAAAGTATTTTGTCTCATGTCTCCCTCGGACCAGCCTCATTTATCTTTAAGCATAATGCTCTGCTGGCTTAGAGACCCTCCCTAATACCAATCCTTGCTCGGAAATACATTACAGTTTGGAAAACGTGTGATGAGTCACCTTGACTAAGCACAAAAACCACCCCTTGAGTCATATTTCTATATGTAACCACTGAATTCATACACATTTTCCCAACCTTGGTTCTGGTGTAGCCTTGCCCAGCTCACCTTAGTTTTGTGGAGAGAGAAAGAGAGTGGATAGAGAGAGAAAACGAGGAGCAATCTGACTCATCCTCACCGACGCTGGTAATAAATAGCAGGATGTCACACCTCACAGTCTTCACAGGAGGTCATTGGACATTTTTAAGGTCAAACATCTCATCAATGACGTGGCAAACCAAACATTTCAGGATCTTTTACAAACATGATCATAAAGTTTCAGAGTAATGGAGTGGAAGCTTCTTACTTGGAAGCTGAAAACCACAAGCAAAACACACATAACTGTATGAGCTCGTAATGGAAAGGTCACGCATGTAATCGCAGTTTTCTGCACATCTGATTTCTGTGGCTGATGGAATAGATTTATAGCTCCATACTGCAAAGCGTGTTTGATAGTCAGGTTATACGCAAGTTTTTCCCTATCTTGTGACTTATGACAGGATTTTATGCTTGGTGAACATCAGAGACAAACACATGCATATCTGAGTTTGTGAGATATATCACTGAAAGCTGAAAGGGCTGGGAAGGGAGCAGAGAGAAGCAGGAGGCTAATGACTCCTGTGGGAGATGTAAGCGTCCCTGCAGTTTCACCATGACTTATTGCCATGCTCTTATTGCCCTGATACAAGCCATCCTTAATGCTCTTTATCAGGGCAATATCACCCATCACCCTGGGACAAAATCCTTCATGAAATTGTGAAGAGTCAGCTGGGTTTAATCTATATTCTTATGATATCTGTAAAATCTCAAAGATGTGATCAGATTAAATCTACCTCTATTTTCTTTATAAAGTGTCTTTCTATCGGTAATGGCATTTCTTTATCCTCATTTTCACCATTTATCCCCTCTCAACTGGGGCTGCTCAGTATTTCGTCTTCAAGCATTCAGCTGTCGTTATACTGGTACTGCAGAAGTGCATGATAGTGAAATGAATATCCAGTCACTGAAAGTTTAACCATGTTCTGTGAGAGTATTGACCAATCACAGGTGTCCTTGGTTTTAGTAGACATTCACACAATCCAACAAATGTAAATATAATTTAATATAATTTAGGTGGGAAACAAAGCAGGCAAACCATTAAATTGAAAGGTTTACTAATGAGTTTTCATTGCAGTCATTTTATATAACAAAACATTTACAAAATCTTAGCACTAGACTTCACTTAACAAAATCATTATTACACTTGTCTGTAAAGCTAATCCAAATTGATTCCTATACTTTGTACATATTTGTGTATCCGCTTTGATATCAGCAAATGAAAAATATCAGAGGAGGGCATCAGCCCAAAACTGCCGCACCAGTAATTCATTGCTTTCTTTTCGTGGAAGCACTCAACTGAAGATGATCGTCTAACATCTGTTCCACTATTTTCTGTCAGTATCACATACAGATACAATCACAATCACATGCTGATATTTCAGGAAGCCCTACTCAAAATATTGCTTTTTAAAAATATTTAATCACAAAATGTAAAAAATCACAATGTGGCTTTTCTTGCAGTATCAGTCAGCCTTCTGGCCACGTTTCTATGCTACCCACCCATATTTATCCAAGTATTACACGCAAATCCATCACAGACTGACAGGATTGTCAATACCAGGACTGTGAAGAGAACACAAAGCCCATCTTCCCATAGAACGATCCCCTGAGAGTGAGATATTAATCTAAATATGGCTGTAGGCTTGTCGCCATTGTATGTAAAAGTGTGTGTAGTGATGCATGTTTTGTGTGGATATGGAGGAAACCATCTGCAGGCCAAGCATACTTCACATCTCTAATCATTCAAACACCCTCAAAGCCGTCATCACACTAATCTCACTCCCGCTCCAGCGCAGCCGCCTTAGTGCCATGATGGATGCCTGGCATACCTAATGTATGGGGAAACAATAGGCCAAAGAAATATTTGAAGGACACATGAGACATTTCCAATATCCACTTCAGGTATTTTTAAGTGAGATTTTGTCACATTGCTGTCTGTAACATTCTGCCTCTGTCTGGAATGTTGTGTGTGTTGTGTGAAGAGCCAGTATGTGATTAGCCAAAGCCTACAAGATCAAAAGAAAACCTGAATCAGATATTTCGCTCAGGCCACCCCTGGATACAAAAGTGACTAGAGTGAGAGTCACTCCTTTAGCTTAAGTTCGCTTTGAGCTTATTACAGTTCTTCACAGTTTCATAAACACCATTTTTTTAAAAAGTGAATCATTCCAAAACAGTTGACTTAACCCCTAACCCTCCACTTTATCGCTCTGCAGACCATCTCAAAAATCCCTGGAAGCAAACAGAATCCTTTGCAGCAAAAAATGGTTCAGCACAACCAGCAACACAGCATGTAAACATATCACATCAAAATAACAGGAGAGAAATGAAGGCGAGATAACCCATGTTCAGAGATTCAAGCTCCAATCCTATTAATTATCACAATAATTTTGTCTTTGGAATTCTCTGTGTGATGTTAATTGTTCCTAGAGCTAGCGATCTTCTTCAAATAACAAATCTAATGATGGTGCACATATTTAAACTCATAATAATTGTGTTAAAGCGATTGAGGAGGGCTGAAACAATATGATATAAACATTACTCATGATATGACACAAGACAAGGCCAGTCTACCAGGGCCAGATAATGGACCACTAAGTAGCCTCTACTTTTCCCGCTAGCGTACGAGCTAGTCTTGCCAGTCGCAGACAGCTGTATGCCGTGATTTTGCCCCAAACAAAGTTACCGAGCAAAGAAGAGAGACTGCAAATTCTTTGTTAATTGGGTGGAGGGTTGGAGTTGAAATGTATGGATTTAACAGCACATCAAGCATTGAGAAACCAGAAATATTAGGCCACTACAAGGCTTTATTACAGTTAGCTGTTAAGATATAGTGAAACTGAAATGAGCACACCAAGAAATTCAAATAAAAGGGGCAGTGTGTCAACTGTGCTAATAACTGCTCATTTTGAAACCTGGTGTTTTATTATTTAACATGCATATGTGTGGGATAATACTAAATAATACCCTTTTCTCATAGAGAGAGAGCAGCCAGAGAAGGAACTGGCGGCAGAGATGAGACAAGAAGAAAACAAGGAGACAGCTTTTGTTGGTTAGATTCTTTAGTAGGAAAAAAACATGCAGCTTCCTGTTTTTCGTACAGATTGTTCTACCCATTGCCATATGAGTGACACGCAAAGAGGCTGGGCTATGCCCCATTTAATTCTGTCTGAGCCCCAGCACAACCAGCAGTCTAGAAATGTCCCTGGCGTTCTGTGTCCTTTTTCATATCTGCTTCCACAGAGAACATTGGGGTGACATTGCCCGGACGTCAGGACGATGATTCCACAAATGACAGCTGTAGGAAGTACTCAAAAGATAAGAGACTGAGAGATGAGATAGACTGAGATAGACAGCTTCATACTGATACTTCAATAAGATGAGATAAAACCTTGCCTATATTTACCTCTGCCTCGCTACAGGGAAAGTTGATTGAATAATAGTGAAGTCAGAATGGATTAACTGTGGAGGAAGATGGCTCTGAAGTTTGGGTACATTTTTCTCTCTTCCTGTGTCTCCATTTCTCTCTTGCTGTGTCTGTAATGTAGAGTAATAGGAATGTTGGGGAGGAACGAGAAGTAGAATTGGAGAGAGTTGGAAATGAGTGGCTGTTAGAAGGATGGAGGGGGATATCTCTAGGGGATCCCCAGCCAAGCGCATGTTTAAACCATTAACCTGAATGTGCCAGCAGAGCATGGGTTTGATCCGGAGCAGTACCAAAACTACAGGGACTGAAAATGCAGCCACGCTCTAGCAGAGTGTTCCATTTCACCTCATGTCACAGACTGATAAGGCATGTGAGTGTGTGCGTTTTGGGGGCAAATAAGCAATGTGGAGCAAATCAGAGTTTTCATGAAACACTTATTTCCACGGTTGCTTCCCCTCTCCGCTAGTGGCTTAGCCTTGCAAAAAAATTGCTAAAAATAGAGAGAAGAACCTAAGCAGCTACTTCTAAATGTTATGAATGAGCATAAAGTAAAAGAATAGCTTTTCAAGTTGATTAATCTCCCACAGGATCTGTTGGCACTTATAAATCCAGATATACATTTTCTCCTGTAACTGATCCGGCCTCCACCGCCCCCCGTCTTACCCATAAAGAGCACGGTTATGCTGCCACTTTAAATGAATGGCTCAATCAGACCGGGGTTGAGCAATTCTGCAGTTTTCCTGAGCTGGGTGTTTATTTTCAGCAGAGTGTTCCTAAAGAGAGAGAGAGAGAGAGCCGAGCAGTGGTGGAGTCCTAATGTCTCCCTAATGAGAGGCAGCGGGAGAGAGAGAGCTAGGTGTGGCCGAAAAAAATACAAACGGTAGCTTGGAGCTTGGTGGAAACAGTGGCTCAAGAGGGTGGAGCTGCCTTTGAGGGAGCAAGACACTGATTGAAGGCTTCTGGGAAAGCCTGGGGTGCTACTGGAAAAGCATTTATGAGCCCCCAAAAAATGGAAAGTAAAGGGAAAAAAGGGGGCCGCAAGAACCAGACAGGGTCGGTCTGGTGCTCTGTGCTTTCAGCTGCAAAGAATTAGGGACTAATGTCCTTCACTGATCAAGCACACAGAAGCTTATGGTGCTCAGAAGCCACTGTAGCTCCTGCTAAAGTTCCTCACACATGCAAAAACACACGACTGTGTGCTTTAACGCTTTCTTAAATAGGCCCATCAGCTCACTGACTGCGTACAAAGAAGGCTGTTGTAGCAAACGGCAGCAGGCCAGAGGCTACATCTCCTCTGTCTTTCTCTATCTGATTTATGATTCACTGAAGCCTTTCACACTCTGCTGGAAACACAATTGCCGATAATCATCGCTGGAACTAACAGCTCGGCACAAGGTTGCCATTGTCCAGTGTTAAGCTCAGTCATGAGTGTTTACAGAATACTTATGTGATGCAGCTGTACACTGACAAGCTGCATTTACTGTATTCAACACAGCTGGAATTCTTGAGAGCTGGACAAGAAACCCAGCGGACGAAGCAGGAGCACATCTGCAAATAATAAAAATCTCCACTATTCTTGAACTTAGTGCTTGAATCCATTCTAGAATTCCTCACCTAGGCTGAATAATCCAGGATTCAGCATTTCCTGCCTTGACCGTCCTCTCGGCTCCAGGATCCCACCAGCATCCTTAAAACAGAATGAATTTGCAGGAGTATGTCATGAGGGTCAGAGGTCGGTGGGGTCAGAGTCTAAGCAGGGGAGCAGGGTAGAATAAACATGGCTTGGCTCCTTGCTCAACTTACAGACACACACAGACACACATTTGTTTTAAAGCTTGAGGATGAGCAATGGTTCAGTTGTGTGTGAAAGTTTAAACAGCCCCTGACAAACGACGCTTTTCTCTTCAAGCACCATTTCTGTTTATTTGCTGAGTTTAACATAAAAATAGAAAATGTGCCTTCACTGTTGCACAGGCAATACCTTCTGTTTTATTTTTCTCCTAGTGTGTTAAATGAAGCAGATGAACAGTAACTGTGTATTATATTTATACCATTTGAAATCATACATGTTTTTACATTAACCCCTTTCTGCAGCTCTTGCAGTAGCAGTTTATATTTGTTAATATCATCACATAAAATATTATCACTTTCATTACATTTAACTAATATATTTAAAAATGTAACTGTGTGATGGAAGATCTCCAAACCATTTCAATGTTAAGAAACTTCTTGTTGCCAGTATCAAAATCCTTGTCTTAATCCTAATCTCACTAACCTTAAGCTTAATAACCTAATCTCTTTCAGTTTTTAAAAACATTGACATTTATGGAATGGAGCAGACACTTTTATCCAATGCGACTTCCATTCCCTAACTACAGGGGTACAATCTCCCTGGAGCTGCTCGGAGGTTAAGGGTCTTGCTAAGGGACCCAGTGGTGGTTTGCTGAAGGTAGGATTTGAGGCCATGACCTCTTGGTCAGCAAGTATCCTACCAACTATTACCACCAACACCCCACCACCAGCCCACCCCAGAGCACCCCAGCCCAGCCCACCCCACAACAGAACAGAACTTCTAATTTCACCAACTCTGGACCATTTCATTGGCAGGTTGCCCATTTTTCCATGTTAGGATATCCAGGACACACACAGCTCATTCTTACAGCTCAGCTAGGTTTCACCAAGAGATTGCCAGTGTGATACTGCACTGGTGTGTGACATTGCTGCCCCATTAGTCTCAGATCAGTCCAGGATAAACAAGCACTTGTTACTTGTTAACGATGAAGGTGAAGTCAGTGGCCACACCTTGTGGAGGTTGGAGGCTGAATGTTTCCGCAGCTCTGAGTGGCCCACAGAGTGGCTCTTTGTGCCGGACACTCATAAAAAAGCAGGACTGCCTGTGCTTTCTCCACAATACAGCCCTTCAACCGGCCGCTTGGTGTTTTTCTTACAGCACCGATAGGTGGGTGAGGTCATACGGCCAGCACTCGCAGCAAATGTCATAAGTCTCTTACAGAGGTGTGTTGAGCTTGAACTGATTGTCCAGACTCACTGTGTCTGAAGTTTACAGAATGGAAAGAGTTTAGTATAAACAGCGGAAAGGGCAACTTGAAAATTGGGAGAGTAGCAGGGGAGGGTTATATCATGCCCCGATTGCACCAATCAGAATAAGGCTACAAGAGTGATCTCACTCATAGTATAAGGCCACCATACGAATGATGTGCTTATGAAGAAATAATTTGGTTAATTTGGTTAACACTCATTCTAATGGAGGTTTCTGCAGGCTCTCCACACTGAATGCAAATCAAATCAAAACAGGCCAAAACTGCCTTTTATGTACAAAAGAGTTAAACATGATATGATCTAAATCAGCAGTTTATCTGATTAATTATATAAAAAGTACAAATACATCTGTGTGATGAACAATGAACTTAATTATTACTGACGTGATTAGCCCTCAGAAATAAGTCTCCTCTGAAGGCACTGATCTCTAGATGTAAAACATACCATAAAACATAAAAAACATAATGGTAGTGGGACAGGATGTCACAACAGAACTCTTTGTATTTGACACCAGCTATTTTGTGAGCTAATAATAGAGGTTTTTTTTCAAATAACCAGAGTTACAGAGCCTGAGGCTAAAAGTGTGACATCTGTGTCTGGTCTCCTCTACTACAATAACTTTTGAAACAGTCTCTTCTCTTTTGGACGTTGTTGCCTTAATCCCCATGTTCCCCAATTCTCTGCAGATGAGCTACTGCAACACAAACACGGAACTTCGTGGCCTGCCAAGCCCTGAATGGGACCTGGCGAGCGAAAGCAGCTATATGACATCTGAGCATTCGATTAAGGCCTGTGAGGTTTTGGACTGTTTCACATGGAGAGCAGGGAGGAAGGGAAAACTGAAGTTGTGCTAGAGAGCTTTAAGGTGATTTTATCACCAGATGGAGGCCTCTTGGAGCCCTCACCTCTCACCCCTCACACCCCGCCCCACATTTCCTGCTCCACAGCAGAGTCATGCAGCCTAATCTAATGATGAAACAGTCATGACGGCGGCTCGCAGCCGGCATCACGCAAATACATTCCTGCACTAAGTGGCAGATGAAGCACAAGTGTTTGGTGCATTCACAGAATGAAGGTGTTTTCTTTTTCATTTTGAGAGAATATCCTAGTATCTGCGTAAGAGCCGAATCCAGACAACAGAGAGGTTCTTTCTATAGTGGAGAGATCATAATGCTCCTGTTGAAATGCACACCCATGTTTCTCTCATCAGTACAACATTTGGGCAATTTGCTTTGCTTCTCAGTTAATATGTGTGTGTGTGTGCGTGTGTGCGTGCATGCGTGTGCGCGTGCGTGTGTGTGTGTGTGTGTGCGTCTGCGCATGTGTGTGTGCGCGTGTGTGTGTGTGTGCGTGTGTGCATGCATGCATGCTCTGTAAACATCATAATGAGTGACTCAAATCATCTGAGTGCTACAAATATCTAAAATCCCAGAACAGGAATGCAAATTTGAAGCTAATACATACCGGGCATGATGCCCAATGTTTCCCCTGACTGAGCAAATATTAAACATATTGAGAAGTGTATAGGAACTATTCTGAGCTACTATTTAATATATAATTCATTTAGAAGCAGGGTCCTAGTTGTGTGCCAATTAGTCTATGTTACAAAACATGAAAAATATTCAGTGAGGATAAATCAAATGTTGTTGGAATAAATACAGTAAATAAATATGTGTATGGTACTTTTTCAGTAGGGATCTTTGAGGATATCCTCAGATAGTATTTGCCCTAGATTTGTGTGTGTGTGTGTGTGTGTGTGTGTGTGTATGTGTGTGTGGTACGGTGTTGGAATGCTATGTGTTTCATAGTGAGACTTTATATTTATATTTCATTCCTCTGCTCTGCGTCTCCTGGTGCTTGGGGTCCTCTGAGGATCTTGGTGAACAGGAGTGTTAAGGGATGCTGAGCTGGTTTTCAGTTTGATTTGATGCTGGCTGGCCAAGGCTCCAGGTCGGCCGTAAAGGGAGCCCCGTAGAGAGGAGCAAAAGAGAGCTCAGGGCTCTATAAAACACCAGAGCACATCTATGCTGAGCTTTACCGTGTCCTCTCCACGCAGAAATTGCACACTAAAGCAACCAGCTGCCTTAAATAACTTCAGCGCTCAAACGTAAGCTGGCACCATCTCTGTGCACTGTTAAAACGTCTTAATTGCTCTTAATAAAGGGGCCCTCATTACTCGTGCCTATTATTAGTTTACAGGTGAGAACCGCCGTAGGTGAAGCAGTTTCTCCACCGCTAGAGCTGGACTGTCCTGATCTATTTCACAACAAAGTGTTGTGTTTGACACAGAGTTATTGATGTGTGTACAGTCTTGCTTTGCAGAAAGTAAACTCAAATTAAATTTTTTGACTATTTGCGATCATTTGACACTGAACCGAAAAGAAGACTCTTTTTCTTTTTGAAAGCTCTTTTTTGAATGGAAAGTGATATAAAAGCGGGAAGACTGTCAGCTTAGTACCACAAATCGTACTGAACATAAGAGTACCAAAGTGCCAGCCAAAATGTAGTGTTTGAAAAAAGCTTCTGTGCAGTTTAATTCAATATTATGACAAAATTAAAGTAATAACTTTCAATTTCTGAGGGCTCTCACGTACCCACATAAGGGCCCACACCTCCTACATTGCATAATTATTAAATAAATTAATGGTCACACATTAGTTCATTTAAAGTGGTTCACTGAATAGGACGAAGAAGGCACATTCAGGCCATTCTCATTTTCATGACTCTTTGAGTTTGTGGGAGGTCTTTACTCAAAAATTCCTGAAAACGGAGACTGTAAGGATGTTATAATGTTAACTATCGAACATGCAGAAAATGTTGTATATACATAGAGTGGCTCCGTTTAAGTGATAGTGTCTTATGTGTGGTATAATTATGACCAGCTCTCTCTCTCCTTCCCTTCTCTCTCTCTCTCTCTCTCTCTCTCTCTCTCTCTCTCTCTCTCTCTCTCTCTCTCTCTCTCCCTCTGCCATGCCATCGCTAAACAACCGAAGGAACAAATCACCAACATAACCACTATTTATACAAATAGGTCTGTAATTTTGTATATGCTGTTACATAAGAGAGTGGTTTGGACAAAAAAAACTGGTCAGTGGCTGTTGCTGAGGACTAACGGAGAAACATTTGCCATGGTTTTCTGTAGAATCTCACAGAAATGAATAATTTCACATGAAATAACAGAAATTGTTTTCACAGATATACAAATAATGGCATTTATAGATGAGGGATGCTATAGGGACCGCAAGCCATGTTTCAGCAAATGATAATGTTACCAGGCCTCGTTGAAAGCATTGCTGAGAGATTTTTGTAGCTCTTAAGATTTTTGCATTTGTCGTGACATTTGCCACATTTTGACAGCCAGAGTGCTTCCAGTGGTGCAGTGAGCTCCTTTCAGTTTCAAAGAAGAGTTACGCTCATAGTCACATGGGCTTCTTTGCCACATAGACAAATCAAAGTCATTTGCTCATAATATGTGCTGTAAGTTGTTTATGCATGTGATGACATAGATTGCAATCTTCTGTCAATGCATTCCAAAAACGTGAAGAGAAAATATGGGACAATCCAAGATCTTATATTTTTAATGTGGGTTAGCTGCGCGGAGTTCACCGAAGGAGAGTGAGAGAGAACATCTGCAGTCGTATGCAAACACTCCCAGTTCAAAACTTGTCAACACATGAATAAGTCACCTCATACTCTACAGGGCATTTTTCTGAAAATGTAAGTGCACAAATTCTATTCATATGCCGTGTTAAATAAACATACAAATGAATATGAAATGAAACACATATCAAATGTGCCATAATTTTCACACAGGCCACATTTTTTATTCTTGAATATATTAATGTAAAATAAGAGTATAAAAAATAAACAGTGATTGTGCCTTAAAATCGTGCAGAAGTGCATTCTCTGTAGACGACATGCACTTAAGAAATCAACCACACGTGTCATTTGACTTTCGCACACAACTTTATGGTCTCAGAAAACACATCACAAATCCACTTGCTTGGCCAAGCCATTCAAGGCCTCTCAGCTATTGGGTTGGGAATGTCTGGACTCCTCTCAAGTCGTTCGTTGATTGTTTCAGCCTGGCTCAAAAACCCAGTCTTCAGAAACAATCCTGACTCTTCTTGGGCTCTGACTCACACTCTTAGCCAAATCACGAGAACAGAAAGGGCTCCAAATGACTGGTCACTTCCTGAAGCGGTACTTGTTCACTGAAAGCAGCAGGGCGGGTTCGGGTTGGGCTGTAGAAAAGGGAAGATTCATTCATGGAGGAGACAGAATTACACTCTGTTTCCTCTATTGCTATAAATATAAGCTGGACCAATCATCAGATCATAGCCATCTGGCCGGGCCGGAGCCAGAAGACATGTAGATTGCCCTGGATGTGGTAAGCAAAGTGATGATGCCCATTGAACAATCATCCGATCTGAGAGAAAGGCATATATTGTCATAAGCCTGAGACAGAGCTTCCCATGGCAGATCTCAATATTGTGTCTGGAAGAAGACAGACAAACAAAAGATGGCGAAGATAAGTGAGTGAGTGGGTCAGTCTCTACATGAAAAGTAACAAATCAGACTTCAAAAAAAGTCACATAGTCTGCCTTCTTATTGGGGTTAGCCACTACATTGGTCTTACGTAACACTTTTCTCTCCAAAATACACACACTGTCCAAAATAGCCTGGCCTCCAGATCTATTAGACTTCATACTTTTACCAAACCTGGACTGACCTGACACCATCACTCAGCAAACACCAGAGCCAGTGTTTGTGACTCTGTTATGATTTCTTTCCCTCTGTTTAATGCTTCATTATACAGTGTACAACAATCCCGACCTTTAGAAAAGCCATAAGTGCTGTCACCAATACTTCACCACGGGTGTGTGCAATATGATTAGATGTCACTGCTGTCATTAAGTCATTAAGTATATATGCGTTTCAGAGAATATTGTGAGTACTGCCAGTTCTACGCAATCTTAAAATTAAGGGTGTCAGGAAGGGTTAACCCTTTGAGGTCCATACTAAGGAAAAGCAATGTAATTATTTCAATTTTTTATTTATTTAGGACAACAATAACAATATCTTTTTTTTTTTTTTTAAAAAAAACAGACCCTACAGTTTTTGAGATTTAGGCCTCTACCAAATGGTTGAGACGTCTGTTCATAATAAAAGTATCC
>JBBPDB010000128.1:15561889-15576450 GCA_037974465.1 Brachypetersius altus | reverse complement strand
TGTTTAGTTCTGTTTGTGTCACGTGTTTTAGGTTCCCCACCTGTTTCCTGTTTGTGTTCTCCAGGTGTCTCGTGTTTTCCCCGGTCCTGTCTGTGTATTTAAGTTCCGCGTGTGTGTCGGTCATTGTCCTCGTTTCGTGTCCTCTGTTACCTTCAGTTCTCTGTTTGTAACCTCAGTCTGAGTTCTCGTGCACAGCTCTAGTAATGGCCCACGAGCCCTGTTTGTTTTGTATGCGTTTGAATAAAGACCACGAAATGGATCCTTGTTCTCCAGCCTGTTCTATCCTAAGAGGCAGTTCATGGTTGTGGGGGTTTAGCCTCCATGACCCTGACAGGAACACCTGATCTGCTTTTTCCCTTTTTTTTTCATTATATGTAACAACATCAATATTAATTTAACATCCTACCCCTACAAACACATTAAAAATATGATAACAGTTATTTTATTTACTGTACATACTGCGGCCAAGAGAACATTATACTCTTATATGAGTCCAACCATACAATACTGATGTATATTATTTTTAAGGAACTAAATAAAACAAATGTGCAATAACTTTCATGTTCATCAGCTCATCTTCTTCAAACTTATCTTCAACAGGTTTCAACTCATCCTGATCTTTTTTACATAATAAATCAAAGTTTGAAGCTCCCTCAATTATTTTATGCAAAATCCTCTGTCTTCTAAATCAATGTGTTAAGAAATGAATGACAGCAAAAGGCATGAAAATTGTCTGCCCATTGTAGAGGACATTAATAAATGTGCTATTGTTTCATCCTAAAAATAATAAAACTCCCCTCAGACCTAACAAGTTTGCTAACTAGAAAGTAGTCTCATTTCCTTGTGAAAAGAAGAAAAAGCAAATAATGGTTGTCATGCTCTTTCTCTTTCCCATACTCATAAAATGTGTTTGTTGATTTAGAGGCAATGTTGTAGTGACAGGAAGTGGAATTTGTCAGCATCTAAAAACAGAATGCCGTATCACTGGAAAGATGTCTTATTTAAGGTACAGCAGCAACTGTAACTCAAATAACCAAACAAAGCATGTCATTTCACCAGAGGTACTTTGAGTGTTTGCATATGATTGTTTTGGCATAAGACTATTTATTTTACTGCATCAGTTTTACATCCCATTCACACTATTAGAATGCTTCTAACCACCTTCTACACAATCACAATCATACTCATTGTGATCAGTACTAATCATTCTGGATGGTTTACACAGCATTCACACTACACTGTTACATACATTACCAACACAACTGTCGTGTCTATTTAATGTGTTGTCTGTTGTTTCTGTCATAACTTTGTCTCATCACACTATATACGTGTTCACAACTGTTAATTACAATAAAGTAACCTTGAATTTTGAACTTTCACTGTAAGTGACAACGAGCAAATTAGTTATTATGTAAATTTCCCCAATTTTCTGCTCAATTTAGTTGTTTCAAATTCCGCTCACACATGCAATACCCAGACAGACAGTTGCTCACTCAGGAGCCTGAGTTATTACATAGACTTGTGTTATACTTGTTGAATTTGGAATTCTTGCCAGAAGGTTCAGATTTCAGTGGGCGTTTTTACTTTCTGCAAAGATCATGTTTGGGTTTACTTTCTTATAATGAATGCACTTTCTTTTAGTACATACATCTTCATCCACGCATGTACTGTAACATCTATACCATTATTCGGAAATGACATTCCTGTTATTCGACAGAAAAACTGTAGACAAACCCCACTCTAATGAGATGCATCACATGTGCTGCAAAGGGCCCTCAGGTTCAAGTTCTAAGCATGTAGAAGACCCAGTATGAGCTTTTGAAAGCCTAAAAGCCTGGAAGAGCAGCAGCAAGTTGGCCTGATCTTCAAAGTGTGCGTGATCTACATGAATGTTCTTCAGAGAGATCCAGGATTCTCTGCCAAGCCATGAGCACTATCTGTGTGATTGGCTATAGGACCCAAGTTAAATGCTCGCAGTGACTGGGTAATGCTTTAAACATTTTATCTTATGGCTTTCTTCATGGGAGAGAGGAACAGAGAAAGGAAAAAAAGTCACAACAGTATGAGCAAGCTGATAAAATGCTGCCGTTAACATTATTTATGTGCAAATTTAAGTGCTGCGCTCTTGAGTTGTTTTTTATTTTTTCCACGCTGCAAAGTACATTACTCATAAAGTGTAGAGTTCAGCAGATTACACAAATAAAAGAAAAAAAAAGAATTAAAACGAAGCTCTTGTTGTTTTCAGCGTTAGCATTTTAGATGTCACTGAAGGTGAAACACAGTGCAGATGTCTTGACGAGTAGAGATGTAGATTTGCTGAAAATAAAGCCCAGTTCACAGTGCATATGAAAAGTGTGTGTGAGTGTGTTACTGATGTGGTGAACCTGTAATCATCACCATCTCATGAAGTGGAAGGTTTTACATTTCATGCTATTATTTGAATATTTTTCCACATTGTGCTTGGGCCATTTTCACCTATTGGTTGGTGTGATTAAGTTCTTAAAAAAGAGAGAGACTGTGAGGCTTTATTCCATTTGATAAAAAAACCTGCTAAAATCTGCTTCTTACAACATATTTCTAGCATATGTGGCCTAACCCCTTGGTCCATGTTGAAAGAACACTTAGGGGCTTTCCAGAGAGTCATGCTGCAGTGCTGTTGAGTCCGTAGAGAGTGTGGGTGGTTGTGAAATGTCCATAGTCTATATGGCTTGGCTCAGACCCTGGAAACCCCTGTCTGTAAGGCCTGTTGCCCGGTTTAGTCTAAGAGTGGAAGCGATGGGAAATAATCCACTTCCTGAGTGTGTTGTATTGGGGGGAAGGAGAAGAGAGGGGTTCTGTCCTCGGCAGGTGGCTGAATTAGCATAGAGGCACAACCAAAGCCTGGGAAATCCTGCAGCGGTGCTGGCAGCCAAGCGCGCTTACGGAACTCTGACTGATGTCTTACAAAAAATCCTCAAAGCAGTTGCAACCTTTCCAATTTTCTCTTTATTTTGTGACAGCTGTACAAGATTGAATCAGCCTATTCAGCACTGACCTCCGCTGTGTATCTTTTTAATTGCCTAATATATTAGCAGCTCATTGTTTGACAGACTCTTTCACAGAATTACACGAAGGTCAGAAGTTGCACATGAGTCACATGTTCTCTCCCTGGTTTTCTACTTGCAGTTTCATACTTTGGGGATAGCTACTGTCGGATAGATGTGGTGCAGGATCTGCTAAGTTTTGAGCTGTCGCTCCAGTTTAAGACAAGCAGACGCAGTGGGCTCCTGCTCCTAGCTGCTGGAAACCAAGACTACCTGTCCCTGGAGCTCTCCAATGGCAGGTTACAGGTGAGAACTGTCTTATGTGTAATCGCATTATGTTTAGTGATACTGTATAAGACTTTCATCATGAATCCCATGAAGTCATCTATGCTCTGACAAACCCCAGTAGTGGGCCCAACTACACCAAACCCATTGACACTGCTGGTTCCCTCTTTGCATGAAGTGCATTTAAAGACATTGTTCAAATGTGTTCTTTTTGAGAACACTAATTATGAACCAGTTGTAAATAAATATTGTGCTTCCACGATGAACATTTTGTTGAACCTGTAAATAGATATACAGTAACCCCCCGCTTTTCGCAAGGGTTACGTTCCAAGAGCACCCACATATAGTGAAAAAACGTGTTGTTTTGTTTTGGAAAAGAAATGCCTAAAAATGCCTATTTTTATATTGTAAACCCTAAATATGCCCCCAAATATGCTCCAAGAACACTTAATTTTGTGTTAAATTCAGTTTAATGCATTACCCTTAAAGAAAATGTAAAGGTAAATTATCAGAATCTGAAAACTTTACTGTTTAAAAAACTATTAGCCTTAGTGGTTAGCATTAGCAGCATGTGGCGAGCCATAACCAAGACTCATACACAAAAGAAACATTTAAATAATTATCTCTACCCACATGTTTAGTTAGGGCACAGCTTACTAATACTAAATAAATTGAGAACAGTTGAATTTTTTTTTTTGGGGGGGAGGGGGGTAAAACACTTTTCAGTGTATTACCGCCATGCTGGATTGGTGGTGGTAATACAGTTTGGTTCTCAGAAAAATCTGTGTAAGACTGAATGCTAATCCACGTAAAACTGAGGGATTATTGTAAACAGACTAGCAAGTATACACCATGTCTCTAATATGCCCAGTAACTTGATTTATGGTTGGCTTGAATGGTGTTTTGATAAGTTAGATGCTGTTTCAGCTACGTCGTATTTAATAAGGCTCTGCTTCCCTTCTACACTCATCACATATGGAAAACATCTTTTCTGAAACTAGAGTGAGTTACTGACCTGAGTTCACATTATTTGGCCCATGACAACAATCTTCTGCATAGATTGTATAGATATACTGCAACAATGAAAAGGCAGGAATTATGACACAATATGTGTCCCAAAACAGTTTCATCATGCATCGTATTGTGAGATTCTTAATTAAAAAGGCATTCCCAACAACGCTTTTGATTGAAATCAGAAAATATTGTAAACAGCACTGGTTTGTTATCCTCCCAGGCTGTATTTTTTTATGAGATAAATCTTGACAGTTTTATCTCATAACTAATTGCTTTGCGGTGTGTGAGGGAAATCAAAATGAGAAGCTAAAGTTATGAGAAATTCATTATTTTAACACTAACGTCATTAATGTGTAATGTTGCACTTTGAAATAATATTATTTGTTTCCATAGGCAAAGATGGACATGGGATCAGGTGAAGTAATTTTGTCCTCCTCTCCGGGCGTGCAGCTGAATAATCTACTGGATCACCAACTTTCTCTTTCACTGAAAGGAAACCAACTCCAAATGACCGTAGACAACCTTTTTACCACTTTCATTGAAACGCAGGAAGGTGATGACCTCAATATTGATGTGGGTGTGTTTCTTGGAGGTGTGCGAGACTTGGATGTCGAATACCACAGCACTGCTGTCCCCTTTCTTCGTGGCTGTATGAGCGACGTAAAGTTTGAGTCCCAGCAGTTTGATATTTTGTCCTCAGAGACCCCTGTCTGCCATGACACTAAGGAAGGCTGCAGCAATGAGTTTGAAGCAGGAGATGGGGAGGCCATTAGCTTTATCAGTCCAGAATCATTTGTGTCGTTTCCAACCTGGACTAGAGCCAACAGTGGCTCCCGCAACATGGAGGTCCTGATGAAAACTACTATTGAAGATGCGCTGCTTCTCTTCCACCCAGGTCACCAGTCCGATTTCATTGCCCTAGGCATGACAGCAGGTAACCTGAAAGGTGTGATAGACCAGGGTAGCGGGATGGTGGTCCTCAACAACCTGAATGTGCAATTGGATGATGATCAGTGGCACAGGATAAGAATTAGCATTGGGCCCAACACCTTTGGGATTACAGTGGATAGTGAATCTGTCTCACTTCCTCTTAATGGATCAGAAAAACTAGACCTCGTAGGAAATCTATACTTTGGAGGCATCCAGGCAAAAATGAAGGATATGTTCCGTGATGACTTCCTGTCTCGCATGGAGGAGGAGATCACATCTGAGTCCTTCATTGGCTGTTTAGGAGAAATCAAGGTGAACCAGAAAGACAGAAGCTTGCAGGATGCTTTGATAACTAAAGATGTTCATGTTAAATGCGAGGGAGAAGATTATGAATATTCTTCCTATGATGATATAGAGACAACCACAACTCCACCAACTCCACGGATCATAATTGTAGATGACACTATTAAAAGACACTGTTTTCCAACTGAGGACATGCCAGAGATCTTTCGAAATGTCTCCAAACTTTTGGATGTAACCCCTCTGCTGGTATCTGAAGGTGGGGAAGCTTTTATTGATATAGCCAACCTCAACCCAACACTCAATCTGAACGCTGCTGGAATTCGGCAATCTCAGATCATCTTCACACTTCAGAATGATCCTTGGTATGGGCTTGTTGATATGAATATCAACAACAGACGCACAAAGAAATTCACTCTCCTGGATGTGGTGAATAAGAAGATTAAGTACCTTCATGATGGCCATGAAAGGTATAATGATCAAATCGAGTTAGAGGTGGCTGCACATGGTTCCAGTCTTCCAGAGTGTTTGAAAACTCCCCACAAGTATGTGCTTCCAGTGGAAATCCTCCCAGTCAATGATATCCCCCAGCTTAGTGGAGGAGACATTTCAGTCACAGCAAATGGACGCACTCGCTTAAGCGCCAATCTGATTAAAATAGTCGATTCAGATAATCGTTGTGATGAGCTGATGGTTACCGTCACCTCGGATCCAAGCCCAAACGGCTACTTAGAGAATACACAGCATCCTGGCAGGAGCCTGAGAGAGTTCACCTGTAGACAGCTTAAGGACGGAGTAATTTATTATGTCCACAAAGGAGGCTCAGTGGCTGGACTCACCCTGCAGGTTTCAGATGGAGATCAGATCAGTCAGTCAACCACTTTCAAACTAGCAGTGACACAGCCACAGATGAGTCTTGTGACCAACACTGGACTTCTTCTCACTCAGGGCAGCAAGGCATCTATTGGCATACAGAACCTGGCCGCGTCTGCCACTCCTAGAAGTGGAGATATCATATTTAATGTTACACAGTCACTGAGATTTGGAGAACTGCAAATTATTGCAGATAATGGTAAACCAAAGAGAGTGTCAGAATTCCATCAGTTTGACCTGGAGCAGAATAAACTGATGTACATCTCTACAGTCTCAGCTGATCTGGAAGACACAGAAACAGAGTATATTCATTTCAATGCTCACCTTGGACAGTACACTCTCCCAGACAATGTATTTATAATTAAGATCATGCCTCCTCAGATAAGAGTATCCAAGATTGTTCCTTTGGAAATAACAGAAGGGCAGCCAAAAGTCATCAGCCAGGCAGAATTGGAGGCTGTGGTGAAGGGGAAGCAGATTCATTCAGCATCAATAAAATATACAATTCAAAAGCATCCAACACTAGGTACCTTGATGTTTCAAGGTAGGGATCTGTCAGAGGGAGATAACTTCACCCAGCAAGATATAGAGAATGACTATGTCAGTTACAGACCCACAATCCGCAAGGCGGTTGATGCCGAGGACTATTTTCAGTTTAAAATATTTGCAGAGGATCAGTACTCCAGAGTATATACATATCCAGTCAGAGTTAAGGCTGACTCCAACGTTCCTGCCCTGACCAATGAGAAACTGGTGGTCCTGGAAGGAAATGAAAACATCCTCAATAAAGAATACCTCTGGGTACAAACTCCCAGATCTACAGGTTTTGTGTACAGGATTGTTCAAGATCCTAGGCATGGACGTCTCATCAGAGACAGTCCTCCTGGTGTACCCAGGTTTGAGGGTGCAGTTCGAGTTTTTAGTAATGAGGATCTACTCTTAAACAGGCTTATCTACCAACATGATGGCTCGGAGGTCAGCCATGACCAGTTCAGCTTCCTTGTTTTCGAAGAAGCCGTAGGTGGTACAGAAGGGCAGGAGGTCCTCCGGGGAATATTTAACATAGCGATTCAGTCAAGAAATGATCATGTACCTCAGAGGGTCATCAATAAACCCTTTAATGTGGTGAGAAATGGGCAGCGTTTGCTGACCACCGATGATATTCTATTCAAGGATGATGACTCTGACTTTAATGACACCCAGCTAGTCTATGTTCGAGTAGGAATTCTCTCAGGTAGCATTGTCTCATCTGCAGACCCTTCGCAACCACTCTACCGTTTCACACAGGCAGATCTAAGAGATGGGAATGTTCTGTTTGTCCATCATGGTGCAGATCGTGAACGGTTCCAGCTGCAAGTGTCTGATGGACTGCACAAGACAACAGCCCTAATTGAAGTACAGGCAGGAGAGCCATACCTGCATGTGGTCAATAACACCATGGTCGTCATGGATCATGGCAGCACCAAGACCCTTAACACAAGTCTTCTCGGCACAGAGTCCAACATGGACATTAGAAATGCTGCAGACATTGTCTATGATGTAACCACTCCTCCCAGTGATGGCAGGATCATAGTGAGTGGTATAGAGGCCAGTCAGTTCACGCAAGAAGACCTCAGGAAAGGTGTGGTGTCCTATGAGCACAGCGGCCAGAACCTGAGGTCCAAAGACTCATTCACCTTCACTGTGAATGCTGAAGGCATCTCTGAGGAAGGTACTTTCAAAATTAAGATCTTCAAGAAAGGATACTTGTCTGAACCCCAGGTTACCACTAATCAGGCACTCATTGCATATGAAGGAGAGCATTCCATCATCAACTCGGATCATCTGAGGGTAAGAGCTGAATGAGGGCCAATTTGAATGCAGTTCAGTTCAACTTCTAGTCTGACTATTTCAAAACCGTTTGCCATTTGCATTTGGTGGTGTGAAATGCTCAGTACCCACTAAGCAGAGTAGTGCTATTAAAATGACACCCTTTGATGTTGTTGACTTATGAAATTCACAGATCTAGACCTTTTTCAAACTTTGTCTGTTGACAGAAGGCCCGTTATTCTAGTGCTTTATTTTAACATAAATATGTGCTTGATATGTCATACAGCCTCCTTCATCAGTGTTAATTAGTTTTATACATGAAAGTGAGAGCAAGCATGCCTGCTTTTAATCTTCTAAGGTGATAAATTGGGGTTAATCATTCAGAGAAGGCTTCAAGCCAGCATATGCCTCAGGGTTAATGAAATGAAAGATAAAAAAGTTACAGCTTTTCATGTTTGTGAAATGTGATTTGATTCCATTATCATTCATTTTACACATAATTTGAGTGATGTTCAAAACAACTGAACATAAAGCAACAAAACAAGCTTTTTTATCCTATCACACACTTAAAAACTATTTAGCCGCCTATCTCTTTCATTATCTGTACCATTATTAATGGTACTCTGCTAGTTTACAATAAAAAATATAAATGTCTTACATTATAATCTTGAAAGTTTCCAAAACTACTGCTCTCAAACTTACAAATGTCAAACTCACATATCCATCTAAATACAAATATGCTTTTTCTGTTGCAAAATCTTGGTAGGATGAGAGTAGTTTACATAGAACTTTGATATGATTTAGATCTGGGATATGGCTGACCTCACACTATGTGATGATCAAATGCTGTGAATTCATTAAAGATGGGGATCTTCTTAGCAGCTTTACTTCGTCATATCTAAGTTACTCTTTCCTAAACAGTTTTTTGGGTTCGTTACACTCTTAATGAAGAATATAAATGAGATCCCATCAATAAAATCATTGCCAGCTTTCCTTGAAATCTGTGATTACAAGCCAGAGTTGTGAGTCATTCCAAATGCTGAACATGTGCTATACAGGCATATACTGTATGGCTGTTTGGGGGGGGGGGGGTGGGACACAAACCTTGTGTCCACAAGCCAGATTTAGTGATTGCTTTACTTCAGCGGTGTCTAATCTTGTCCACAAAGTCCACAAAGGGCTCGTGTGGATGCAGGTTTTCATTCCAATCAAGCAGGAGCACACTTTACTTTAATCAGTCGGTTTCATACAACTGATCATGTGTGCTCCTGTTTTTGGAATGAAAACCTGTAGGTTAGATATTTATGCTTTACATCAAAATGTACTTGTTTTAGATTAGCTTGTGGTTGTTGCTTGCTCTGAATTGCAGCCTCAAAAATCATTCCCTTTTCTAGGTGGAGCAGGCAGACATCTTGCCTACTGAGATGGTCTATAGCATTAAAGACCCTCCACTTCTTGGCCATGTGGTCAAACTGACCAACAACTCTGACAGCACAGCTACCCCCATCCTGGACTATATCCACTCCTTCACACAAGAGGAGGTAAACAAGGGCACAATATTGTATGTGTCAGCATCGCTGTTGGGCAGAGATCGGTTCACCCTGGACGTTAGCAATGGCTTCACCATGGTGGAGGACCTGGAGGTGCTGGTGGACATTGTACCCAGGCTCATCCCTATCCAGGTGGTCAACTTCACGCTAAGAGAAGGTGGAGCCGTGGCACTCTCTGAGGAGGTGCTCAATGTCACACACCCTTTTTACAGGACCGTCAACATAGACTTCATTGTAGAAGAGGCACCTCAACATGGAGAGCTCAAATTCTTGGACAGGGAAGAAGACGGACTTGTCACCTTCTCCTGGAATGATGTGAGTTCAATATTTTCACTGGTCACACAGTTTTTACAAAAGACACAATCTGTAAGAATCATTGTCTGGCAGGGAAAAGGCTTTTTATCATATTCACAAAAGCCAAAAATACTTTAGTTTCATGTCATATCATTTTTGATGCATGCTCTGAAATGAGTTTTTGCGTTTCCAAACATCCTCACTGGCATTGTGTTCTAATTTTTTATTGAATCGAATTTTATTGAACCTTTGCCAAACAAATCCTTACCCACTAACACAAAGTGTTACTTCATAAGAAGTTACAGTAGGAGCTGTGGATGGCACTCTTAATGAAGGGAGAGAGCATTCAGTAAATACACCTGTTTTGGATGCCCTTGCCACTCTCCAGTGGAACAAGGAACCTGCGTTCACCATGGGCATGCATTGAGATATGGCTCTTTAGTCACATGCTGCATTGGGTAGTGCATAGGCAATGATATGAGATGAAGCAAAGAAGAAGAAATAATGTATTTACAAGACCAGGCTGACAAAATAATGAACATATGGAGTTAAACGAACTGCATTTTGTTATTCATATGGGAAATCCTTCACACAAACACTGAAACAAAGGCTGAGTGGAATGAGACTGGGCAAAAATGCCTTTATTATGGCTGGCTTAATGGTTTTATTTATTTTGGCTCTTGTAACTGTTTATTAGTTGAAGCACATATATATGGGCTTTGTCTGTATAAAGTAATACTATAGTACTGCAAAGAAAGTCTCCATCTTTTCTTTGTTAAAGAGAAAATAACCTTATTCCTAACCGGGAGCCACTGAGAAGGTTTTTGTTGGTTTAATTAAAAAGACGAGAAGTAGAAACAATCTGGCACTTTGGTCAGAGACAAATAAACTCCCTTCCTGGTATTATCTGTATCATTTAAGCACAACCAGGCATAAAATAGCATTTTCTGCATCTTAATTACAAGCCATTCACTAAATAATAGCCACTGGGCTAGACTTTGATCAAACCAGTTGTTTGTACCTCAGAACAGTGATGTTCTCTGTGTTTAAATGACAGACAGAATCAATGTCTCCTCGCTGACTGTCCCTCTCTCTCTCTTTTCTCCTATTTCTCTCTTTTCTTTCTGTTCCGTGTGATCTTAACTCACTATGAATAAACTTTGAAGAAGCCACTAGCAGTGTGTCATTGACTGCAGTGGTCCAAAGGTCTGCTAGTGGAAAGAGTGAGAGTAAAATCACTGAGTTCTGGTGGAAAAGCACCGTGTGTCATGTGAGTGGAGCAGAGCTGAGCTTTAAGGAGGTGGTTACATACTGTTCTTATGGCTGCAGTGTAGTGCTTGGCCTCGACTCATTCTCTGTTCAAGCACGGGTGGAAACTCTGACGGAGCTGCCCTGCTGCCCCAAGCCAAAATAAACTGGCCCATATATTCCTATAATAAAGAATCCACACACAGAGTCCTTACTGAGCACTGCCAGACGTTAAAAGACCCCACTGTGAAGAGGCTCAGTGTTTCCTGAAGAACTGAACCCAGATCAGGCCTAGCTTTTACTGAAGCTTACTGAAAGTCTTTGCTAAATTGCTTGAGTGGCTCTTTTGGACTGGAATGGAAAACAAGGTCTACTGTCAGGGAATGAATGCTGTTGTCAGCCCATATTGGCCTTGAACTAACGTCATTTAATGGGGATGTTGAAAACCAAGGTACGAAGAATTGTTTAGTTAATTTGTAATCTAAGGGTTAAGATTAGTATGACAATTCCACTTTGGTTTTTATGTAGCTGCCAGATCAACTCCACACCAACAGTCGGCTGGAAATCAGAAACATAAAGTAATTCCGCAACATTTCTAGACTATTCCTCTGGCAAAGTGGTGGGCAAGGTTATATTCCTAATGTCTTTATAAACTAGTTTTTTATTGAGCAGCACAGCCTAAAGTACAGAATTCAGCAGGACTAAATGAGCACCTTATTAAGGGAGAAAACTATAGACTAGTTTTGGAAAGGACTGAAACTGAAAATGGCCCCTAAATGAAAGAGGCATGTATTGTGCTCATTATCATTGGGAGTTTCACCACTCACTCTTGTGGGACCGGCGGTTCTTTTAATGCTGTTGTCTGGCATGCAAGAAGGATGGAACAGGCACACAAGAGCTGCAGTAGTGTGTTATTCCGTGGAAAACAGAATAGGCTCCCAGCATTATGCTGAAACTCAATAGACACCGGCACTAAGAATTCTGGAGCCTATAAGAAAATCCATCAAATGAAGTCAAAATACTCAACCATCATGTTCACGGTATAAAAAGTTGCTTCTTCTAGTCTTCCAGATAAACACCCGCAATCAGTGAAAACACAGAGCTGCTCTATTCACGAGGTGGCGATCATCTGGAGGCCATTAAAATCTGCACATAGTTGTGCACTAGAGATGGCTGTTGCAGCTCATGCTCTGCAGCAGCCTGGGGCAATAGCAGATAAACATACATATACAAGCTTTTGTTCCAAGGTTTACATCTACATGGGAGTGTTACACAGAAACATACAAGCATGTATACTCTTAAGGATTTAGTGGAGGTGTGTAAGTGCTTAATGCATAAGTTTGGTAAACCCTTCAAATGCATTTATTTTAGTTCATATATTGGTGCTTTTAGTGCTGTGCTGTAATTTGTTGCATTTCCATTATGGAAGGACTTCAAATACATAGTTGCCCTTTATAGTGTGAAAATGTCCTAATGGTGGAGCCAACAGAAGTGGACTGCTTTCCATTCACACAAGTTTAGAAAGTTTCTTCCTTCTATTGAAAAGTTGTTCATTTGCAAACACCAGGTTTTGTTCCAATAATGACTATTTAACACGAATGTAATACTAATTTAACAATACCATTACGATTAGTCTCAATAATGCGCACCAAGGTGCTTTCTTATCATTTTTTTCTAAAGGGGAGAAGTGCGCTTTGCTCACTGCACGTGGGCCTTCAATGACAGCTGTGATGGAGGAGGAATTAATCACTTGCAATCACAAAATGCTTTGAGCTCTGATTCCATGGATTGATATAATTGGCATAAACAGCAGTTTGTTGCATTTAGTATGTGTTTTTGCTAGTAGCATCACACTTAATCAGTTTCATAAAGGGCAAGTCCCAGAGTTTTTCCGCCTGTACATATCCGAACAATAGCTGGCACTTGTTGACCCTTACGCTGCCAGTGTTGCTTGGCAACAGGGAGATGCATGGTCAGAAGCAGCATGCAGCATGAACCCCGACTCTTGTGAGGTGCACCTTGTGTTTTATAGGTTTCAGAAAAAGCCTAATGTTACAAACCCCCCTCCAAATGTTGGTGATCATGGGTATTGGGTATTGCACTAAAAACACTCACCGACTGCATCTACCATTAAAGAAAGATTCAAGTGGATCCCCCAAGTAAGAACACACAGGATAATTAATTTTTATGTATTTTCCTATATTCTTTGCAGTCATCTAGTCTGCATTAGCCAAAGCTCACACTGTTTGGACTAAAGGAACACATGAAATACATGAAACTGATCTCCAGTACTGTCAGCCAAAGTCACAAAAAGTCACAAAAAAATACTGAAGTAAAAAGAGCCAAACCAGGTATTTGATGGAGCTGCAAGTAAAAACTGGGCTTCCATGAGGAAAGAGGTCTGGAAATGGTTAAGCGAACACTTTGCCACCCATAAAACCACCACTTATTGTATTGGTGTTGTTTGTATCTGTCGTAATGTGAGTGTTGAAACATTAATTTAACACAACTGCCGAGCAGTAAACAGCTTTTAAGCATAATATTTGTTGTATATAGATTGCTTGCAAGTTCCAAGATGGATAGGTATATTGTACCTTATTGTCCAGACCTACATAATCTGTATTTACTGTATCCGTTCATGTTCAGGTGCAGCAGGGTGTGATCTACTACTTTCACGACAGCACAGAGACCACAGAGGACAACCTCACTCTCTCTGCTTCAGCCTTCGAGATCAACCGCCGCAGCCACCCAGTCACCATCAGCATCACCATCATCCCTGTTAATGATGAGCCACCACTGCTGCAGCGCAACACCGGCCTGGAGGTACAGCCTTAGAGCTCTTCCACTTCTCACCGAGGCCCATTTTCATGAACCCTCATGAGAAGAGGGCCTCTGTAGAATTAAAGAGTGTCTCAAAGAGACCTCAAAGGTCCTGGAACAGATATATGGTCGGAAAATACCAAACGGCTCTTCTCCCACAACTGTAAACGAGTGTGTCATGTTTTTTTGACGTTGTCTGTGGTCTCGCATCACCTTGGTAACTCATATTTTTGGAAAACCATGACTGTGGCAGGAATTCAGCTTCTGGGATCCAAGAGCAGCCCGACCAATCCGAGTCACCATTACTATCCCACAAAATGTGAAATAATGATACGTCTTTTTCCACACAAACATACGGACTACTCTCTCTCTCTCTCTCCCTCTCTCTCTCTCTCTCTCTCTCTCTCTCTCTCTC
>JBBPDB010000128.1:15507769-15533648 GCA_037974465.1 Brachypetersius altus | reverse complement strand
CAGTGTGTGGGACGGTACCTTGCTCAGGGTACCTCAGAGGTGCCTAGCGGTCTTGGGAATTGAACCTGGACTTTCTGGTCGCAGAGCGAATGCCCTAACCACTAGGCTACCAGCTGCCCTAATGATGACATACATAGCTATGCTGTTATTCATTACCTCTTCTGTCATTAAACAATGCTACTAAGATACAAATATAAAGTAATTAATAGACATTCACACACAACTGATATTATCTAACCTAAAAAAAAAACACACTAAATGGTCAAAAGTATTGGGACACCTGGCCATTACATCAACAAGGACTTGGCATCTAAATAGACTTTAATATAGCGTTGGTCTCCCCTTTATACTATAACAGCTTCCACACTTCTTTCCACAAGATTTTGGAGTGTTTGTGGGAATTTGTGCCCATTCATTGCGTAGAGCATTTATGAGTTTGTTTATGAGGCCTGGCTCATAATCTCCGTTTCAGTTCATCCCAAAGGTGTTTGATGGGGTTGGGGCCAGTCAAGTTCTCCCACATCAAACTCATCTAGCCATGTCTTTAAGGAGCTTGCTTTGTGCACTGGGGCACAGACATGCTGAAATAGAAAAGATGGAAGCATGGCGTTGTCCAAAATGTCTTGGTCTGCTGAAACATTATAATTGCTTTTCGCTGGAAGCTTGAAAAACAGATATGTCCCAATACTTTTGTCCATATAGTGTAGGTAGGCCACTAGCCACTACTCCTTATCACAAGTGGAATTATCAAATGTGGTCCATAAGATGTCTGAAATGGCTGATGTTTTACTCCACTTCAACTAGTAACTAGTTTACTAATTAAGGAGGCCTAATATGCTTTTTAAAGTACACGTGTTTTGGGCTTAAAGCAGACGTTTAATAAGGATTAGTCAAATGCCACAAGATACTGCAGCTTCAATAATCACAAAGCTAATCTATTAGTCATCTTTCGCTAGAACTCTTGCATATAAAATTCCTTCTCAGTGCACGAGGTTTGTAAATCATACCAGAGGGAGAGACAACGATAATGAAAGCACGGGACCTTGCAGATAGAGTCTGTGATCATTGTGTGTCTGAGGTTCTTAGTGAGGTGCATGTTTCCCATTTGTTCTAACAGAAAGGCCATTGGATCTCTGACTCAGTGCATAAGGATCTGTGAGCCTTTTTGCCCTCAGAGGAGAACTAACTGGCTGAGAGCTGCATGCAGCCTCTGTCAGAAACCAGTCTGAGGGAGTGCCCACAGTCAGTTAAGATTTTAGAGCCTTCACAACTGCTCCAGACCATTAAAACCACAGGCGCTGTTGAAGCTGTAGATCAGAAGTCACCATAAGGACAAACTCTTTCTCTGAAAGTGGTTATTTTATTTATACAATGATATTTGGTAAACAGCAAGCCTTTCTTATGTGGTTGTGCATGATGGTTCAGTGAAATGTTAGGACACTGACACTGCAGGGGGAAATGAGGACCAGTAAGCTGCATACAGATCACAGATCTGACCTAAATGATAGGCCGGCTCTAAGCTTTGCTAGGCTTTGATTGATTAACATTCACTGCCATAGCAAGTGACCCATCACTCGTGATTAGCAACAGGTCAGAGAGTGCAGAGGGAACAGAGCCAGCACTTTAAAATACAGTCAAAACACTGAGCTTTATCGGTCAAGAAAAAAGAAAGAAAGAAAGAAGAGGAAGAGAGAGTAAGAAAAACAGGGTAAAATAAGTAAAGAAAAAAAAGAAAGTGAGGGAAAGAAAAGAGTGGAAAGAAATTTAAAAAAGAGGAAGAAGGAAAAGAGGCAAAAAAAGGATTAAAAAAGAAAGAAAGAAAGAAAGAAAGAAAGGAAAGGAAAGAAAAAGAGAAGAATAAGACACTGGAGAGAGTGAGTAAGAAAAACAGGACGGACAGAAAAGATGAGTTGAGGAAAGAAAGACAGAGAGAGAGAAAGAGACAGAGTGAAAGAGAGAGAGATAGAGAGAGAAAGTATGGGAGTAAAGATAAATGTGCATTCCTCTGTACTTGGCCTCATGTCAAAGTAAAGTGACTGCTAAGCTAAATCTCACTAAACGCGCTACATTCTGTTCATGCATTCTTGCATTTCTGTAATGAGTCAGGTCATATGTAGCAGAGCCTGCACCTTTTCCATAAATGCTGCGCATTAGTGCAGACGAGTGAAGCAGCAGCGAGAGACATTAAATTGTCAGCGGTGATTCTAATGTGTCTAACAGGCCTGCAGTGCGCTGTAGAAACACTGCAAGGAATGTCAGGCTCTTTGGTGTGAGCGGGAAAAACAGTCAGAACTTCTACTTGGATTTATATGTGTGCAAATACCGAAGTGCAAACTGAGGATTCCGCGAGGGCAGGGCACGGTGCGAGAAAGCAAACAGATATGCACAGTATGACGTTTGTTTTTCATATCACAATACCCTTGGCAAAGCTGATATTACGAAGAGCTGCACAAATGAGTACTGAGGTTGTAGTGCAGAAAGCACTCTGATCTCAGGCATAAACAGCAGCACTACAAAGGTGCGATTACAGCCAGCATGCCTCTCTGCCCAGTGGAGGGACAGGCATGATTACAGAGCACAGCTGCTCTCTACCTGTTGACCACTCATGTACTGAAGTGTAACATGGATTCTCCCTGAACTGGGTCAGACTCAGACTTCCATCTGTTATTTAATGCATGACTGGACAAATTACGTATCACTTTAAGCATCCAGTTCTAAATCCCCAGCCAACCCACACCTACATATTACTTGCTGAAACTGCCAACTTTGGTGCAGTAACCTGAGTGAGATTGTTAGGTGGCTGGAGACTGAAGTCAGATTTGCATACATAAGTGACTTCTCATTATTCCTCAGCTTTAACCCCCCATTTGACACTGATAAGCTCATGGTCATTAGCATTTAAACCTTTGGCCCTTAAGTCAGCCCTCAAGGCCGCCCAGATAAGACTGCTTCTTTTGGGCCAGGCAAAATCGCTCTGCTCTGCTTTCACTCTACACTCTGACAGTGCTTGTGATATTAAAAACATGGAGCTGCGGGAGACACAGCTCAGGCCAAGGCTGTTCAAATGGAAGAGGTAAAGGATACA
This sequence comes from Brachypetersius altus, assembly GCA_037974465.1. Taxonomy (NCBI): domain Eukaryota; kingdom Metazoa; phylum Chordata; class Actinopteri; order Characiformes; family Alestidae; genus Brachypetersius; species Brachypetersius altus. The sequence continues at coordinate 15,530,563 of JBBPDB010000128.1, read as the reverse complement.
TATCCTCCTTTAAAATAATAAAAAGGCTAGGCTCAACTTAAGAAAAGGGCATCCAAGAACTCTGACCAACTGCTGTGCGGCCCTGAATTGTCCAGGAATCACAAAACGTCCAAATTCCGTAATAGCGGCGAAGTATAGGTGTAGTGTGGAGATTATTCATGCGCGTTACGTAGGCTTGCTTTGGCAGCCCACACCAGCCTGGGACTGCATGTTGTGACAGGCCGCCTCTAGAATTGATCCCATCCCTTCTTGCTCAATAATGCATGCAGGTTTCATACACATCACACTTCTCAGGCCTCTCAGCATGCATCAGAATTGTGTGTGTGTGTGTGGGTGTGGGTGTGGGTGTGTGTGTATGAGTGAGTGGGTGAGAGAGTGAGAGAGAGAAAAAAAAAACAAAGCATGCTCTCACTTTTTACTGCTGTCTTGCTCCCTTTCCCAGTGGAGCTGAGCAGATGGAAAGGTCATTTGGCAGTCTCTTAGTCCTGTCCCCTCCCTTGGCACAGAGCTCCATTTCCCCTTTCCCCTAAACGAAAGCTGTACGGGGCCCTTCAAAACTCTGGCTGTAAGGCTGGCCTGTCGGAGTGTATGTGTGCATGTCTGGTCCACATCAAAGCTTCGGCTCTCTCTTCCTCAATGCCAGGAAGGCGTAGTAAATCACATTAGCCCACTGAACGCGTGAGAGCGGGACTCCTATTCATGTAGACCTCTGCCACTGGCACTGCATACCAGGCTAATCGGGGTCTGATTGTGAGCAGCTCTCATCAACCTCAATAACAGAACCTGTGCTTTTCAGAGCCAGACAATGCTGAAAGCCAGGCATCATGTCTTAAAACAGGGAGGGCAGGCACTAAAATAAGCAAGCAGCTTGGTTGTATATGGATGAGAACAGAGGTTTCAAACTTTCACACACTGAACAGGTCCATTGAAGATTATACAACAACTCAAATTACCTCCCATGAAGTGCAAACATTAAAAGTGATTCAGAAAACATAGTATTTGGCTATTTACATTCCACACCCAAGCGCATAACCACCCCCATCACTTTCACAATAGCTCTAGAAACATTTTGTTCAGGCAGACTGGCTACAGGGTGAACTTGTGGAGCTCTTCTCCCGTATGCACTCACTCAGGCAGGAGGACTCCAGAGAGCGTGATCAGAGCGGAGTGTTTTCATTTCTCCTTGTTCATTTGTTGTTTTTCCTCCGTTGATTAACTCTCTTTGATCGCTCCCTGCATGACCGCAGTTTACACTGGTAAGGGAAATAGCTGCTCACATTTCTATTTCTGCAGCAGCAGGAGAGTGACACCAGAGATGCTGTGTGGGTCCACTCTATTGTCTCCCACCCTGGCGTTCACAGAAACAAAACACCAACAGGTGTGTTTCCAGCCAGCCTGAGCTACTTACTCCACTGCATACACATACAGATCCACCCACCAGTCAGTGTCTCAACTCCATCTTAATCAAGACAACAGTTCCCTCAAAGAGTCAATAACACACATATGCCCTAAGAGAGACATGACTCACTAAAAAGGAAAAAAAACAAGACCTGTGGACTTATTACTGGCCACAATCTAACCACAGGTCAAACAGCAACCACCTCTGATATGCCGCCCTGGAGGGAAAGCTGTCTGTCTGGTAAGCAGCATCATAGATGTTTCTGCTTTGTATTTTGTAGTCCTCCCATTCTTCTCCTGCCCTTTTTTTTTATCAGTCCCATATGTGGCCCACACCACAACCTCAGGGCTTTACTCTGGAATTCCATTAGTTCACCTACTTCCAGTACAGCAGACCCTCTAGTGAGCCCATCCCAGCTAGCATTATCCAGTTCCATGAATGTACATGCAAATCCACATTTCATAAAGACAGGTGAAGCAAGAGTCATTTTTTTTCAGACTGGCATGGAGTTCTAGGCAACTAATAATGATCCTGAATATGCTGGGTTTTTTACTGGTGCATGTTCTCTAAAAGTAAAATGGTCCCTTAAAGCCATTCACAGAGTGAAGCAGTGAGCTACCAGTGATGCAGCGCCCGGGCAGAAGTGTGCAGTGATGGTACCTTACTCAAGTGTACCTTAGTGGTGCCACTGGCAGTCCTGGGATTCAAACCCACGACCTTTAGATTCCAGATCTCCCTAACATCCAGAACACCCACTGCCCCAAATAATGTGTGTATTGTTCCAGTGGGTAAATATAGGCTGGTAGATGTCTCTCTTATTCATCCAAATGGAAGATACAGAATTCCAAAATTAGATTGGAATGTACTTGTTCATCATCTTCATCATCTTCTGTATTTTGTTGTGGGATTGTGAATATCAGTCAAATGCATCTTAGTACAAAATTCAAAGGCATATATGAAGTAAGAGCTTGTAAATATTCATGCAAAGCAGGGGATATAACTTCTATTAAGGATGGCAAGCTGGTGGCCTAGTGGTTGAGGAGTTAACCCTGCGATTAGAAGGCCGTGGGTTCTAATTTCAGGACTGCTCGTGGCACCACAGAGTTACCCTTAAGCAAGGTACCATCCCCACACTCTGCTCCCTGGACGCTGTGTTCCTGGCTGCCCACTGCTTCATTGGTGAATGGTTAAATGCTGGGAAAGACTTTTGTGCTGTGTGCTGCACATATGACAAATTGACACTTTACTCCAGTCAATGAGGGCCAGGATTGTCTGCTAATGTTACAGCTCTGCCACACCTGCTAAAGCGGCTATTTAACTGACTGAGTGTGCTTCATCAGTTGACAAACTGTGCAAGATCCTTGCTCTCCAGTGCCAGAGCTGCCCGCGTCTTTTTTAGATGATCTCCAAAGCTCAGCAGAACTTCTCAGGAGATATAAGATCAATGCATCAAACTACGCACATAACAGTCAAATTGAGTAGCTGCATCATTTTCATATAAAATGAGGAAGAAAAAAAAACACTACATACTGACAAGTGAAATTCGAACAACCCTAATGGGAATGAAGACAATTCTTTCACAATTGGGGGAAGTGAAGTGGAAAATAATAGAACAATGCATTCTCTCAGTGAATGTTGCTCTATATTCCCTCAGTGATTACCGGGTTGAACTCATAGGACATAGCAGTAAAAAAAAAAAAAAAGCTGTGCAAGCGCAAACTCGTCAAGTTGGCAAGTGCAAGGTTCTTTTTTCACTGTGTAATACAGGGGAGGGGAGCGTGAGAGAAAGATTAGAACACAGCAGTTCAGACCACTTCACTAAGATCAGTTTTATGGATTTGAGAGAGATGACAACAGATCTCCCACTGCATGAAAGTAGATCTTCTAGACACTACTGTCAAATTCCTGGATCTCTGAACTCACCATAACACTTTCCTCAGAGAAATGAGCTGTGAGATTCTTCAGTACTCTGCCACGGCCTTGAAATGCTATTTTCACTGACATGTCACTCGAGTTCCATTTTTCTTCAAGATGCCTCACTTTCAAGTGGAGTTCAGCTGCCCTTCAGCAATCTAATGGTGCATTTCCCAAAAGTACCATGCTGTCAAAATCACTATAAAATTGTAAAATATGTGCAATTACCACCACTTTAGCCCTCTGAAGTTAATGTGCTCTGAACTCAACAAGGATTTTGGGAACTGGGAGCTTTATCATCACTTGCTTCTGATGAAGTATCTACATTAAACCTGTTGTCTTAACACATTTGCACCACACCCCATATTCATGTATGGTCATTAAAACATCTGAGAATAATAGACAAACATAACCTGTGGAATATCTCTGATGAGTTTCACATTACCTTTTTGTAAATGAATTATATCTGGAAAGTTGGACAGCAAGCCCTGGTACAGCGAAAGTTTGTCCAGCATGTGGAACAGGTCATATTTGGGCTGCTCCGCAAACATCTCCCCAATGTTCTCGTACGTCCGCCCAGTGTGTGAGATTGCATTGTTCAAGGCGTCTGAGCTGTGGGGGGGGTCCAGCATGAACGCTTGGCTGATGGACTGGAAGGCATTCCCTAGCCGCTGGAACTCCTTCCGAAAGCCTCCTAGATGTTTGCGCACGAGTTCAGAGGCCACGTGAGTCAGCTGCATCACACTGTCGTCCATTTTCTTGGCGAAGGACTTGAAGGAATCAATCCGTTCCTCCACATCCTGCAGGTCCTGATGCTCGTTGGGGATGTGGAGGGTGAGCATGAAGTGAGCCCCTACCATTTCATCCTTCTCCGCCCGACGCTTCCCCAGCTTCCACTGTTTGTCATCTCCGCACATCAGGAAATGTTCAAAGCCCTCGTACTGAGACAGCACTGGGTGACTGGTCATGTGATTCATCCACAGGATGAGCCGCCTCTTCCTCTTCTCAATGAAGTCTTCTTCGAAACGCCCAGTGGCCTGCTTCTCAGGCAAGTGGGGCACGGAGATGACGGTGAACTTGTGCAGCAGGCGGTTATACAGCCAGTCAAAGTGCTTGTAGCGACGGTAAACGGGTCTGCCAGTGTGGCTGGGAGTGACCCGATAGGAAATATATGTCTTGATGCCTTTGAACTTGGTCTGCTTGGTGGGGTCCTCGATGGAGCAGCAAAAAGGCTGAGGGCTGTCCTTCCACTCAGGCCCCCGAGAGCCCATTTCTATGCAGTAGGACTCAGCTATCTTTGCCATCATCGGCACATCGCCGAGGACAAAAGCTTCCACCCCTGAGCGCACAAAACTGGAGAAGCGGTTGAGGTTCCGGCCCACCATGCTTCCTTTCCGTGAGCTAGAGATGCTATCCTGTCGCTCCATGTGGGGCTTGGCACGGTAATGCACGTTGGGGTTACTGTACTGACTCTGGTGAGCATGGCCATTGGCACCCACCGCTCTGCGAGGATCTTCATCCTCAACCACTGTAGAGCTATCATCCCAGTCGTCCCAGTCGTCATCATCGTCATCGTCATTTCCTAAGGACGGGAAATAGGGCGAGTCTTTGCCAGGTGAACCAGCAGGGCTCAGGGAGCAGTCAGTCAGGTTTGAGTTGGAACGTGGGCGAATTATCTCCACATATGAAGCCGGGAAGAGGCCTCTCTCCCCACGGCTGTTCTCTCCACGTAACCAGCCATCGACAGAGTTCTCTTCAAAAATGACCAGCTCCTCGTTCTCCTGGATGCTGATCTCCTCCTTGTTCTCACTTTGGAAAGTGTAAAGTGCTTTAGCCTTCAGTGCCATTTTGTCTTCTTCCAATGCCAGAAAGCAAGACGTGGAAAGAAACGTGGCACAAGATTAAATTCCTTTAGTCTCTCTGGTGAAGCAGCTCATCTCAGACGTAGTTACAAACTGTAAACAAAAAAAACTAAACAGACAACAGAATTCTGATTACTGGCTGTACCAGCACTACCTTCCATACTGCTCAACTCTTAGGAAAGTGCAGTCTGTTCATAGCGTAAGAGCCTTATCTGCCTGCAAAGAGACTAAACCCACAAAGTAAGCAGTCTACTTATGTCTTTGGTGTCATCTATCAGGTGTTCTGTCCTGAAAGGGGTTTAATCTGTAGACAGAAAGGGGAGAGGAAAACAGCCTTTGTTACAGTGGTGCTCTATGTTAATGAAAACCGTCTGGGCTTCTACAAAATACAGCCGTCTAAGACTATTTCAGTGAAAACCAGAAACTATTTTTACACAACGCACTGACCACACTGATCCAAACGCTTATCCGGCAGTAGATCTAAGCGCTACATCTTAAATATCCACAAGCTAAAGTTGCTGGATCCCCACCGGTCACGATGCCAGGCCGAAACAGAATTCAGTCAAGGAATTAAAAAATAATCTTCGCAAGAAAAGGTTTAAAATCCAAAGGTCGACTCGTCTCCAGATCTCCAGGTTTGTTTTGGATCCAGCAGGAGAGCCGAAATCCACGGCAGGCTGAGTTACACACCGGGTGAAACTCTCAGATCAGAGCTGGGGAAGACGGTTCGAGTGGTCCTGCGGTGTTTACTGTGTTTACTGCCCCATAGGAGGAGGAGGAGGAAGAGGAAGGGAAAAACAGAGCCGTGCACCTCCCAAACACACACTCACGCACACGCAAGATCAAAAAGTAATCTTCTAGCAGCACAAAGACAGACGTGGTGAAGGCATCCCGGGACTCAGTCCGTCTCCAACCTGCTCCAACAAAGGCGCTTTGGGTTTTCTTGTTTGTTTAATTTTTCCAGAGGCGTCTTGTTGTTTTTTTCTGCTCTAATAATATTTAAGATCAGGTCCCCGAACTCTTCTCTGCAGCAGATATCTCCCTCAACACTCAGCAGAGGAGAAACCCAACTATTTCCATGACGCCAGACTCGGACAATGAGTGCAGGAAAGTTTTTGGGGGGATATTTCAGTCCCCCATTATTAGACGGGAGTAGAGACTCAAAATTGACCGCGTGCCGCCGTCTGGTGGACACGCCGGAGAAAGACCAAAAATGAGCTTAACGATGACTTTTAGATTAAACATGAAGAAAAACATTCTATTTGGCCAACTTAGTATCGCTGGTGATATTGTCAGTCAGGTGGAGCACTGTTTTCCCCGAACAACAAGTTAAATCGAGTAAAAAGTGTAAGACAGGAAATTGTGTTTACATCGGGATTAAACTGCCATGGTTACGTGTGATGACGTAGCAGGGCGCACACATACACCAACTCTGCTAGCCGCCTCCAAAACAGGTTTGACTCCAAATATCTGGAAATGTTTTCTTTATTGTGTTCCTCTGTGGTTGAGAATTAGACCGTAGTGGTCGTGAGCTCTATGGAGGGTTTAAAATGTAGCTGTAATGTTAGTTAGCATGCTAATGTGGCTACAGTTCAAATAGCTGTGTTTCAAATAGGTAGCATTAGACAGTTATGCTATAATTAGCTGTAAAATCAGTGAAAAAAATTACGTATGCGAAACAAAGCTCATTTCTGACTGAACCATAAGTCCATGGCAGCTACTGTTAGCGCCTTTTCTTCATGTTCTGCAATTTACTTCAGTAAAATTGCTACAACTTGCTATGTGCTAAGTAGCTAGCAGGCACACGTGTCAGATACATTCTATCCTGAAAGAAATAGGTTGCCTGGTCTTATCAAGGATGCTTTCTTATTAAACTGTGCTTGTATTTGGTCTCACAGGGTACATACAGACTCTCTTATATTTGCAGAGCCCTGATGGATGCCCTGACAGAGGCTCTCTCATGCAGCTTCTCTGTGTCTAGAGAGGCCAACAGTACAGCTGCTCCTCACCCTCGCCTGGCCCAGTACAAGGGCAGATACAGCTCTCTGGAGCAGAGTGAGAGACGAAGGAGATTCCTGGAGCAACAGAAAGAGTAACACTTCATACGATTTAATATTGCACGCATGATATTTTGGTTGCATTTTAAAGCATCAACATTGCTGTGACGTACAGCCAGCATAGGCATTAAATGGACAAATGCACGGCAAGGACAAAAGTATTGGGACACACCTGTTTTCCAGGGTTTGGGTCAGGCCCCTTACTTCCACTGAACAGAAATTTTAATGCATCAGCATACCAAGACATTTTGGACACCATCATACTTCACAGTTTGGGGAATGCCATTTTCTATTCCAGCTTGACTGTGCCCTGACCTCAACCCCATCCAACACCTTTGGGATGAACTGGAAAGGAGACTGTGACCAGGCCTGATCTCATACATGCTCTACACAATGAATGGGCACAAATTCCCATAGAAACACCCAACTCTTGTGGAAAGCATTCCAAGAAGAGTGGAAGCTGTTATAGCTGCACACTGAGGACCAACTCCATATTAAAGTCTATGTATTTGAATGTAGTGTCATTGTAAAGTCCCTGTTAGTGTAATGGTCTGGTGTCCCAATACTTTTTTTTCCCCATGTAGTGTATGTAGGTGTCTATTTCAACCTATGACTATGGCCATACCATATTTGTATGGCCATGCAGTAAGCAGAGAAAATTGTCATTTAATATTTACATGTGAGAAAGATAGATATTATGGACTCTTGAATGTGCTGGCATATATTTATTTATTTCTCTTTTAATTTGCTGTGTTATACAGTGCTGTCCACTTGGGATAGCTGTTGAAAAGAGGTGCTATGTTGGTATCTTACTGGTCAGTACTGAAAAATGGACAAGTTCCTGGACAAACTGTGCTGCAAAAGCTTAACCTATCCTTGCTGTCCACAGAGCCATTTAAATGAACAAAGATAGGTATCTCACATCACTCTGTCTCATCATGATCAATGCATGATGTTTCTGAATGAGGATCCTGTGTTTTTAGGAAAAGGCTGAACTATGTGAATCATGCTCGTCGTTTGGCAGACGGGGACTGGACGGGGGTGGACAGTGATGAAGAGGCAGAGGACTCTGGTAAAAGCAAGCGCCAGGATGAGGCAGAGGACGAAGGAATGGAGATTGAACATCGGAAAAAGTTGCCAAAGCACTACGCCAACCAGGTCAGCCTGCAGTAAATGGAGTGTTTGAGAAGTTTTATTACAAATGTGTCATGTAATACAATTCATATTACAGTTAAAGTAGCCAAAATGCTCTTTTATGATGAACATAATTCATGGTGGGGCTTCAGTGATCTCACTGTGTTTCTTTTAACTCTGGAAATACTGCTTGGGTCACAAATTACCCCACCGCCTCTTTCACCTCATGCCCTACAAGTACCAGGCATACAATTGTTTGCTAATTTTGTAACTTTTCACCTTTCATTGCTATGCACTACATGCTTACAAAGATCTTTTATTGTTCACTGGAGTTTGTCAAGCATCTAATGTCGCACCGAGTACCAGTGGGGTTATTTGTGACCCCACAACTAAATGAAAGGAATAAACCAAAGTAGTTAATTTTCCTCTGTTACATGCTTCTGTCAATCCAAATAAAGCTTGTGTTTAGAATTGACAAATATTAGGGCTGTAATGATGGTGCTAGCAGTACCATTCGAGATGCCATTTTGTTTCAAGTCATCCTCATGTTTACCACAGAATTAGGAATTATTAAAGGCTCCACACTGCTTCTTTTGCATTGAATCTGTACAGAGGGCCATAAGGAATCGCCACAGGCTGCCGCAGAATCGATTTTTCAGTTATCAGTTGACCATTGTACAAAACTAAAAACACGCTCTGGCCAAAAATGCACAAAACACGTTCAAAATGATCGGACACGCACGCCTTCTCGTCCAACATCAGTGTCTGATCTCACAAATGTGCTTCTGGAAAAATGGTCAAAAATTCGAATAAACACATTCCTTAACCTTGTGGAGAGCTTGCCCAGAAGATTTGAAGCTGTTCTAGCTGTAAAGGGTGGGCCGGCATCAGATTCAACTTTATGGGTTAAGAATGGGATGTCACATGAGTGTAAAGGCAGGTGAGCAAATACTTTTGGCAATATAGGGTATTTCTACGAAAGTACTTGCGTTAAGTGTCTATTTTAGTGGTGGGCATAGATTAATTTTTTTAATCTAGATTAAAATGGCTCATTTGAATTCTCCCGTAGGTCCCACCCCCCCAAATGACCCCAAGCCACCCTAAATATATAGTCATTATTCTACTATTTTTAAATTGTATATCCAATAATTTCATACAAGATATCACTGAGTGCAGATACACACTTTAGAAATAGAAACAGGACTATGAATTGAAATGAAAAATAATATGTCTAGCTGTCATTATTGAATTAAAATAATGTACTGGCTGTTGAAGCTGCTGTAGGTAGGCGGCGGGCATTAGGACCCAGGCGGAGCTACACGGCGCTACTTGCCAGATATGATTCAGATTTCGTGGCATGGTACAATGACCATTCACCTTCAGGTTGCCAAAATGTAAATGCCATTGCAGTAAACAGTAGTCAGCGTTCCATGTTTTTACATATTGTGATAGTTTTGGCTGGCTTCTGACGAGAAATACCTATACGAATATGTGGGGTCATTTTTGATTGCAAAAAAATCTGGTATGTCTAGGGTTAAGTAATTAAGCCTTCAACTCTCTTTACAGCTGATGTTGTCAGAGTGGCTGGTAGATGTGCCTGCGGATCTCAGCGCTGATTGGCTGCTGGTCATCTGTCCCGTGGGAAAGCGCTCTCTCGTTGTTGCCTCTAAGGTTTGGACTAATCAGTCTTTGTGAATTATGTAGGCATTAGTGCAAAACAGTGCAGTGATGTACTTTTCTATTTTATCCTTGACCTGCCTCAAAAATAAAGTTGGGAAAATAAGTTTGCTTTGTAAACTAGACCTGCAGTAGCCTTATTAATATTCAAGCAGACCACTCTTCCTATTGACCTTCCACACAGTTGTAAACATCTAGGGTTTTATCTGACTCATGGTTTTCCTAACAGAAAAACAGCCTGAAATGGGGCAGGGCACTTCTCATAAAAGTCTGTGAAAAAAACGTTTTCATAGACTGAACTTAGTTTGGGGCAACAGGTGTATTTTGGCCAAATCTTACCATCCAAACTAATGTTAACTGGTGGAAAAATAGTAAATGGTGCTCACACACAAACACAGATTTCTAACTTCCTGTTAGAAGCATTTACACTTCACACAGTCCTGAAATCTCTCAATCTCTCTTTTTCTCTCTCTCTCTCTCTCTCTCTCTCTCTCTCTCTCTCTCTCTCTCTCTCTCCCCCCCCCCCTTGCTTTCTTTCTCTCGCTCTCTTGCTTTCGCTCTCTTGCTGACAGTCTCTCTCTGTCTCTTGTCCTTTCTCTCTCTGTGTTTGTTGATTTGAATTTCTAATGAAAGGACATGAAATGTTAAAATATTGCTTGTAGAGAGATGATGGCACATGATGTTTGTGTAGGTGTGTGTTGGTTTAATATATATATATATATATAATTAAATTTTTAGTGGATGTTCAGTTATTCTGAACTGCTCAGTTTTCTCTCAGATATTCAGTTTATTTGTTGTTGATATTTAACAGGGTTCCACTGCCTCATACACAAAAAGTGGTTACTGTGTGAATCGTTTCCCATCTTTGCTACCAGGAGGGAACAGACACAACTCAGCCATGGGAAAAGGTGAGTACACCTTAATGAAGGCCCGAAGCCTGCGGGTTTTATTTAAAATGTTCCATATAGCATTGTCTAGTAGTAATCAGACTTAAATCCCCACAGATTACACCATCCTAGACTGCATTTATAGTGAAGTGGATAGAACCTACTACATCCTGGATGTGATGTGCTGGAGGGGCCATCCTGTATATGACTGTCCTGTGAGTGCATTTCTTTTTACAGCTTCACCCTTCACTTCTTCAGGTCATCTCAAGTAAAAGTGTCATTACTTTTCACTCTCTGGTATTCGTGATGTCTTGTTAAGTAAGGGTGATAAAAAGTGATGGAGGTTTCTACTGTAACAGACAGAGTTCAGGTTCTACTGGTTGCAGTCGAAGTCTGAAGAAGTAGAAGGACTTTCAGAGATTGGCAAACGGAACCCTGTAAGTACATAATAATGAAGAATCCCAGTTAAAAATAAACGATGCACTCATGTTCATTTACTATTTCTGATTTTCCGTATCTCTCTGCAGTTCCGTTTTGTGAGTCTGAGCAGCGTAAGCTGTTCAACAGAGTCCATCCAAAAGGCCTTGGCACATGAATACAGCTTCAGCGTAAGAGCAGTCATTTTTATGTGATTAAACTACTTTAACATGAAATTAAGATCTTTGAATTGTTTGGAGTCACATTTACAGGAGGCTGAAATCTTGAATATTCTCTTTATTTCCTTCATGAATCCAGTCTAGCGCTGAGTGAAAATTGAACACTTCAGTTATTAGTTATTATTACCTGGACATTTCAACTGGTGATATCAGCTCGTCTGATGAGTTACAGCTGTGGTCCAGTTGGTGATTATATTAGAAATAGAAGGTATAGAAACTGAAAAAGGCTCCATGACAGTGAGACACACTTTGGCATTAACCCTGCTGATTTATTCATGGCATTTCATAATGGAAAAAAACCTGTTAGATTCTTTGCTCAATTGAATTTAATCTTGGGTGATAAATCAAGATCTTGGGTGATGTCCAAATGTTTGGTGGTAAGTCAGTCTCAAACTGGAAATATGAAGGGGGGAAAAATAATGTGATCTTTAAATAAAATTAGTTTATGATACATTTTAACACAACTACTCGTCAGCATTATTGTCCTCCTCTCAATATTTTTCTTTTTTTCTTGGTCTATCCAAATGTTCAAGAGCAGCATCATTGACTTCCAGTTTCACTGCAAGTATGACATAACGGGTCAAATTCCCTTTTTACCCCGTTTTAGATTTTCAGAATCAGCTTTCTGTGCTAGAGGAAAATCTTTTCTTGTATCTAACTACACACATAAGCTCCTGCAGTTTGTGCCGTGCACAGATAAGTTAAATGTAAACCTTTTTTTGATCATGAATACTAGATATGTAAAAGAAAATGTTTTAGGTCTTTTTTCATTCCAAAGCCTTGGTAACCTGGTTTAAAACGAAGATCTGACTACCAGAAAGCTAAGACTGGGTTGTTGTTGGACCTTCCGACAGTACAATGATCCAAAATATATCTCCAAACACACAAAAACCATTCAGTGTATGTGTCTATAGTGAGCACAAACTCAAGCTTTTGGCCATTCCTGACCTAAACCCTACTAAAACCTGTGGTGTGATATAAAGAGAGGAGAGGTTCCAAATTGCGGAGTGGTTTCGTACTGCTCATTCTACACTGCCCAAACTCATCAAGCTGGCATGGTTTTGTTAAAACGAAATGATTTTGTTTAGGGTTTTAGTTTAGTTTGCTGTGTGGGATTAAGCTAATGTCTGTTCATGACTTAGACTTTCCTGTATATGTTTATATTTTTATCTATAGGTGGATGGCCTCCTCTTCTACCACCATGATACACATTACACCCCAGGCAGCACTCCTCTGGTTGGCTGGCTCAGACCCTACATGGTGGCAGACATCCTGGGCATTGAAGTGCCACAGTGCCCCCTCACCACCAAGCCTGACTATGCTAGTCACCAAATGCAGCAGATCCTGGAGCACAAGAAGCCATCTACTGAGGTCCGGCCTGCAGAGGAAAATGGTAGATATGAGCTAGAGCATCTTTCCACGCCAGAGAGCCAGACAGCAGCTAGCAACCAGAGAGAGACCATGGAAAGCTGAGAAGAAGAGTCCTGGAAGGAACACTACTGCAGACTTTAAACATACTAGGGTTAGAGGATTTGTGTGCAGGAAGTTTTGGAACCCCTGTTGAGTGGAGGCTAGCTTTGCTCTGTTTGAAGCAGAGGCTTTATAAAGCATTCAGTCTAAGGACTCCACAGTATGTGTGGAGCACTTTAGAAGTGATAATTGAATAAATTAGTTGTTAATCATTGATCTGCTGCAGGCAAACCTCTGACAATATGTTCCAGTGTTGGGCCAGTTTACTCTGGCAAACACATAATGGGGTGCAAAGCTGATCTGCGCAGCATGTCATTAAGTATTACTGTGCGTCTTATTTTTTAAAAAGCTGTTTCACCATGTCGGATTTTCCACTTTCACTTGGTGTCGTTCCAAAGACAGGCTTTCAGTTGCCCCAGGTCATTTGGATTTTTCCCTGCAGTTATTGCCTTGGAACTCCGTTATCTTCAGATCTTTACATGATAACTGAGACTAAATGTAAAGAAATTGTGTTTATTTTCTTCTATTTTCTGCTATTAGCAATATACTAAGCAGAAGCCACTGAACGTTATTGTCACACTATAGCATCATAACCTCAGTACAAAGTTAGAAAAACAATGGAAAATTGTAAAACCTGTCTTGATTTATCATCTGTACCCTGAGTCAGCGGAAATGAAGAAAGGCATGCATGTCAAATTACAGGTCAGGGCGTTATGCTTGAATGCCTTTTTCCTGTAAACCATTATATTTTAGATAAACTTTTAAATTCAGGCTCCATGCGCCAGACTTGTACATTTTTGAGTTTGGTACTTTTAAAGTATGTTTTTGTAAGCCCTGTTAATAAATTAACTGTACTGCTCATGACATTTCGATTGTTGGGGTTTTTTTTATCCATTTTATTCAAACATTCTGGAAAATAAACATTTAAATGAATGCAAGTCTGAGGATAATGTTTGTGTGTGTGTGTAATCTGGGAAGTCTGAAAAAAAGATGAGCACAAGACAAGTCTGCTGAACAAGCTCCAGTTCTCAGAACTGTGGAAGTGATCTGTAGAAACAGAATGGCGAAAGTTCTAGAGTTCTCGAAGCTGGTTCTAGTTTCATTTGCTTGACTGTCGCTTTCGTACGCAGAACTTCAGCAGTATGTAACAGTCGTCTCGCATGTGGCTGAAGGATCAGCAGTGCAAAAGGAGGGTTCGAGCTCGAGTGTCGTGTGAATTTAGACTGCAGTTCATGCTAATACTAGTCTTTGACTAACAAGTGTGTATATTCTGTCATATTAGTTATGAGGGTGTGTGCTTACTGCTGTTCAGAAATGAACTTAAGATTGTTATCAAAACATAGCCATGTTTGCTATAGCTGGCTGTTTTACGAGCAGTGGGGCTTTTTTTAAACCTGCCTGTTCCTGGAAAGCAGATGGTGACTAATACCAAAACAATTCTACAACCGCACACCTCTGACTGCACCATTTTGCCGGCTGTTAGACAGCAGCTATAACCTTGTTTTCAGTCATTTTTTGCTGCTGCTGCAGCATTTTCCACTTCTTTTTTCATGCTAATCTCATGTGCTCAGTTTACAGAATGAGGCACTTGTGCCTGACCACAGAAAATACTGTCGCCTGACCGTTACACCAACAAGGACTTCAATGCTACTGCATTAAAATTTATAGGCTTTAATATGGAGTTGGTCCCCCTTTGCAGCTAGAACAGCTTCCACTCTTCTTGGAAGGCTTTTAACAAGATTTTAGTCCATTCATTCTGTAGAGCATTTATGAGGTCAGAGAAGGCCTGGCTCACAATCTCTGCTGCAGTTCATCCCAAAGGTGTTGGCAGGGGTTGAGGTCAGGGCTCAAGTTCTTCCTTGCCAAACCATGTCTATGCTTTGTGCACTGGGACAAAAATGTTTGATGTGTACATGATGTCTGAGTTCTTATTTATGAATTCTCCTTATGAATGGCTGAGAATGCGAGCACTTTGAGAGCACAGGCGGACTTTACAGTGTTGGCTTCCTCAGGATGAGCCACTAGCATATGAGTGGAAGTTAAAAATAGCCTTGTTTGCTGGAGTTGGTAAACATGGGGAGATGCAGAAACTATGTCACTATGACACAAACTATGTCATATTAATTATTAACTTTATTTTTTAATGTGAATCCTCAAACCTATATTTTATGTGACTGTTTCTAGACACATTTGAGAATATATAAGGGAAATGCAATGGCAGCACTAACAGAGGCAGCACAGATGCACTTGTGCTAAATTGTGGCAAGAGCAAAAAGAAAGAAAAACAAAACGAAAGCTGGTTTAAGAGAAATGGAAGGTCACACGCTGCTTTCCAGGAACACAACTCCTGCATTCTCAGAAAGCTCTCGAGTAGCGCAGGCTTTGTCCAGGTTATTTGAAACGACAAGACAGTAATAATGTTGGGCTGTGGAGGAGGAACAGGAGGATGAGAAGAAAAGCCTGCTGATCTCATTACATCTGCCAAGGGAAGCATGAGAAAGATAAATTCAAAGTATTAATGCATGAGTGTTCTTTTAAAAAGCCCTTGCCCCATGTGACTGAGAGTCTGATGATGAAAACATCTCTTGATTTGAGTCTAGTTTCAGAAATAAATCCTCTATAGGCTTTGTTAAACCAGTACAAATATGAAAATTATTTGTAATCTAAAAATAATAATTGGATGAGGTCAGTTTTTTTTTTTAATCCAAATATCAACATTATCCTTCCGGATGTTCTGTGACTTTCCTTTTCATAATAAATGTATCCAGTACATTTACAGGTTAGAGGTTTATAGGATTTGGACACAGACCAAGAATACTAATACTAAACAATGATGTGAAACATTCTGTTGTTTTTAAGCTGTTTGTGTGCCTTTTTTCAGAATGATGTCAGAAAGAACAAAAGCAGTATGGAGGGACACTTTGGTGGGCAGGTTCAGATCTGCCAATCATGTCCGCCCACATAAAACTCAGCTCTTACTGGTCCCAACTTTACAGATGTTTATACTTGACCTCAGTCTTGAGGCCATTCATATTGATATATAATATATACGTAATTAAGTACACTATACGGACAAAAGTATTTGGGACGCCTGGCCATTACACCAACAGGAACTTTAATGACGTTGCATTCAAACACATAGACTTTTATATGGAATTGGTCCCCCTTTGCAGCTACAACAGCTTCCAATCTTCTTGGAAGGTTTTCCACAACATTTTGAAGTTTCTGTGCGAATCTGTGTTCGTTCATTCTGTAGAACATTTTTTGAGGTCAGGAACTGATGTTGGAAGAGAAGGTCTGGCTCACAGTCCCCTTTCCAGTTCATCCCAAAGGTGTTGGATGGGGTTGAGGTCAGGGCTCTGTGTGGGCCAGTCAAGTTCTTCCACACCGAACTCATTCATGTCTTTATGAAGCTCACTTTATGCACCGAGACACAGTCATGCTGGAATAAAAAAGGTTCTTCAACAAACTGTGCCCACAAATGAAGCATTAAGATGAAGCCCTTCACTGGAAGTTAGGGGCCTAGCCCAAACCACGGAAAACAGGTGTGTCCCAATACTTTTGTCCACATAGTGTATGTATATATTATATTTAGTATATTATAAACCCTAATAATTTGAGTGATTGTATATAGAATCTGTTGCAGAGCATGTTCAAAAGCTGCCCCCCTCTCTCTCTGGTGGGATTTTTATGAATGAAGCTGAGAGGGGCGTGGGGATGAGGAAGGGGAGGACTGGGGGGGCTGCACTGCCCACGTGTGACCAGTAGAGGGTCTCATTTGAAGCTCTGAGTTTTTTTTCCGTGCTCCATTTCCCAGCTAAAGATAAAAGCTTCAAAATCCGACGAGAGCCTTCCAGAGGTGTTTCTAACTTTTTATCCATCTAAGAGAGCTGGTTCAGCCTCGGACTGGACCGCAACTGCCGCTGCAGCTAGCATGAAGATGATGGTTTGATCAGAATCCACCCAGACTTTCCGTTTTGTTTTGTTTTTTGTGTTTTTGCTGCCGTTTTGCTGCTTGCGCATCTGAATTTCAGGGTCGTTTTCTCCAGCTGAAATGAGCAGTCTGGTCTCGGCAGCTCCTACGATAGGCTGCTGAGTCGCTCCATGTTGTTATTTTTCTGTGTTTTTCGTATTTACCTTTGATTTTAGCTGCAGGAGTCGTTGATACTGAAAGCTAACT
This sequence comes from Brachypetersius altus, assembly GCA_037974465.1. NCBI lineage: Eukaryota > Metazoa > Chordata > Actinopteri > Characiformes > Alestidae > Brachypetersius > Brachypetersius altus. Next base: position 15,513,327 of record JBBPDB010000128.1, on the reverse strand, counting down.
AAGTAGCAGGCCAGCCATAGTCTGTGTCTGAGAGAAAACGATAGAAAAAGACAGAGATACATCGATATATATTTAGATATGTATAGATATATATCGAGAGAGAGCGAGAACGATAGAGAGTCAGATATATAGTCACCTAGGTAGACATAGATATATAGATATATATATATATATATATATACACACATATATAGAGAGAGACACAGGGGCTGACTGACAGACAGACAGACAGAGTCTGAATTGGCCTTGTTAGGTCATATTTTTTTGTGAACGTTTTTAAACGTTTTTAACGGTTCAGTCGAGCTCCCCATCCGGAGGGGAAAAAGACAAACCCGAGGCTCTAACAGCTGGAACGGGCTCGGAGAATGGCTGCCACTTTATCAGCCGAGGAGGAGCAGGTAAGTGGAAAAAGACTTTATAAAACCAAAGAGAGAAACATACAGGTGCCATTAGACCAGCAGCAGTTTTAACGGACCTACTGAAAGAACGAGCTGTCTGCTCCTTCAGGGATTTCCTAGAAAACACAGGGAGTGTGGCATCAATATGTGGCATTAAGTGTTCAGACAGACACACAGACACTCACGTTCATATGCATAGTCATATACATACATTCATAAACACACACACGCTTATATATGCTCATACTTAGTCATATACACGCATGTACAGTAATGTACATACACTCATACACATTTGTACACTTGCATACACGTTCATAGACCTGCACACACACACACACACTCTCACTGCCTGATGAGACAGATCACTGACTGCTATTTGAGATTTTTGTGCAAGCTCAGGGTCACTACACGTTAATGATAGTGAGGACACCAGGAACCCGGTCATCTTGATTTCACAATATTTCCATGAAGAGAAAGTTTTTCTTTTTTCTTTTCTTTGTTTTTTTAAGAACAGGCTGAAATCTCCTAAAACAAGTGTCTTCTCTGCATTTAGGCTAGATAGAGGATGTCATCTTGGAGAAGTGAGTTCATAAACCTGATGCAGACCTGGCAAATAATATTTCAGTGTCAGAGATGGGATTCCTGTGAATAGTATTTGAAGGGAAAAAAGGTTTTTAATCACATGTGGACCCTGTGGTCTATTAATGGTATATCATTTATTAGACTGGCTTATAGAATTAGTGATGTCACTTCTCCACTTTCTATATTCATCTTAAAGGTTGAAAAAGGCCAAAAAAGAAAGTGGAAAGCAGCAGCTTTGATGGTGATGTGCCAGCAGTTCCTGTCAGCAAACGGACAGTGTTTCTATAAAAGAGGGCCTCAAACAGGAAACGGACATTATATAATGCTTGTCTGTTATTTACAGTGCTTGTGTGTAAGCGCTTAAAGGAAAACATAAAGAGAACGGGCTGAAATGTTCAAAATCCATTTAGACAGTTAAGGTTAAGATTTGCACGCCGGTGTAAGTGGAGTGAGTGATTTCCTTTTTTGTGCTTGCAACCTGTTCTGAAAGGCTTAATGAAGGATCAGTGCTTCTGGATGTGAACAAAGCTCTTCTGTCATTTCTTTCCTGCTTTTGCAGCTCATTTGAATGAGGCCCAGCCTTATCGGCCATCTCTCAGACTCCTTCGGCTCACCTCTCTGGGAGAGGAACAGAGTTACACTGATCTCTTTCTCCCAGCAGCATCTGTCTGCCAGTTTGTGAATGAAACTCTTTTCAGTCTCCTGAGATGGCAAGTCATCCACTCTGCCATTTGAGGATAAGTGCAGGGTAGTGGGACTTATCTGAGCAGTTTCCTGATAGTATGGCTGGGGTGTGTGTGTGTGTCTGTGTGTGTGTTGTGAGGGTAATTACATCTGAGGCTGGACATGTTTGGAGATGGGGGGTGCCCAGAGGGAGCAGCAGCACAGCAGAGTGAGCACGCTCTGAGGCAGCTGCTAAAAGCATTTCTACTGAACGAGGGCTGCAGGGGGGGTAGGCGGGAGGAACCATCTCCCAGGCAGCAATGGGGCAGGGGGTGAGGGGGTGAGTGTGAGAGAGAATAAGCGACAGAGAAGTGAAACACACATGGCTGGAGCTGACGACCGTATCGACCAACATCAAAATAGACAGGACTGGCAACCTGTGTGTGTGTGTGTGTGTGTGTGTGTGTGTGTGAGAGATCATGTTTGGGCGAGTGCAGATTGACTTCTAAACATTTCAGAATCACTCAGTGAACCACTATATTATGCTACAAGTCCTGTAATATTGCATATGTGGTTTCCACATGGTATCAGATTTCAGGGATTTCTTACCATTTACTTATGAGAGGATGTCTTATCCTTTTAAGGTCCTGAGACATGCATTTCTGGAATGTTGTGGAGTGTCTGTCCCTTGGGACAAGACGGGTTTTTTCTTCTTTCTTTCTAAGTGGTCAGTACAAATGGATGTGCTCTAGGACAGAGCCAAGTTGAGGAGAGGAAGAAAAGTGTCACATAAAATGTACATGTATGGACATCATTTGATAAAACACTTTGGGGGATCAAGTGTGGATTAACTGAAAGAACGCACTTACAGTAAGCTTATAGTGAACGGTATTAATCACTGTTTGGAAAGTTCATTATGAATGGATTGCCGCCTTTTGGCAAATTCTCTATTTGCTTACAAATCTGGTTGACTCAGCATGGTTTCCACAGATGATGACAGAAATCTCTCCTCCAGAGTTTCAAAATTAAACTACAACTGCTGACTAAGCAGATGAACTGTCCACTTAAATTTTGCTTAGAGGTGCCACAGACTCGATAGCAGCTATTGGGTCTGATATTAGAGATGCTGGGGAGGGGTATGAATTCAGTCCTTTAACAAACCTAGCCTGAAATAGCTCACACTCGCACACTGATGTCCTGTTGTGCTGTGTGTGTCTTCCTGTGGGCTAGTAAGAGCATTTGAGAAGTTTAAGCATGGTGGCCTACTTTTAGATCCTTATCTCAATGGGAAATTCCCCTGATTCTTTCAGATTTCTTCATCGTTAAGCAAGATTTCAAGCTTTTGAGAAATCAGTAAAACTTCCCACATGTGCAGTGCTTCCATTTAAAAAATTAAAGAACAATTTTTATTAGTTGGAAAACATTCTAATCTAATTCTGAGGTGTGTGTGTGGGTGTGTGTTTGTGATTAGGGTTTTTCCGGAAGTTACTTAAATGTAATGGCAGTAACCCTTTATACTTTTCTCTCTCTCTCTCTTTCTCCTCCCCGCATGGATATCTGAGCCTGTGCAGTAGACTAATCTCAGCCCACACCACACACACACACACACACACACAAGCACACACACACACACACACACACACAAGCACACACACACACAAGCACACAGAAGCATTGATCCATTTTAGGCCTCTGTTTGTTGTACTGTAAAGCACAAAGAATGCGGTCCCTCAAGGCAGAGCCAAACCTAAACTTTTAACCATCTGCCGTCATATACATTAAACACGACATAGCGCTGCACAGTCTACATACAAAATGTGGAGACTAGTTTGTCCAGTACATGCCACATGTGCTTGATCGTCCTGAGATCTTTAGAATTTGAAAGCCAAGTCTACAGTTTGGACACTTTTTGCAGTGTGGCAGGACACATTATCCTACTTAAAGAGAAACAAATTGTGTATTTGGTCTGCACTAATATTTAGGTAGGTGACACGTGTCAGTGTAGCATCTGCTTGATTAACAGGACCCAAGATTTCTTAGGGGATCTCTGTCATGAGCGTCATACGCCTCTGCTGGTTTGTAGTTTTCCCATTATGCATCCTTGAACCAGAAGATTGAGTCAGACAGGCTAGCTCCATACTAACACACCACAGCACACTGTGTGTGAACAATGTGAAATTCTTTCTCTGCATTTAACCCGTTCAGCAAGCGAAGCAGTGTACAGCCAGGGAGCGGTGTATGGGGGACAGCATTTTGCTCAAGGGTACCTCGGTGGTGCCACTGAGATTCATACCCATGGCCCTCTGATCACATGGGCAACTCCCTAACCACTAGACCGCCAGCTGCCCAGTGGAGTGTTGGAGGTGCTCTGCCCCAGTCATCTAGTGTCACTATTTGGTCCTTGACAAATTAACTCCTAATTTTCTTTCATCCAGTCCATCACTGTCAAGAACTGACTGTTTCTTTGCTGCCTAATATATTCCACCCCTTGGCAGGTGCCAGTGTACCAACTTAATTTCATTCACTTCACTGGTCCGTGGTTGTGGCTGATGAGTGCATGTGTGTGCGCATGTGAGGCCACCTTCCAGGCCAGTGAAAGAGCTGACTGCTGCGGCTGCGTCTCCTGCTTTATAATCAGCACAGAGCGCAGACCCTTCACACACCCCAACAAAAGGCTTCTTTCAGAATAAACTGTTTATCTTACTGATGATCTGCACCAGCCAATCACACAGCTCACTTCCGTAAGCAGCAACACATTAGGACACTCGGGGTCTGTCCACACACTGTTGATGCTTCTTGATTTGACAGTTTGAGAAAAGCTATGTAGGTTAATAGATTTGGGAAATGAAGATACAAACAGACTCGATTGGGTGTGTCTGTTTTTAGCCTACTAACCTGCATTTCAGACTTTTAAATAGTGGGCAATTAGCCTATTTTTCTCCAAAGTCCACTGGAAATACATAGAATTGTCTGTTTCTCTTCTGTTGTAAGGAGCATTTTAGGAGACTCGATATCTGCTTTGTGTGCAGTATTAATATCTGACTGAATTGAGCTCTGTTTCCGGCAGCCCTACCTGAACTATGTGTTGATGCAAGCGCTCATTGCAGCTGTATTCATTTGATGAGTCTGATGCTGGTGAAGAAACTTGTGAATAACTTGCTGCTGAAAAAGAAATGTGATATTTAAAGCCTTTCAAACAAATACCAGACTATCTATTCTAATGTGAAGCTAAAAGATTGTTTAACCTGTAAATGGTTTTCTAAATGCGTGACATGAGAGCTGAGAGACTGAAAGATGGCTGCATGTGTTGCTTTTGTGTTTCAGGCCACTAAACAGTTCCTGGAGGAGATCAATAAGTGGACCAGTCAGCACGGCGTCTCTCCTCTATCCTGGGATGTGGCCGTTAAGTTCCTTATGGCACGAAAGTTTGATGTCCTTCGGGCCATTGAGCTCTTTCACAGTTACAGGGTATGTGTAATTGTCTCTGTTCTGTGTGTGTTAGGAACCGTTGGTGAGTGTCTTGCATGTACAACACTAATTATCTAAAACAGTCTAAAAGGATGTATAGAATAGACACATTTGTTTAAATACTGTAAAAAAAAATGCGTTCAAGGATAACTGATGGGGAGCTAACTGCAATCTTTTCATATGTTGTTTGGCACATCAAGTATTTGACTTTGGAATTAAACAGTCAAAAGTAACTGCCAGCCTCAGATAGTTCTTAGCAGTTAGGCCTCGTCCACACGAACGTTTGAAATGAACGCGCTCTGAACGCCATAGACGTTTTTGTGGCGTTTGGTCGCGACGCTTGATCGACGTCAGCAAGGCGTTCAAATGGCGTTAGTCTGACGCCGTTTAACGCCAGCCTGACGCCCGATCTGTAGTTTGGTGTATTCACCTGTGGGGGCAGTT
>JBBPDB010000128.1:15477339-15507669 GCA_037974465.1 Brachypetersius altus | reverse complement strand
TTTGCGGCAATGAGCAGAAAAACGGGCGGCGCTCAATAAGCGCTCACCTGGCGTCACGAACGCCAGAAAAACGCCTGGTTCAGACGTCCGTGTGAACGAGGCCTTAGCTGTGTTTCTGAAATGTTTGTCCAAGAAAGTGCATCACTTAAAACTACATGTGCAGTGCAAATCGAAACTGTAAAAATACAAATACAAAAGGAAAGAAGAGCTCTCATGTATGTCTGGTACATGAGATGTATATGACGGAAACTTCAGCCAAAGTCTTTCTGCAGTTAGGAGGTTCTTTGGCCAATTCCCATACAAACAAAGCTGGTTTGAATCACGAGTATTTTTTAGATCTTTTGTTTAACTGACAGCATTTCAGTGGGATGGAGGTGAGGATAAATGATGTGTTTCTGCTGGTTAAGCTGCTATGTTGCTCATTTATTCCCGTGTTTTGGCTCATTGTCATGTTGCATAACACAATCCGTCCCAAGCTTTTAATCAAACATACAGTAGATCGCCTGACTTTGTTTCTTTTTTAAATATCACTGACTCTGTCAGCAATTGTGTGCTATACAGTGTCTGACACATCAGATCTGCTGGCCATCATTACACTCCCTCCATCACACTTCAGTGTTTGTTACAGATTGTTGTGTACATTAACATGCCCATAGCAAACTGTAGACAGTATGTTTTAATGATGTAATTGTGAAATTTTAAATAAGACATAAATGATTTGATTATATTATAGTAAGGAGTGGTTTATGCACAAACCCAGATAATTCCATAGGGTTTACAAATATGTCCATTCAAGGAACTATACATAATTTTGGAAATATTATATCAGTGTTATCCCATGTGTAGTAGGCATGTAGCTCTCCTAGCTGTTTTTGACCTTTTTGAGTCAAAAGTCTGAGCCTGCGCAGTGCTTATAACAAATTACAGTAGTCCCCCGCTTTTCACAGGGGTGACATTCCAAGAGCACCCGCGTATAGTGAAGAAATAGGCTCTATACCAGTGGTGGTGTGTTTTGAGTAAAAAAAAAAAAATAGTGTAAAGCCTAAATATGCCCTCAAATATGCTCCCAGAACACTTTGTCATTTTAAACTCAGTTTAATGTGTCACCCTTAAAGAAAATGTGAAGGTAAACCCGTATTCAAATTTTCATTCCCAGCCCAGATATGCAACTGAGCAAAAGTATTGGGGCACCTCTGCGAGGTGAACGGGCCCCCTTGTGTGAAAACCTCCAGAAAAACTTATATTTATTGCCACAAAAAAACAAAAAAGTGTAAATATTTGCAGTTTTTGCGTTATTGTGTGGATTTCTACATAAAACTTATGAATTCGGTTCTCAAAAAAAATCTGCGCGTGACTGAATCTGCGACTCCTGATCCGCGTAAAACTGGGGGATGACTGTAATCAAAATACTGAAACCACATGTGAGATGATCATTAACCGAGTTATTGTTTAAAACAAAGCATTTTAAACAGATGTTTTCAGAACTTTGAACCTATCACCCAAGTTTCCCTTTTTCTGTATATATTGAAATGTCTTTATTGTTGGTATTATATGCACATTTTGTACATTGTATTTTTACATACTGCATTTCATGTATATTGCTTCTGGTGTGTCGGAGAGCTTTCAAACAGGTGTTGTATTTAGATACAATGACACTTAAGCTTATCTTCTATTCAAAACAATAATTAAAGCAGTGTTTGTTTTTATATGAATGAGCTTTTCATTTCTCCCTATTTGCAAACTGAAGCTTCATATTTGAACCTGATCCTAATGGCAAACCTCAATCTTGAAAGGGTTAAAAAGCTTCACTAACTATTAGACGTTAATTAGCTTGTACAGGCCATTATGCTAATTCCGTATGACTTATGCATAATGAAAAGACTGAGCTGTTAATTTTGTTCCATGTAGCTCAGCTGAAATCGAGGGGGGGTTGATGCAGTGGAAGAAACGGCAAGTAATTCAGAATCAAATCGGCCTTAACCAGAGTCATTACGGGGGAGAGAATGGAAAGTTCCCAAAGCTTTTGTTCGGTCTCTAATTGCTTTAATAGCCGCCAGTACGTGGCTGGATTCTGCAGGCTGAATTAGGCCCGGGGAGCTTTCTGAGCGAGCCTGAACCATCCATCATGGGTATTCCTCTCCCACAGGAGAGCCTGCAAGGGCTCAGCGTTTCAGATCATGTCTGCAGGAACTCATTCTTATGATGGAGCTGCTATTCAGAGAACTAAAACTCCTCTAAAGGAACAGAAACTCCGCTTCACTTTGCAGATGCACCATGCCTCTGCATTGCACAGGGTTTCCTTTATCTACTTTTTGTGGCCATTCCACTATAAGCATTGTTAAAAATATGCCAGTAAATTGAATCATCATTGATGAGATCACTGATGAATTTCTTTAAGGGTTTTTTTTCTTTTTGTGAAGTCAGATAATGAGCAGCCATTCAGCCTGTAATACATAAATACAAACTGTCTTCTATCAAATCTACGAACCTTAGAAAGTAGATATGCCAAGAAACTATTACCTATTTTCTAATATATATATATAAACCAGTATTTTATTTCTTAAAAGTATTTTATAACTGATTGACTTAAGAGTCCAAAATTATGCAATCACGCTCTAACTACGTAAACAGTTGCTGCCCCACTGCTAACATTGTGACAATACTAATGTGTGCTGTTTTTAGACTACATTTGATACGGGATTGAATCAGATTCAGTCTTTTTATTTCCTCCAATATCTGATCTAGAAATGTCTTAATGATACTGATATGCATCTCCATTATAAAGCTAGCAACAGTTTTGTCTGCCGTTTGGTCAGCGGGGAGGTTTAAACTGGCATATTGTGTTTTCATCATGTTAAATATTCAAGGTTTTCTTACAGAAATATCTTCTCCAAGGAGCTTCATCTCAGTAACAGTATTTCGGTCCAGTAAAGTAAAGGGGGCAGAGACTAAATGAGACGAGTAATTATGTCATTCTTTTCTTTCTTCGGTGGCAGGAGACACGACTGAGGGAGGGCATCGTCAAACTGCAGCCACAGGAAGAACCACTGCGCTCTGAGCTGCTCAGTGGCAAGTTTACCATCTTGGTGAGTACTGAAGTCACCAGCTCCTGCCTCAGAGTATGTAAAATATCTGCTCTTGGGGAACATCATTGTAGATTTGCAAATCAGTAAAAAAAGATTTTGCAGACTGTCACCTGCTCCAAACCTAATCCAAAGTAGATCAAGCCAGACTGAAGGCTGAAAGTGTTCCAAGGTAAAGTCCTGTGTATTTGTTTTACTACACCTTATTGTAAAATAAAAGAAACCTGTAAGGCTTGCTTTATGCTGTGAAACTTTCTTGCAACTTTAGTTTGTGCAACAGTTGCAACTCAACCTCTTGAAACAGCCAATGACAATAACATGACATCATTTCTTTGTTGATTTTACCAAATCATCAGACAAGAAAACAAACAGAACATTGTTTATTAGAGAGTGAGAGAGACAGATCTTTTAGATTAACTTCATGCGAGGTTGGCAAGTTTGAAAGTTTGCGTTTCCAAGCCATGAAAACAAATATTGAGTTTCTCAAAGCTAAGGTTCCTGTAAAATGCTGGATTGAGTAGTAGTGGTAACAGTTGATCAAATGACCGCATTTGCACTGTTTATTCTTTTAGCCTGCTGCATAACTTTTACATAATGCTTCTCTATGAGCCTGTAGTGCTTTTAGGAAAGTATTAGATACACTTTAGGTAGGTTATACTCATGTGTCTATGCATAGATATAGAAAAGGTATTGGGGTGCCTGACCTTAATTGACATTGCATTCACTATGTATGTATTATGTAGTTGGTCCTGCTTTGCAGCTATAACAGCTGACGTTCTTCTTGGAGGGCTTTCCATGTTTCTGTGGGAATTTGTGCTCATTCATTCTGTAGAACATTTATGTGGCACTGATGTTGGACCAGAAGGCCTGACTCATAATCTCTGTTCCAGTTCATCCCAAAGGTGTTGGATGGGGTTGAGGTCAGGGCTCTGTGTGGCCCAGTCAAGTTCTTTCACACCAGACTCCTTCAGCCATGCCTTTATGGAGCTCACTTTGTGGGGCTCAGTCATGCTGGAATAGAAAAGGGCATTTCCCAAAAATGTGTCCACAACGTTGGAAGCGTGGCGTTAAAGTATTGGCATGCTGAAGCATTAGAGGTCCCATGACATGCTGATTTTTTTTATACTTTTATATAGGTCTTAGTGGTCCCCTCATACTGTATCTGAAGTCTCTTTCTGAAATTCAGGCTTGGTGCAGCATTACAGCCACTTGGAGCCAGTCTAACAATGAGATTTCCCTAGAATGTGCCGTTCCTGTGTATATAGCTTTAAATGATAATGGGGAGGAGAGAGGCGGAGCGAGGTGGAGGGTGGGGGAGAGGCCAACTTGCGGTAACGATGACATGCGCTAATGTTTACAGTGTATAGCAATGGCTACTGCAGTCACGTAGCTGGTAAAGGACAGTTGTATTCGTCTGTAGTGAGATTCAGGACATTTCCTTGATGGCCAAGCAGTTGAGATCAGTGCCTATAATTTTATCTATTCTCGTCTGTTTGCAGAGATGCTCACTCATAGTTTCAATAAGGGAAAAGGCGAACCAGGACTCGCGGATACAGTCACGATTATATATTTTTTTGAGAACGAACCTGATCGTTTTATGCGGAAATCTCCAAAACAACGCTGAACCTGCTAATTTTTTTTGGCAATATGATTTGTTTTGGGTTTTTTTTTAAATCATTTTAGTTCTAAATGATTCAAAATATCTAATTTGCTACAAACATAAATAGTAATCCAAATATATATTCAGCTAAATTCCCCTATGCCGCTCAAACGCCCTGCGCCTTCTGGCAATGCAGCTCAGCATCTTGGGCGAGAATTACAGGCAGACGGCCGTGGTTTGGAGCTGGGGACCGGCAATCCGCACCTCCCCAAAAAATTTCATTGTGTAAAACCTAATTATGTCCCAAAATATGCTCCCAGAACACTTTAATTTCATGTTATAATCAGTTTAATACATTACCCTTAACAAAAATATAAAGATAAACCCAAATCCCTAATGTACAGTTTGCACAGAAATCCTGCAGTGCTAGAATGTAAATACTGATGTTACCCCTGTATAGTCTGTGCTGTAATTCATACACAGGCGTTTTCTTTCTTTCTCTCTCTCTGTCTGAGACAGGCATACCAAAGAAAACACCCGTGTATGAATTACAGTGCACTCTGTACAACGGTAATATCGGTATTTACATTCTAGCACTGCAGGAGTTCAGTGTGAACTGCATAGTACAGTACACTTTAGGGAAGTGTGGTATAAACTGAGTTTAAAATTTAATTAAAATGTCCAGGGACCATATTTTGGGGCATATTTAGTGTTTACACTATTATAATAGGCATTTTAAGAAATGTTTTTGACAAACAGAATAACGCAATTTTTCACTGTATGCAGGTGCTCTTGGAACATAACCCCCACGAATAGCAGAGGATTACTGTACAGCAAAGCAACAAAATTATATAGCATTAAGTTGTCCGAGGTTTGAAGCTGAACCAAGGAGACTTGGAACTGATCCAGACTTAATTTTCAGGCGTTCAGCAAGACCAGCTCTGTATTGTGTCGGCGCATTTCCAGAGAAAATAAAACGAACCCACTGGTTCTTCAGAGGCTAAAAAAATACATTTGTGCACATTTGTACATCTAAGCAGTGAGCAACTGCCATGCTTCACGCGTTTGCAAGCCATGATGTCTCTACAGGCAAAAGTGGTCTCTCACACATAGCACTGACAGTCAGTGGAGCTAATTTTTTAGGGCAGGAGGGTGAAATTCTCTGGGTGGGCAAAGCATGAGAAAGGGGAGGTAACCTTTCCCCATATGACGACATACGGGGCCAAATTCCAGATCTGACCTGTCGTCCTCTCAACGGCGGAGCGGGATGATCAAAGCACTCTTTACACCTATCGCCATTTCTAGCCACTGCAGGACCACAGGCAGGCTGCGGGAACTCATATTAATGTTAAAAAATAAAGTGAAATGTAAGATTATGCCCTTCACTGGAATACAGGGGCCTTGCCTAAACCCTAAAAAACAGGTGTGTCCCAAAACCTTTGTCCAGGTGACTTCATAGTGAGAACAGTATGGCTTCGTAAAGCTGTACAAGCTGTTGATATGTCTAACTCGTGGAGTAATCAGATGTTTTACAAGCAACTTTTTAAAAATTTGAAGTGATGCCACTCACAACTTGCGCCTGTCTCAACTGAGACATGGTGGCGTGTCAGAGAGTGTGTTTTATATGTCAGATATGATTGTAGTTTATTTGTGATGAGGCTTTATCACAAACTACATTCTGTCATAAAACTATTAGCATATAGAGCACTTCTCTGTCTTTGACCAATTTATTCAGTGATTCTGAGTTAGTGGGTGTCCGGCTTCAATGGATACGTCGCATAAACAACGTAAAAACACAATTACTCACCGGCGTCAGAATGTAACGCTACAAATCAAGTTGAAAGCAAGGGGTGGGTGGAGGATACGATTATATTGCTTACATTTCTCAGGCTTCATGGAAGACTATGATTCATCAGAGCACTCCCATTTGTCAGGAACATCTGAGGTGAATAAGCATGCTTGCACTGCCCTGTGGAAATGTCAATGGATTTGTCAGGGTGTGTCAGTGAGGAGAGTGAGGCCAGTCTGAGATGATGATTGCTTCTGTGATTTATGTAGCACTGCAGTGCCGTTGTTAGCCAAGGGTGTGCCAGAGCCGCTGACAGGAGGAACAGATAGCAGTTTGAGATTATGCTGCAGTAACCTGCGTTAATTCTCTAAACAGAAGAATTTACACGGTTGCTTGTACAGTGAGCATTCATTCACACTTTCATTCACAAAGACTGTAATGTACCTGCTGTGCGACAACGATCCCTCTCCTCGCTGGCACTGGATCGATTGATTGAACTGATGTCTTCCTCTGGTCCTCTCTGCATCCTGCCAGCAGTATTTATAGTCCTGTATCCCCAGTAACTGAATCCTTACTTCAGCCTTTGAGGTCAGTGTTTCCTAAACAGCAGAGCAGAACCAGTGTCAGATCCACAGCAAAATGTTGTTGATGTCACTGTGTCACATTATAACTTGATATACGTGACCTCGTTTATGTTCCAGTCAGTAAAAGCCGTACTGAAGGTTGACTGGGGGGCATTCATTCATAGGGGCTTTATTGTTTTATGGCTTTACTTTTATGCAATATTGTTATAAAAGATTGAACATTCATTGATTTGATACCGGTTTATACATTACATCATTCAAATGTTCTGTGATCACATACATTTTAATATTAAGTTTTAATATTAACTTTGGCACAGAAGTCACAGAGAAACCCTTTCTTTGTGTAGTGTAGTTATAATCTGAGTCCTGATCTGGTGGATTGGCAGTTAAATCAGCCCTCTACCTCATATCTCGGCTACTCTGCCCCCCTGTGGACACATCAAGAACATCACCTGAGCTACATCAATGTTGTGATGTAATTTTCTATGATGTCATTTTTTATAATGAGAACTTTTTTCTTGACTTAAATGGCAAGCAGGATGTGTAGGTAATGGACCTTATTAGCTTTTACTTTATGGTTTGCGAGCAGGTCTTTTAACCTCGAAGGTGTGGATGTGGTCTACTTATAAACAGTTTTTTCAGACTTTTTTTTTTTTTAAGTAGTATTTTCTGATTTTTTTAAAAAAATCTGTCTTTCTGTATGTGTGTGAGTCTAAACTAATACTTGAAACGGCATCTTTTTAGGGAGTAAGGGACCCCACAGGTGCTTCTATAGCTCTGTACACAGCCAAGCTGCATCACCCCAATAAAACCGGCAACCACGTGGTGCTACAAGCTCTTTTCTACCTGCTAGACCGAGCAGTGGAGAGGTTAGTCTGTTTTGCAGTCATGCTGAGTGTTACAAAAAAGAAGAGAATTATTGCATGTACAGTATAATGTATGGTTTTGCACTCTGGTGCAGTTGATTTATTTCAGCACACACACATTAAAGTTGAAGGCATAAATACTGGGTTCCTCTCAACTGTGCTGTCTTTCTCACTGCCTCCCTACAGCTTCGAGACCCAGAGGAATGGCCTTGTGTTCATCTATGACATGGCAGGATCCAACTATAACAACTTTGAGCTGGACCTCAGCAAGAAGATCCTCAATCTACTCAAGGTTGTTTTCACTATTCCCACGCATTTGAACAGGTTGAAGATTTTTAGAAAATGAATTGGTAGGGATTGACCCCAAATATTCACCACATTTTAATCTCCATCTTTCTTTGGAGTTTATTCTCATGGTGATCAAAAAAGGCAATTAAAACCAAATGATACGGATAGTGTCCAAATACTGTATGAACCATCTAAGAGGGTCAAATGTGTTCCTCTGTGTACAGGGCGCATTCCCTGCCCGGCTAAAGAAGGTGTTCATAGTTGGAGCTCCAGTCTGGTTTCGAGTGCCCTACAACCTGCTGAGTCTGCTGCTGAAGGAGAAACTTCGAGAAAGGGTTAGACTGTTATCAACCAAATGCACAAACTGCTGATCACTGAATCATCACTGGCTCATTCCTGTCCAAGCAGTGATTATTGCTCGTTCTTTAAATTTGACTCTGACTCTGTGCTCCTGGCCTTTGCAGGTCCAAATGGTGAAGATGACGGACCTGCGGCAGCACCTGCCCAGAGACTGCTTGCCAGAGCACCTAGGCGGCTGCCTGGCGCTGGACGTCCACAGCTGGAACCACCGACTGCTGGTGGAGCAGAATGGACATGTGGACCCTGTTGACGAGCTGGTGGGGATTCCCTTAGACGATTCTTCTGTGCACATGCCAGGCCCTGAGGCTGCGCGGCTGCCAGAGTTCGTGGCTCACCTGGCTCGAGCCCAACGCAGTGGCATCTACCAGGAGTACGAGGAGCTCCGTAAAGAGCAGCCTCCTGGAACTTTCCACTGCGCACTGTGAGTGACACCGCTCACTAATGCACACCTCCATCACATTTACAAGTGGACACAACTCTGGTCCTTTAGGGCCAGTGTCAAGCACCTTTTGGTGATTTCCTTGCTCAAACACACCTGAATCTACTCATCTGTTAATTGCCAAGTGTAGTAAGTGTGTTTGACACCAGCATTCCAGGTTCAGACCTTAGACGTTAGAACGGCATTTACAGCATCGGTAGACAGTAACCAACAATCCAGAATTTAACAATGATTTATTTCAGTGTTATAAATATAAACATTAGTGAGTTATGCTAATTCAGTATTATATACATTAAAAAAACATAGTACACACATTGTGTGCAGAAAATATTTATTTTATTTTTCACCAGAGGCCTATGCTAATGATCACAGTTATACTTATCTGATATATAGGCTTGATGCATCAGGTTGGTATTAGTTAGCTAGTTGTCATAATAAACTGGCTTCTCTCAGAAAAAAAAATATAGAAGGTTCCAGTTACCAAAATTGCATTTTACACAATATGTGTATTAGTATAAAACAATGTTGATTACTATAATTCCATCAAGATAGTAAAAATGTATCAAAAGTAGAACTTTTGTGCAATACAATAAGTCAAAATTCAGAAATATAATCATATTATGCAGTTTGTCCTTATCTGATGCATGTAGACCAGCCTGCACGCTTACTTGTTACACACCCAGTAGTGTCCCTGAGTTTTGCTAAACTTTTTAATGAGAATTGTTTTAAACCCCTGCAGAGCTGCCTACAACCAGGAGAGGAATCGTTATGGTGATGTCCTTTGTCTCGACCAAACACGTGTACATCTGAAAGGCAGAAGGAACGAGGTTTGTATCAGGTTGAAAGTTGGGTCGTCTTTTTTGTTTTCCACAGTGCAGCGTGTGAAATATTCGAGCGGCATCTTCAGAATATTTGCAGTAATGCCTAATTACCATTTAATTAGCATCTTGCTGAGTAAGTTTTCTATTCTTAGAGATCAGACTACATCAATGCCAGCTTCATGGACGGCTACAAACAGAAGAACGCGTACATTGGAACTCAAGGTACATTAGAGCAGTGGTTGGACATTTGAACTTTGAGGTAGTTTTCAGTTTGGCAGGCCGTTCACATGTGGTTAGTTTAAATAGAGATGTGATCTGGTGACTGACTCTACACAGGACCGCTGGAGAAAACCTACGGAGACTTCTGGAGAATGGTGTGGGAGCAAAGTGTGCTGGTCATCGTCATGACGACAAGGTGAGACATGAGTCTCCCACACATAACAAAAACAAAATGTTGGACTCAGTCATTACACGTTTTTTCACATGAAATTACAAGAAAGATAACCGATGTAAGATTCTCAATCTTCTTTTAGACTGTCATAGAATGTTTCTGACTGTCTGTGTCCGTATGTGTAGGACTGACGAGGGGGGCAGACGGAAGTGTGGTCAGTACTGGCCTCTGCAGGAAGGGGGTCAGGAGGTGTACGGACATATAGCTGTGGTGAACCAGAAAGTGGACAATCATTCCCATTTCAATCAGACAACTCTGGAGCTCCATAACACAGAGGTAGCACACACACCTGGGTGGATGGACCGATAGTAGGATCAATTTATAAGGACGGATTCATGGTTTTTAGGGTGTGAGCATTTTCAATACGTCAGCCTGGAAGTCAAACAGCCTTAGACAAAAATCATGCCTCCTATCTCGATCAGCAAAATTGTCTATTTATTCATTTATTTATTTATTTATTTATTTATTGTGCAAACCATTTCCAGAAATTTATTGTTGGATCTCAAATTCAGTAAAGAGCAGATCGAAGCAGTGGTAAAGAGTAAAGGCAGAGCTTTGGAGATGAGTAACTTATGGTGTGGAGACTTAATGTACTTAAAATTTCGTTCATCGTGTTTATTTTTTTAATAAAATAAAATATTTTTTTGTGTTTATGTGTAGAATTTTCATCAAAAATCTAAACACATCTTTTATACACAAATAACCTTTGATCTGATATTTCTGTGATGCTTTTCTTATCAGACCTGTGAGCAGAGGCAGATTTCTCACTTCCAGTTCCTGAGCTGGCCTGACTATGGCGTCCCCTCCTCTGCGCTGTCCTTGCTCGACTTCTTGAGTGCTGTAAAGAGGCAGCAGAAAAGAGCAGTGAAGGCCCTGGGGTCACAGTGGAGGGGTCATCCTTTGGGACCACCCATGGTTGTCCACTGCAGTGCAGGCATTGGCAGAACTGGTAAATGATGTTTTACCCAAAACACAGTTTAAAAACATTGAGTGTGATCCTCAAATTAAATCCTAACATACAGCTCTTCGCTTTACATCGGCCAGTTGTTGTTACATATGAACCACATTATGTGTAAAGTGTATCTCCAAGATATATTGGGCAAAAATCCATCACTTATCCATTTATCTCATGACCTGCAGAACGTTGAGTGAACAACTACAAATGAAATGTCAAACAAGTTTCCTTGTTTACATTTAAAGTATCTGTAACCGTGCATGTCTGACGTTCTAGTCACCACGGCTTGTGTGGTGATGCAAAGTCAAATCCTAGACTGTCCATTAACTTTAAATGCAATTAACTGTTTCGTCCCATTGACTGTCACTGAAGAGCTTGTTAAATATCTAACAGTTATCTTGTGATCCACATTATAATTAGGTGGCTTTTTGTAGATCAGTAGTGATGAATAAAAAAAATTGACATTTTCTGGCTAATAAAGGCACTCGGGTGTTTGAATGGTGTATAACTACATTAATGTCCCGATTCACTGAGATATGATGTCAAGGTGGATATGATACTCTGTTGTGACTGTTGTGACATTTTGAACTCATTGTGGTTATTCCTCTGTTTACAGGTACGTTCTGCGCGTTGGATATATGTCTGTCCCAGCTGCAGGAGGTTGGGACTCTAAACGTGTGTCAGACGGTACGGCGTATGAGAACGCAGCGTGCCTTCAGTATCCAAACACCCGAACAGTATTACTTCTGCCACACTGCCATCCTGGAGCACGCCCAGCGACAGGGACTGCTCTCAGCCAATCAGTGATGGACCAAATCGGCTATCTGTCAGTCAGGGAAAGACGGGCAGTCCTCTGCCAATCAGTGACACTCAGAGTGCTCTTAGCCAATCAGGGCTGATGCTGGTAGACTGAGCATAAACAGTCCCTGAAGGAATCTTTTTACGACCCACTTGTCCGACTGACATTTACTCTAAGCACAGTACGTGTGACTCTTTTGAAGACTGGTGTATAAAGTGCCACAGTTATAGCAATCATAGCCAACACTGTTTGCCAAGAGAATCTAAATCTCTACTGGATCTAAGCGAAGACTGAAGGGGTCGACCTGTCTCGTAGTCAGTCAGTTCTGCTGTGTAAATTGGAAGTGTTCATACTGTGACTGAATGTTCATAACTCATTAGTGACCAATAACTTAAGTGTTCTTTGTTTTTTATAACAGTTGGTAATACTCAAGAGCATCCACATCTTTTTCCAAATCCAAAACCGCAGTCTAAAATGATTTCAGAATAACCCCACCGTCTGGTTTTAAATTTCACAAATGTTTGCATTAAAATGTTTCATCCAGGTTTCTATTCTAAAATTCCTTTGTTTTTAGAAAACTATGTCAAATGAGGAGTTTGCAAGTCTAGTCTCAGCTAAGTGGCTTATCCTGGTTTGTTCTGTCCTTAGACAGTTTCAGTTATTGAACACTGAAACGTTTCTATCAGTTAATCAATTCTGATGCTTCAGAGGGCATAGTTATGTTTTAAACACTTCTGCAGTGGATATGACCTGTCGTGCCTCTGTTCTGTTCCATCCAACAGCTGAAAATCCGTTTAACCTAC
The DNA here is from genome assembly GCA_037974465.1 of Brachypetersius altus. NCBI lineage: Eukaryota > Metazoa > Chordata > Actinopteri > Characiformes > Alestidae > Brachypetersius > Brachypetersius altus. The sequence continues at coordinate 15,494,831 of JBBPDB010000128.1, read as the reverse complement.
TACAACATTTACTCGGCATAAAAAACAAATCAAAAACCATAAACAAATGCAGTTTCCCAGTATTTTTCAGTTTTGTTTGGATACTACATTGCCTTAGATGGATATATTGTATTTTAGCCTCTTTCGTGACCTTACAGTAAAGTTAATTAATGGTTTAGTTAATGAGTTTGTTCTATAGACATGCTTTTGTTTTCCACTTTTGATCTAAGTGGAAATAGGCAGCATCTTGTTTTAAACTGTGGTGGAGCCGTTTTAAAGAAGGCTGTTGCAAGCATGCCTCAAGCTCCGATACAATACAATATTGGTCAGGGGTTTTTTTTGGACTTCAGTACTGCAGTGTAAATAACACCGTGACCACAGTATACTAGTGGCAGATTGTCAAGTACATTTTCAAAAGCCACTTAGAGGGTGCACCATTTATTATTGAAATTAACCAGGCTTTCTTCAAAAATACTACATTTCCAGATCTCCAAGTATAATGTCCTGGGTGTGGTGGCCCTCTCCATGTCTCTTGTGGAATGTTTTGACATCTATTATAATAGTCTTGTGCGTTTGTTACTTGTCTCCAAAATCTGTCCTTGACTGCAGAGTAGCACACTAGGAGACACAGGCAGGTTTAAAGTTCTGAAATGTCATTGTGTCCAGGTGAAAGTGCTTGAGGACTAAATGTTGGGTAGAGCAGACGACTAAATACTGTGATGTCAGATCCACTGTATACATGATGATGTTTTCCTGACATCCAATAAGAACATAGACCCAAAGAACCAGTAGTGCCACATCCAAAAACTGAACACACTGTTCTGCACTCAGCCCAGTTAAACAGCATTAATGTGCTGTGCAGACGAACAGTGTTCTTCAGGTAGCTGCTGATCTTCACTAAATACTCAGAAAAGCATATTGAGACACAGTTTATGGACACTGTTCTTTTGCTTCTTAAAGCATCTCCTTAAAGCTACAGGTTTTCCTTTTATTGAGCCCATGGCCCTGTTTTTTATTTAAAAGTTCAACTTGACCACTTATTTGAGAATTTGGACCTCACATTCTGTTGGATAGCCACAGTAATACACTCTTGAGCTTCTGTGTCTATACTTGAAAAAGCATCTCAAGAGAAGAAGAGCTGACTCCTCCTGATTCTGATGGTCATAGTCACCAAAACTAACCCTAGATTGACCCTCTGTTCTGGTTCTGTGCCTCTGTCAATGCTGTTGCTACTGTCAATGTAAAAGGATCTACCATTCTGCCTTGCTAACATCTAACATGTGTGTAAAATAGGCTTATAGCTGTATAGAAGCACATTCAAACACTTGTGCGTTCACGAACATCGCTAACAGAAGAGACGTTTTACACCACAAATTCCGTATCTGTTGTACTGTGGTGTGAAATGCAATATTTGTACTTTGACGACTCTGCAAGTCCAGTGGTCTGTTGGACGGTTTCTGTATTAATCACGTGTTCGTGTTTGTACAGTTAGCTTCAAAATCTGTATCATGTCATTGTAGGCCTGTCACTAGTTTGTCTTTGGGTAAGTGAGCCTTTGCTACTGAATTCATATTGAATTTGCTTGTAGTGAAGCATCTTTTAAATCCAACACCTGTATGCACTCATTCTAGACACGTTAGCTGTTGAAACGACGGACGCGAAATGTGACCGATTTTATTTTTCTATTATATTCCACAACTTTGTGTCCTTACATATTACTCCATTTGCAAATAGCTACTTATATTTTCTCATTCTGTAACTCGTTCATTTGTATGACGTGTGATGATGTAATCCAGCTGTGTAATTAATGATGCTGTGGTGTTCACTTATATATGTTGAACAGTTCACTTTATGACCAAGTACTTTTATTCTGAAAGACTTCTGTAACATGAGACTGGCACATGTGTGAGATGGCAAATAATGTTATCTCTTGTGCCGAAATGTTGCAAGCTTCTTTGGGAGAATGGAGCCCTGTTCCCTGACTCAGGGACATTCATTAGAGAACCTTGTAAAGTATGAAAACAAACTGTTTGAAAGGTAATTAAATGGACCTATCATTTCTTCATGCTTGGTATTTTACTGACCTTTTTTTTTATCCTGACACTGACACTCCCTGTATAGTGCACTACAACGAAAATCACTACTAAACCCATATTAGGGCACCAGATGTAGTGTATTAAACAAGTAATGAAATAAAGGCTTCTTACACTCTAAGTAGTGCACTTTGTAACTCAAACTCATGGGTCCTGTAGTGCTTTTTGAAAGTCATGGAATAAAGAGCCCTAAACTCTAAATAATGCACTTTTTAAGACAAGAAGTCAGGAATCCCTATTTGCAATTCAGCGCACTTCATGAGTCATAAAATAAAGATGACTTCCCAATACAGGACACTTCAGATTTCTTAATCCCTATATGTTAAGTCTCTGTATGCCCTGCACGGTTTCATATGTTGTGAAATAAGGACTCCCTATTACTTATAATTCAGTTAAAGAACTGATCCGGTTTTCCCAATATAATGCGCTTAATGTCATCAAACCATTGGCCCTGTAAAGGATTTTATAAGCCATAAAATAACACTAATTCCTTCATAGTGCACATGTGGCATGTAATAAGGACTACTGGGGATTCTAGACCATATTGTGCACTGCATAGTGCAAGGGAGCAATCTGAGATTTAACCAATGATGCATGAAAATATGATCAAGTGTAGAGTATCCATTGTCACATATGAACACAGCACAAAGTGTAAACATCACAAAATCGGTCTCTGCATTTGACTCATTGACCCAAGTGAAGCAGTGGGCAGCCAGGAACACCGTGCTCGAGGAGCCGTGTGTGGGGATGGTACCTTGCCCAAAGTGAGTGGTACTTTATAGTGCACTTCTAGTCATGAAATAAGGACCTCATATTCCTTATAATCCACTCATGAAAGGACCCGGTGCGCCTAATATAATGCACTTCATGTAATGAAATCGTGAGTCCTGTGAAGCACTTTATAAGCCATGAAATAACAAATCCCTTCATGGCACACACCATACAGCTTGTAATAAGGAAAGCTAGGGTTTCTAGAGTAAGTCAGCATGATAGTGTATGAAAGTCTGAACTTTAGAAACCTTTTTATTGATAAATATATGAACTGTGTAAAAAAATGATAATCCAAAATCACAAATACTTTTTAAATACAGCATGATCTAAAAGTCTATATGTCTTAAGGCTGCTGCCCCCCAGTTCTACCATAAAGGCTGCTGTTCTCTCAGCATTTTGCCAGGTCTATAGTGCACTTCTCAAGTCATTAAATAAGGACCTCTTATTCCATATACAGTACATTTAACACTTTCTAGCACCTGCGGGGGGAGTGGGGCACTACAGTGGTGACACTTGCAGTCCTGGGATTTGAACCCACAACCTTCTGATCACAAAGACGACTGCCTAAATGTGTAAAGACTAAAATCCGAAATCCTGTGTATAATTTTTGAAACAGCCTGATCTTAAGTTAGTGTCTCAAGCTTGCTGCTTCTCAGTTCCACCGTAAACGCTGCTGCGCTCACTCAGGCTTTTGGCGGGTCGTATTTAAATTGTGATGACGTGAGTGGCCTGACGAGCCAATGGGAAGAGAGAGGGGCGTTCCCAACTATTTTGTTACAAACACGAATCCGGAGTGAGAGGCTTCTTCTTTTTCCTAGGTATGTAACAGCTGGTAAAGAAAACAAAAATATGATCGCGATTCGAACCCGTGTTGTTAGTCGACGAGGGCTTAAAGCTGAGAGTCGGACACCTTTTGCGTGTTTATCTTTAACACTGTAAATGTGGGTGGTTTGCTCGATAACGTCAAAATTAAGGAGGGCTGGTGGCACACAGAGGAAAACATGACATATTATAACGGGTCTCTGATTGCAGTCCAGTGCCGTTTTAACTCGTTTATTTTTCTCTACAAGCGTGCAGAAATCTCCAGTCTTTTTCAGGGGTCTGATAGTTAGGAGAGGGCTCCGGAGGGGGAGGGAGTTGTTGTGGCGGATGGGTTAGACATTTTCCCCCCTCAGATGTCGAAGTAAAGAAAGAATCGGTGTGTTCAGTCGTTTCTCACAAACATACTCGAGTCTCTGATCAAGCGACGCCACATGTCGTCAGTAAGCCGTGCTCGTGTTTACAGCTCCAGATTTGAGCCCATTTTGACTTTGGGGCCGATATAAGGTCGCCATAAATGAGACAAATCCGTTCTCCCTGTGTCCGAAGGGTGAAGTTTTAGTGTGTCCGCGTGTAAAACCCACCGTGTCTCGAGTGAGAGGTGTCTAACAAAGCCACAGTGTGTCGACGGTGCTGCGTTGCTCGGATCGAGGGTCTATTGTTCAATGAGAAGGAGAGAAGAGTGCAGGACGGAGCAGAAAATGCGTGTCGTATTAAAGGGGAACGCACACACCACAAACACGCCGGCTTCTCCTTCGCCCGTGCACTTATTGGTCCTCAGAGCTCTCACATTAGTGCAGCTTTGTTGTTTTTTTGGACGGTATGGCCATGCATTTTTCTGCTGTATTCGAGTTCAGTGCTTAATGCTCCTGAATGGATCAAAACGATGGTAGAGGCCCAGGCTGCTTTAGGGGTCTCCGCTCGCTGTGGTTTTCTCCAAACGTCAGCTAGAGAAGAAGCTGTTAGCTCAAACATGGTCGGTACAGGCTGAGAGAGGACTGCTCCTCTGCTGAAACAGAGGAATCCCGGGCTGGCTTCGGACTCCGCCTCTCGTGGGCGGGGCTACATTTCAGCTGATCCACCTTTCGAGGCGTGGTCGGGAAAGAACTTGTCTCTCCGATTGGCTCGAGTTCGAAGCGGGCGGACGGGGCAGGAAAGAGATTTTTTCGTGCTGATTGGCTAGAGCGCGAACCAGGGGCGAGGCCCGAGAGAGCATTTTTCATTCTCATTGACTTGAGCTCGCAGCTGGGGGGCGGGGTCTGAGAGAACACCGCTTATTCTGTTTGGCTAGAGCGCGATGCGGGGGCGTGGTCTGAGCGTTCAGCCATCTGTATGACGTATGCGACAGCTAAACACTGTTGAGACGAGTCACGTGTGGCAGTAACTTCAGGAAGTTAGTCAACTAATTTTATGCACCGAGAGGCTTATTTGCTTTTATCCAAATGAATTAGTTGTCCTTAGACACGAGTCGACCACAAACCTACTATTTAAGCTGACCCTAGGTTGAAAAATAGCCTTTGAGCTGTATGCATGATTTTGTTCTCTTCAAAACGTGTTACTAGGAGACCCTAGCAACCAAACAAGTGTTAAGACTGTGGATCCGTGCTTTATTACATTTACGTCCAAATAAACGGGTCAGTGTACGAAATAGATCACCCCTACCATATTTTAGAGAAGTGCGCCACCGGTTATTTTTCCAATGCAGGTACAAAAAAAGCCCTTCGTTTCAAGTCGTGCAGCCTACGTGTGTGAGAGGAGTCAGAGTGGCGGCCAGGGGACGACCCCCCTCTGAAACCTGCTTTTATATGAGTGACGTCCAGCGCGGGCCAATCTAAGCGGCAAATTCCTCCTCTTTTCTAGAACTCACCAATCCACTACGTGAGTGGGTGGGCTTTGAAGAAAAAGCTTTTGCGAGCCACGCCTCTCGACCACGAACAGAACTGGGGTTGTTTTCAGCTGAGGATTTTTACCCTTTCTCTTGTAGTGTTTTTTTTAACGTTTAACTAATGGTGCGTTTTATTTAGTGCCATGCACCGGTGAGTTGTGTCCACAAGCCGTGTTTTACGTGGGTTCCTGTTGTGCGCGACAGACCTCAACTACTCGACTAGCCTCGCTGCTGGGGGAGGAGGTGAGTTTAAACTGGGCTCCTCTGAGGGGAGCAGCAGAGAGGAGATACAAAAATAAACAAAACAGCCTCACTACCAACGGTTTCTCCTGCACTGCTGGCTGGGCTGGGTCTGGCTCAGTGTGTTGTGAATTTCTCTAAAAGAGAGAGTTGGGGTCCGTGTTTCTGTTCTGAACGTGTGGAGAGACTGAGACTCTGCTAACAGCTAGCTTTGACATCTGTTAGCCCGAGGGCTAGCACAATTAGCTTCAGGGGCACTTTCTTCTCTCTCCTACTGTGTTTGGTTTACATTCGGAACCCAAAGCGCTTCATAATGAAGCAGTTCAAACGTCCTCTTTCTGCAAACACAGTGTCTCTATCCCAAGCCGGGGGTCTGTGTCTGAACGCTACCCCGTCAGACTGCTGTGTCCGCCCGCCTGGCTATGCACTCGAGCTCGCGGCTTAAGGCCTCAGGGTTAGGGGGAGGGGACCGAGAGAACTGTGACTCCCCAGTCTAAATACGAGTGACCAGACGTCTTTCGGAGTAGCATATAACCTTCTAAACTCAAGGACTGTTAGTTTCCCCGCTCCAGAATTGTTCGGGCTTTGTCTGCATCCTGCACGAGTACCCCTCTCCAAGTTTCTTTGTCGAAGTAAGGGCTCCTGAATAAACACTTGTCAGTTTGGGTCACCCTCGCCAACATCTGTGTGTTGGCGAACGGACTGTGCTACAAATGCTGGAACTCATCCCCCGCTTACGCATGCACTAAATCGTCAAATATGTGTGCAAGCGCGTGTCTCATAAACATTCCGCGGGCTTCTGAATGTGTGTTTGAGGGCGAAGTGTGAAGCCGTTATCGAAACGAGGAACACACACACGGTGTCTTTCAGATGTCCATGTATGTTCCCCTCACTGCCACATGCTCGGCTCATGGCGGGCTGCAGCCGTGGCACTGAGGATAGAGGCCGGACTGGACACGAGGACCCCCACAGCGGGAGGTCTGGTCACTGGAACTGTGGACGTGGAGCTCTTTGACCCCCTGGTCGGTGTGTCTGTCTGTGTGTCTCTCTCCGCCTGTTTTCGTGCTGGAGATGCGAGGCGCCTTTTAATGTGTGTGCAGGACCGGAGTCTCCCGGTGACGTCATGGCCCTAGTCCTGCAGCATGCTCCTGGCTGAAGGAAACTCGGAGCCAGCTTCAGGAATGGACTGTTTATATAGGGAGGGGGTACAGCTTTTGGGTACCATGCTCCAAATGTGCATCCATATCTAGTAAAAAGGAAATATTCAGTACATGTTGAGTACCCACTTTTGATTGTTGTTTGTACATATACCTGTTTTTGTTATGTGCATTGTCTTGTTTTATGAGTGCTGACACTATGCAACACAGCCTTAGTGGTTTCAGCTGGGCTTTTCTCCTGACACATGAAGAAAACAGCAGCTATTGTTGGTACATTTGTTTTGTTGATGCTTTTTCCATTTGTTTTAAAGAGAAGCTCCACTTATTGTTGGTGTTGACAAATTCTGCCGAATCAGTGAATTAAGCTAAATTGTTACAAGAGTTCTGGTAAAACTTTTCTATTTTCTGAAAGTGTCAAACATCCTGGCTCTAGTTTAATAGTTGTGTAACTCCAGGAGTCTGCCTAATTTTTGGATTTGTTGCCCTTCCTGCAGGTCTTGGTGCCCCCCTGACTATGAGTTCATAATGAAGCGCCGTTTGGAGGATCAGGAAACGGTCTTTGCGGCGCAGCAGCGTCGGCTCCCAGGAAGCACTGAGGGCTTCCAACACAGGGTTCTGGCCCCAGCACCAGCAGTGTATGAGGCTGTGACTGACAACATGCAGCCAAATACAGGCATCCAGTACCCTGTGCCCCAGGGATACCAGGTACCAACTTATTACCACCTGCTCAGTTTATTTTAACAAATTTACAGAAAGTAACCATTATCTCTGTTAGAACACATTAACTTTTGGTTTTATGTGATTTAATGATGTGTTTTCTTTAGGTTCCCACTGTGGCACAGAGCTCTGGGAGTCATGCACATGGTCCGAACCCTGCCGTCCACAGCAGCTCCCACCATCACAGTCCTGCTGTGCAATCCCATGGCCCTGCGCTGGTTCAGGGTCATGCACACCCACCCAATCCCACTGCCTCAGCACAGGGACAACAGCAGTTCCAGAGACTCAAGGTGAACGATGAGCTTTCATTCTTAAACAAAGTAGGAATTTGTTCAGAGTGTGCTACTTTTTATTCAGAAACAGCCAATGCATTTGTGTTTTTCTGTTCTTGCAGGTGGAGGATGCCCTGTCCTACTTGGATCAAGTGAAGCTGCAGTTTGGGAGTCAACCACAAGTTTACAATGACTTTCTGGACATTATGAAAGAGTTTAAGTCTCAGAGGTGAGCTTTTAATTGTTAAAATGAAAATAAACTGATTATCATCAGAGTTAGTTAGATATAAGAGGGTTTATGGTTTGATTTAATAGAATCTGTCACATTTAATGAAATATCCAAAACACAGCTAAACTTGTTGAAGACAACACAAGCATTTAAAAATTGCGTTTTTAAACATGACATTGAGTTTTTAAACATGACATTGAGATATATGCTGTACTGATATTAATATTTGAGTGCTAGCTATGATTACGTTATTATTGTTTGGGATAGTATTTGTGCATGCATTGACTTTTCTCTGCTAATTCTCTCTGTAGTATTGACACACCAGGCGTGATTAGTCGGGTGTCTCAGCTCTTTAAGGGTCATCCTGACCTCATCATGGGCTTCAACACCTTTCTACCACCTGGATATAAGATTGAGGTGCAGACCAATGACCTGGTGAATGTTACCACACCAGGTCAGATCCACCATATTACACCACATGGAATCTCTGTGCAGAATATCCCACCAGCACAGCACCAGAGCCAGTTGGCTGCTCCAGCCTCCAGCGGGGCTGCCCCTCCCCCAGCCCAGCCCTCGCAGAAGAGCAAGGTGAGCTGCTTCATTTGGCTTGTACAGTTGCCCAGTCAATACTTTAAAGTTTTGCATTCAGGTCTAGTAATTGTATATAGACATCAGCTTTTGTTTTTGAACGTTCTCTGAAACAGTTCTAGTTAAATTTGTTAAGATGCTTATGAAAAACCCATTTGCTTTGTGCTAGGGCTGCAATTATTCAAAGTATCCAAAGTTCATAAAGTTTCATTTTAAAAGGGTTCTCTGCTCTTCGACAGCCTTTGCAGTCTCCGGCACTGACGCCAAGCAGTCAGCCTAATCCGTCCATCCCGCCGTACGCCTCCCCCCGTTCCCCTCCTCTGCAGCCCCACACCCCTGTGAGCAGTACCCCCAGTGCTCCACTATTGCAAAACAATCAGCCTGTGGAGTTCAACCATGCTATCAACTACGTGAACAAGATAAAGAACCGCTTCCAAGGTCAGCCGGACATTTACAAAGCGTTCCTAGAGATCCTGCACACATACCAGGTGGGTGTTTATAGAGAGATGTCTTATTATGGCCTCATAATTCTCTTGAGTGATGCTTTCTGTTCAGAGTCTCTGTGAACTTTGATGCTTTCGGTTCATGAGTGAAGTCGATCTCCCATGAATATAAGGTCTCAACTTGGCCTTCTCCTGGGGAGAAGTCTTTTCTTGTTGATTTTATGCATCTTTGAGCAGGATAGATAGGAGAGATGACCAAGTTTTTTTCAGTCTTATCAGGCAAATGGCTTAACTGTTAAGTGTGAACTATGATAACGCAGAACAAAGTCATTCTTTTTTTTTTTTTTTTTTATTCCTTTCTGTAGAAGGAGCAACGTAATGCTAAAGAAGCTGGAGGGAACTACACGCCGGCTCTGACGGAGCAGGAGGTGTATTCCCAAGTGGCGCGGCTCTTCAAGAACCAGGAGGACCTGCTCTCAGAATTTGGCCAATTCCTGCCAGATGCTAACAGCTCCGTGGTGAGAGGCTGCAGACTGTGCTTCACATACCCACAGAAATCAGAAAGAGACTAAAATCAGAATTCTAGAAACCAAAGTGTTTTTCCTTCTCTCCACTCTGTAGCTGCTTGGCAAAACAACAGCAGAGAAAGCAGAATCTGTGCAAAATGATCATGGAAGTACAGTGAAGAAGCCACAGCTGAACAACAAGCAGAGGCCTAACCAGAATGGGTGTCAGATCCGCAGACACTCAGCTACTGGTGCTGCTCCACCTGTAAAGGTGAATGCCCTGCTGTGTTAACTGGATCTTAAATCTCAAATTAAGTTTGTTCAGAATCTTTCGTTGTAGTTTGGTTTTTTAATCTGACCATTTTACGTTCCAGAAAAAGCCTAAGTTACTGACTCTGAAGGACTCCCCTATGGCAGAGGCCAGTAAGCACGGAGTTGGCACGGAGTCCTTGTTCTTTGAGAAGGTGATGGTGTAGTTCATGATTCAGTATTTTTTTATTATTATTATTTTACACAGCATCACTTAATCCTTGGTCTAAATCTCCCAAAGGTGCGGAAAGCATTACGAAGTGCTGAGGCCTATGACAATTTCTTGCGGTGCCTAGTCATCTTCAATCAAGAAGTAATCTCTCGGGCTGAACTGGTGCAACTGGTGCTGCCGTTTTTAGGGTATGTTTTTTTGACCGGTGCTTAATCTGTTCAAACAAAAAAGGTTTTCTATGCTGCATGTTTAATATAGACAAAGCCATTTTGCATTTGTTGAAAGTGTTCTTATCACCGTGTTTAAAATGATCTTGACAAAGAGAGATAATTGAGCTATAATGTGCGTGACACCTTCAGAAAGTTCCCGGAGTTGTTCACCTGGTTTAAGAACTTCCTGGGCTACAAGGAGATGGCCCACTTGGAGAGCTACCCTAAAGAGAGAGCAACCGAGGGCATTGCCATGGAAATAGACTACTCTTCATGCAAGAGGCTGGGCTTCAGTTATAGAGCTTTGCCCAAGAGCTACCAGCATCCCAAATGCACAGGAAGAACCCCACTCTGCAAAGAGGTGAACAGCTGTCCTAACGTTACCATCATGTTAACAGATTATCACAAAAGTGGTCAGCGTCATGCTGTTCTTTACATGTAGACATTGCTTTGTTTTAAGAAACTGACTTTCGTTTGAGGCTTTTTTTTGTCCTTGAACTCACTTGTGGTCCCATCTGTTCATCCAGGTGCTGAATGACACGTGGGTGTCTTTCCCTTCATGGTCAGAGGACTCTACCTTTGTCAGTTCTAAGAAGACACAGTATGAGGAGCATATTTATAGGTGTGAGGACGAACGCTTTGAGGTGAGCCACTCAACTCCTTCACACCATGAAAAACCCCATGATTGGATGGCAGGGGAAGTACTGAATGTTTTCATTTAATAAAGTGAACCCGAACACTTACAAGAGTAGACATTTAGGAATTGGTCATGCTAGGGGTGAGCAAAATGAAACTATTGCTGTCATCTGCACTTAAAAGATCCTTGTTTTTTTTTTTCTGTTTCAAGCTATTAAGCCTTCGAGAAACTAAACCTCATGATATAAATTGTATCATGTACAATGTAGCACACTGTTAGTTGTGGGCTTTGCTGTAAAGACAAAGATCAAAGACTGCTAACCAATAATGATGAATGTTATTACAATTAATAATAAAAAATAACGCAAAATAATAATGTAAATAATTTGTTTTGCCTCTGTGCATAGCTGGATGTGGTTCTAGAGACAAACCTGGCCACTATCCGGGTGTTGGAGACGGTGCAGAAGAAGCTCTCTCGGATGTCTGCTGAGGAGCAGGCGAAGTTCCGTCTCGACAACACACTGGGGGGTACATCTGAGATTATCCACCGAAAGGCTATTCAGAGGATATACGGAGACAAGGCCCTGGACATCATTGATGGGCTAAAGAAGAATCCTGCTGTCTCCGTCCCTATTGTGCTGAAGAGGTTTGTAATCAGAAAACCCAAAGTTTGGGGGACTCTGTGTACTTGTACTGTTACTTTCATTTCCATCTGATTAATTGTTTCAGACTCTCATGTAATAATGTGATATGAATGTATTTCAGTAAATATGTATTTACTCAATAGTTATTACAGGCTTACATAGCGCCCCATTGTGCAGAACAAACTTTTCATTGCACATTTTTATTATCTCCCAGAGGGAGTTTTGTTGCATCATGTGGTGAGCACACACATCACCACCCTTATATAAGAAACATATCAGAGCCGAAACACTTGCACAACTGTTAGCCAAGTGGAAATGCATCTGTTGGGGCAAATGTGCAACATTATTTAAAATTGCTGCTGAACCTTAAAGTAAAGCAATTTTTTTTATTATTATTGCTCTGAATTTTACAATGTAATAAATGCATAAACTTACCTCATTTGCAAATTGCATTTTTCTGTATTATGTTCTGTTGTTTTCGTATCTGTTTTAGGTTAAAGCTGAAGGAGGAGGAGTGGAGAGAAGCACAGAGAGGCTTTAATAAGATCTGGCGTGAGCAGAACGAAAAGTATTACCTGAAGTCCCTGGACCACCAAGGAATCAACTTCAAACAGAATGATACTAAGGTGCTGCGCTCCAAGACCCTCCTCAACGAGATTGAGAGCATCTATGATGAGGTGCGCCATCCAACTATGTTAAACTCAAAAATGTTCTGTAATGGGTGGTGCTCTTGATCAAGACACTTGAGCTGGACAATTTCCAAGCCTACTGTTTGTGGGGTGAGGGTTTGGGCTAAAAGCTAGTTTTTAAGGAAATGTGGAAATGCCTGACATTAGTACCAATGTGGTATTGTTTTGATACTAAATAAATATTTTGGAGTACTGTATATAAATTAGTGGTGGGCTGTTATCGGTGTTAACGTGCTGCGTTAATGTGAGACTCTTATCAGGCGATAAAACAAATATTGTCGTTAATCTATTCACGTTGGGTTGGGAGCTGGGTCTATACGATGCAAGCTGCCTACTGTGAAACAGGGACGTCACTAGGACGGAAAGACAAGGGGGGGGGGCTTTCGTCAGAATTCAAATGAGCCATTTTAATCTAGATTAATCTAGATTAATTCCAAGATTACAGTGAGATTAATCTAGATTTTAAAAAACGCCCACCTCTAATATAAATGTTTGTGACACTTTTCAAACAGTGAATGTGTGTTTGAAATGAAAGAATGTCTTTTCTACAGCGACAGGAACAGGCCTCTGAGGAGAATGGGACACCGCCTTGTGGCCCCCATCTCACCTTTACTTATGAGGACCGACAGATCCTGGAGGACGCAGCCACCCTCATTATCCACCATGTCAAACGCCAGACTAGCATCCAGAAAGAGGACAAGTACAAGATCAAGCAGATCATCTACCACTTCATCCCTGACATGCTGTTCACCCAGCGGGGGGCGCTGTCAGATGCTGAGGATGAAGAAGAGGAGGAGGACATGGAGCTGGATGACGGCAGCTCCAAGAAGCACAATGGTTTGGCGGTGGGGAGCAGTGGCGGAAGCCCCTCCAAGTCCAAACTCCTCTTCAGTAACACAGCAGCCCAGAAGCTGCGTTCATGTGACGAGGCCTACAACCTGTTCTTTGTCAACAACAACTGGTATATCTTCCTACGGCTGCACCAGACTCTGTGCTCGCGCCTCCTGCGTCTATACGTCCAAGCAGAGCGGCAGATAGAGGAGGACCTGAGGGAACGTGACTGGGAGAGAGAGGTTCTTGGGCTCAAACGGGACAAAAATGACAATCCTGCCATCCAGCTGCGGTTGAAGGAGCCCAGTAAGTATTCCCAACTAACAGATATTCTCCTTAAGTTAGCTTATTTAGCCTCAGATCTGATATTGTTCTGAGGAGCTGATTATGAATCAGCCTTCTGTTCACAGATCCAACCTTAATCCATGTAAATCCAAATGCACAGCTGGCTTCAGATAAGTAGCACTGGCCTTGTTCCACTGCTAACTTTCATTTTAGTGCTTGTGTTTGCCCTTTTAAGGAATGAGATTGTCTCAGAAACATCATGTTTTTGTGTTCTCTCTTTCTTTTTCTCACCCTCACAGTGGACATCGACGTTGAAGACTACTACTCAGCCTTCCTGGAGATGGTGCGGAACCTTCTGGATGGCAACATGGAGGCATCTCAGTATGAGGACTCTCTGAGAGAAATGTTCACTATCCATGCCTATATTGCCTTCACTATGGACAAACTCATCCAGAGCATTGTCAGGCAGGTCTGTGAATACATATAACTGTAGTCCAAACCCTGTCTGTGCACAATAGACAGGCAAAGAGCTTCTTATTCTTTGTCTTAGGTTATAAAGCAAAAGAGTTCTGTACTTTGGATATTTGTGCTGCTTCTAGCCTCTCATCATTTGTTTGTCCATTCTTATTGGGTGTTCTTTTTCTCAATATCCACACACTATCGCACTATTGATTGCTCGTCATGGATAATACCATGGAAGCAAAACATCACTGGTGGTGGAAATGCATTTATGCCAGGGGACTGAAGGTCCTACATAGATTACTAGGCTGTTTTGAGACTTTTAAACTTCTGATCATTGTTCCTACAGAAATAAACATGTGGCTGACATGTTAAGACTTGAATCTTAATCTCTCTCATCCCTCTTTGCAGCTACAGCACATAGTGAGTGATGAGATCTGTGTGCAAGTGACCGAGCTCTATCTGTCTGAAAGCAATAGCTGTGCTACAGGTGGGTTGCTCTCAACTCAGGTCTCCAGATCCACTTCTGAATCAGCCTACCAGCGCAAGGCAGAGCAACTCATGTCTGATGAGAACTGCTTTAAAGTAAGACTTTCCTTGCTTCTTAATTGCACTATTACAATGTAACATACTTTTTAGTCTTTTTTCATTCACATATTTTTGTTTTCCTCCTATAGTTGATGTTTGTCAAAAGTCGAGGGAATGTTCAGCTGACGATTGAGCTGCTGGACACAGAGGAGGAGAACTCTGATGAGCCGGTGGACGCTGAGGTAAACATCTTCACTCTTTCCTCTAATTTACATCACCTTAAAGCTGTCATATGTTTAACCTATTTTATTGAAAACCATACTTCACACATATATACCGCTTTAAACTGTGTGTTTACAGCGCTGGTCAGATTATGTGGGCCGGTATCTTAGTGCTGATGTGACTTCTCCAGAACTAAGAGAACACCTGGCACAAAAGCCTGTTTTTCTGCCAAGGTAATATTGCACTGCTTTATTTCACTCCAGAGGGTCCCATGAACTTTTAAATAAAATTCCAAGTGGCTCTTTTAAAACAAAAGAATTTAGTTTTGTATTAGTGGTGTTAATTTGATCATGCAGTCCTGATTGCTAAATCTTTAATAGTTCCATAGCATTCACAGGCACATATTTGAAATGAACCAAGTCTGTGGCACTAGTTTCAGTCCATATTTAGATTCTCTCTCTTTTCAGAAACCTGCGGCGAATTCGAAAGTGCCAACGAGGGCGGGAGCAGCAAGAGAAGGAGGTGAAAGAAGGAGGGAAGAAGGAGAATGCTGAGAACATGAAAATGGAGTGCATGTTCAAGCTGAACTCCTACAAAATGGTGTATGTGTTTAAGTCTGAGGACTACATGTACAGACGCACTGCACTACTGCGTGCTCATCAGGTAAAACCCAGTGCTTAGGCAGCTCTTCCCCACGTCTGTTCCCAAATGTCACTGTTTTAATTTCACCTGTTCATCTGTCTCGCTCAAGTGAACTTGATGATGTAATTGGCAAATAATCAAATTAGTCAAATAAACATTTGCAGTTCTATATATATAGACAAAAGTTAATATTTATTTCTGTGTACTGCTTATGAAAATTCAGGCTAAACACTGCTTGTTTGTGTGTGTGTGTCAGTCCAATGAGCGGGTCAGCACGCGGCTGCATCAGCGCTTCCAGGCCTGGGTGGACAGCTGGGTGAAGGAGCATGTCAGTAGAGAAATGGCTGCCGACACTACCAAGTGGCTGATGGGAGAAGGGCGTGAAGGGCTCCTCCCCTGCACCACGACCTGTGACCATGAGACACTCCACTTCAGGAACATCAACAAGTACAGAGTCAAGTACAGCAGCAGCTACAAAACTCCGTGACCCCCAGACATTAGATGGGGGATGGGGTTATTGGTTCTGGGAGGAGGCGGTAGAGACAGTGGGCAGGGAAGAAAAGAGGACTTATCAACAACTTTCTAAGGATGACATGACAGCACAAAGCTAAGCCTCAGAGCTCTCATGTCACACCAGTGGCGGCTGGCATATGTCTAAGTTTTTAACAGCGTTTTTAGCTGTACCTGTGCCCGCATGTCCCTTAGTGCCAAACCGTTGGAAGAAAGACCTGTCTGTCTTATGGCAGCACAGTTAACGTGCCCAAATTAGTCTAGAACCAGCCGCAAGTTCTCAGTCCTGCATAGTCCTGGGCTCGAGTCTAGCTGGGCCGTACTTTGGTGCAGTAGTTTGATGGGACAGGCTAACAGGCATTAATGTATTACTGTATGTACTGGTCATAAGGCTGTGTAAAGGTGAGAATATGACCTTACCTTTACTGAGATGGGTTTTATAGTCCTTTCAGTGAATGGGCACTATTGATGGAGGTTTTCTTTTGTGTGTGTAAAACATTGGTTAAAAAAAAAAAACAAGAATGGAACAGTTTTTAAAGAACAGAACAGTAGCAGCAAATTAAAATTTCTTGTTTTGGGATAAGTGCACTTAACTTTGCAGAGATAAATATACAGTTATCCAGCCAAAGTATAGGATACTCCAGAGAGACCATCGTTAAAAATAAGCTCAACTAATTTCCCGTTCTAATGTCTAGTATGTCATAACGAACAAACTCTAAGAGTACAATCTTTTTATTTAAAAGCAAAAAAACGAAAACAAAAAAATTCTACAGAACAGACAGCAATAAAAGATATCTGACCTGTGTCCTTCAGTACTGTACTGTGTACATCAGACAGCACTGATGAGTTCAAGATAAGAATGAATAAGCTTCCAGATGCTCGCACTCTGTGTAATTGTATGTATTGAATGTCAGATTGTGACATGACCACAGTTTGTGCTGGCCGCCCTGGCTGCAAGCCTTACAAAGTTGCTGGCAAAGCCCAATGCCAATACACCAGCTAGTGCACACACACATACATACACACACACACACACACACACACACGATTGATCATTAACGATGGACTATCTACATACAAAGAACACAGTTCACTCTTTGTAAATAAATTGTATATATTGCCAGACTTTTTTTTATGACAAAGACCTGTGTTGTTGTGCTAGTGAACCTTTTCAGGCTTACTGTGGACTTTAGGATCCGATGGCTAAAGTTAGTGAGCAAATGGGGGAAAAATTTAAAAACATGCAAGACAAGTTTAATACCGTTTTTACCAAAGGGAGTTGATTATAATGATAGCTGTTTTTTTTCCTTTCTCCTTTCTTTATTTCTTCTTTGTGTGTTTACTCTGTTTTTTGTCTTTTTTAATAGTAAAGAATTGTTAATTTTGAAAAAGTAGAAATGTATCCAGGTTCTTGTTTTTATAAGGAAAAAAAAAAGCAGCAGCATTTTAATTTTTTGACATTGAGATTGGGCTCATTTCAGCACACTGATCACTGCCCGTTTGGATATGCATCTATAGTCTGAACACTGAGGTAGCCACTCGGTCAAACTCGCACTGTCCTCGGTCAGCCAAGAAGTCCCACTAATGTAATGTATCTCGTTCATCTTGTGAGGTTTTCTTCTTCACCCTGGATAGATTTCTGCTGGACAAGAATGAA
>JBBPDB010000128.1:15465950-15477239 GCA_037974465.1 Brachypetersius altus | reverse complement strand
TATATATATATAATAAAATCTATAAATGTATACATTTTAAAAATGGAAGTCACAAAGCATGTCTTTTTCTGTGGATCATCATAGCCCCTTTATTTCGATATTATTTAAGATAATAATAAAATGACATTTGTAGCAGATTTGAAGCAGTTTATTACTATACATTGATGTGAGTCAGCTGTTCATTTGTGGTTTTGTTTTGTTTGTGTTTTGTTTTTTTTCCGTTTCGTCAGAAGGGGGAGCCAAACTGTTCTTTGTGGCTTTTGGATTTAATGATCTCTTCATTCTATGCTGTAGATCATGTAGTGCATCATGAAGCAGCTGCCACCTCCATTCATTTTTTCTGTTCTTTTTGCATTTAATCTCATACTGAGTTTTTACTGATGTCAGGTTGGCTTTATCAGCCATGTGTAGTCTTCTGTGGCCATTCTCCTAGCCTTATTTTGCTAGGCTGAACTGTGCCTTGCGTGATAAATATGTAACCAAACACCAGGTCTTTGGCTCTGTACGTGCATGTCGTGTGTCTGCGCAGCATTGCTGCCGACTGCCCTCTTGTCTCGCCCTCTTTCTGTCTTCCAAAAGGCGCTTGGCAGACTGTGCGTGTGACAGAGGGTGTGGAATCACTCTGGCTGCCTGACAGTGATATCTAGGTCATTATTTTATTCCATATGGAGTCAGTCACCATGCTGATGCAATTAAGTAGATTATAAAACATGATATCCTTTGGTGAGGAGCACAGAACTTATGCTTTTCAAAACATTCTTTAGATCAGTAATAATATTAAATTCAGTGCATGTACAGTATCAGTGCATGAAACCACCTTCCTAATTCTGCGTAGGTCCAAAATGGCTCTGATCATCAAGGTATGGACTCCAAGACCTCTGAAGGTGTCCTGTGCAAAGATATTAGCCACAGGCTAGTTCGCTGAACAATTTTTGCGTTGTGGCAGGGCATGTTAACCTGTTGCCATTAAGGAACACTGTTTTAGTGAAGGGGAGTACTTGATCTGCAGCAATGTTTAGGTAGGTAAAAGGAACAAAGTGTCAAAGTATCATCCATGTGTCCCAGCAAAGCTCTGTCGAGAGCAGCAGCATCATCTTGCCTTCTTCCTGTAGTGCGTCCTGGTGCCATCTCATCCCCAGGTGAGTGATGCACATGCACCCAGCCATCCACATGATGTAAAAGAAAATAATTCATCAGACCAGGCCACTTTCCATCACCCTGTAGTACAGTTTTGATGCAGCAAGCTGTCGGACACCTGTCATAGCATCAGCTTTTTCAGTCATTTGAGCTACAGTCGCTCTGTGGAACAAGAGCCAGACAGGCTAGCTTTAGCTCCCCACACACTTCAGTGACACTTGATATGGAACTTCACTCACTCAGATGCTTATGTTTGCACGTTATTCAAGTCTGTCTCCTACATTGTAACAAAATAACCAGTCATCACTTCACCTGGCAGCTGTTCCAATGTAGCTGTTTAAATAAAGACAGTTCTTTAATCTACACTAAAGTTAATTTTAATCAAATTAGAGAATGATAAAATACATTTTGATATTGAAACAAGTTAGTCATTAGAATAAAAACATGGAAAATGAAACCGGAGAAGAATTTCTGTACATCTTGCAACAGAAATGTGGATCAAAGGATAAGCAGATGTGGAAAGATTTGTGGTCCGTCACATTAAGACAGCAAGATATATTAGATGTGTTGCTATATACTGTTTAAATTAGTAACTTTCTTGCTGTGTCAGGTTTGGCCGGTGTGGCCTTTGTAGCTCTGTGAAATGTAATTTGTGTGTACGTGTGCAGCAGATGGGATAATATTGGACAGGTGAGAGACCGTTCTCTTCTCGCCCAGCCGGAGTGACCCAGAAAGTTTTGGCGCCAAGGTGTGACAAGCACTCAGGCTAACAGGTGAGTCTCCTGCCGGGAGAGCTAATGAGGGGGTTACTTTCCAGCAGAGTGGCTCACTGAAGGCTTTCTGCATGATTAGACCTGGCCCTTCACCGCTCGCTCCCCTGAACTCCACCCTGGTTTAATCAGAGGCTTAATCCTGAGCATTGTGCTGCATTACTCTCTCAAGTCAGCGTCACTAGCAGAGGCTGCTCTCTCTCACCTTCAGGCCAGGCGGGTCACTGGAGATAATCTGAGACTTGATGGTACCAGGAGGGTTGAGACAGCTATTCAGATTGTGATTGAGGCCAAAGATAAAAAGTAACTGATTGTTCACAATTCAGTTACTCAAATAGGATTTAAATAGCATTATTTTTTCTTGGATTTTAGTTGAATGTCCTGTACTTTCCAGCCCTCTATGCTCATGGCCTTGCGGAGTTTAGTAAGTATAGACTAATCTCAGATCTCTTCAAGTGAAGAAGAAAACTGTAGCACATTATTGTTCCCCAGAAACACAAGATGGTTCCTTCAGTTTAGGTGGGCGAGGCAAGAGTGTTCATGGCTGGAAGCTAGGATTAAAGATTTTACGCACCTTGAGAACTATGAGACTCACAAAGGGGTAAATGGATATCAAAGTTGACTCTCGGGAAGTTACTGTGTTTCACTGACCTTCATTACAACATTTGGAGTGCGGAGCCAAGCCAGACCACCGCTGGCAGTGACGCTCTCCAGCCATCCACACTAATCAGTGGCAGCTTCTGTCACTTAAATTTAATTAATAGCAAGGAAAAATAAAACGGTATTGAATTTACTTTCTCTTTTTGAGCTCCACTAAAAATATCAAGCCAACTGTTTTCTAATGGCTGACATGCTTCTTGGCCAGTCAACATCTCTGAGCCCAACTTTCAACACTATTTCTAGTGTTAGCTTTAGCATTGGGCTCATCTGGAGCAGCATCGCTAAAGGCCTCCAGCATAAGAACCTATGATATTATATGTGCCTGGTGCCTAAAAACATTTTCCTGGTTTTATCAGTGTTAACATGGTTACTCCAGTTATTTTTGCTTTAAGCTGACCCACATTCAAACTCCATTCTTCTATAGAGGAGCATCAAGAGCAGAGGTGACCGCATTCATCATTTAAAAAAATATATAGTATTAATAATAATAATAAAGAATTACAGAGGGGAGGATGTCCGCATAACATTATTAGCACCCAACATTACAGTGCTAGGTCAGGGAATTAAAAGTTTAATACTGACCATGAATCCTCAGTTTACTTGACAAAACATGGGCAGTGGGGGGAAATTTGTAATCTAGCCCAACAATTCACCACTCTGTCACCTCCCTTATCCAGTACTGTCCCAAAATCTGGCATGTTTTGAACTGTTTAATATGATGCTATTGTCAAAATCCGAAACTCTAGTAAAGGTGAGCAATGCAGAAAAAAGATCTTACTATTTAAAAAATGTACAAGTTACACAGATCTGTAATCAACACTTTTTACATTGTGCCACTTTAAATCCAAGTAAACAAGACAAACGTGAATCTCCATTTACACAATCTGTATTCTAGTTTTGGGGATATCCACAGCATTCTCATAATGGTATAGTGTGACATTATGTAATTATTAATTAATTATTAGTTAATATTCATATGAAATTAATCACACAAAAAAATAATTCTAATATTGCCCAACACTTTCTTTCTTTACCTAACAATCAATGTAAAATAAAAATGGAACTAGTGAAAGTGTGATTTAATGCTGTGAAAAAGAACTTTCATGGAAATAAATAACAAGCTAAATATAAAATAAAATATAGAAAATATAATATTGTTATATGTGCCCCCCCCTAAAAACACACTGGCCCCACCTCGGCCCCACCTCGGGCCCCCTGGTAATTTTGGCCTAGAGCCGCCACTGCACACTAGCCATGTCACTCAAACTTGGACCATCTTCATCTGCTTTCTTGCTTTTCCTTTTTGCTTTTTAACCTCCACTCAATTATAATTGCTTCATTTCACAGAGTATAGATCTTAAACAGGATAGCCAGCTACTGAAGCTGTTAATATATTGCTTCATTACTTCAAGGGGCATCATTTAACTCACCAACTACTAATAACTAGTTGCCTTTCCCTTCCTATGTACATGCTGGCAATGTATTTCTGTTTTGAGACATTTTGACTGAAACCTCATTGTGGGTATGGAAATCAATGTTTCTAAAATTTTATTTGTTTCTTCTACTGCACCCTCTTAATGCTACCATTGATGCTATGGACCCTGTTCCCTCCATCTCCACACTTTATATTTTTTTCCTGCCATGGTGCTTAATTATAATACTAATTCACACAAGGCATAGTCAGTATGTCTCTGCAGTTCTTATATGACAAAACAGAAGCAAATATGAGGAAACAGAGCTAGTGCTTCTCATATCTTCTTCAGCATTTCAAAGCCTGTTAATAAGCTGAATTGGGTTTATTGGTTCAGGGGAAAGACCACCTAAAAGCCTCCTAATTTAAATTCCAATCATATACCAACATACCAGAAAACGATAAACAAACGGTGCAACGAAACAGCATAAGACTACAAGTCTATTAAAAGACTTCATGATCATGTAAACTGTAATGTTACACCATCAGGTTGGCTCTCCTACTTACTGTACATATGAGGTGAGCAAGAAGTCTCTCTATCTGCCTGAATGTGCCAACCCACTGCCATTTATCCGTCTGCTTCTTTCAGACCAACACAGTCTATGCCAGGAAACAGTGACAGAGGATTTCCAGCTGATGCTAGCTGTTTCACAGCTTTAAGACTTTCTAGCTGTCATTCATACAGGACCAGTGGGAATGAAGGCGAGGCCCTCAGAGACATTAGTTCATCCACATCCTGAAGACAAAAATGAAACTGATCCCAGTCACCCCGGTTGCTTTTTCGCTCCATTGAGTCTCTTTAGTGGCATTCTGACTTTGGCATTTGGCCTCTCTCCTCTCCCAGGCCTTGACGTCATCCCTCTACCTCACGGACCAGTTCAGTGTACTAGCTCACAGATGCAGTGCCCGTGTTTGGCCTCTTGTTCAACTGTTTGGAGTTTCAGGGTGCCCCCAAATAGGCCCTCGGTGCCTATAGTCGCAGCATGGCGCGTCCAGAGCTGCTGACAGAGGGCACAGTGTTTCAGTTCTTCCCCCTTCTCCCTGCACAACACCGTGCCACAACAATGACTTTATTCAGCCGGGCAGGAGACCGTCCGGGCCTGGCCTCATCAGTCGGAGTGGGTATGGGAGAAAAAGCATGTTTAGGAGGGAGAGAGGGGGTGTGTATTGGGATGCACCCAGGGGGAAACTCATTCTTTCAATGAATATCAGGTCAGAAAGCATGGCAACGGTGGTGTGGGCTAATGGGAACGTCCGCCACACTGCAGCGTTCAGGCTTGCGAAGCAATGTGTTGAAAGGGCGGCCTTTTAGCTCCCTGGCAGCCGTGCCGCATGAAGACAGATTTGCCCTCCGTGTTTACTGCTTTGTTGTTGGTGCCAAAGCAGAATGCATGGCTGTATAGAGGGCTTATGAGGTGAAATGCATTTCTGATTGAGGTCAGACAGACAACAGGCAGTTGTTCTGAAGTCTAGGGAGAATTGCACATTCCCACTGCAGATACAAGCCCTTCATTCGCAGCACTGGGGGTAGGGCTAGTCAGTTAATCAGATTATTTATAGCTGCACAGGTAATAGCCCTTTCCACCTCATTCCTAAAAAATCACAGGTTGATGGATCCAGCCCCTATAGCAATGTCTGCTGTTGTGTCCTGGTACCAAACAGCATTATCATACTGGAAGCCTTCAACTAAGTGTGGATAAGCATGAAAGAAGCAACATGTTCAGGAATTATGTTCACATATACAGCACTATTAAACGCCTATACAGCACAGCTCATGGACTCTTGTTGCTTGAGTCAAAGTCAAGATATAAAAGTTGTAATGTTCTTTCATTTGCTGACAATGTGGGGCACCGGCATAGTCAGCTGAAGTGCAGTGTGATGAGTGGTGAGGTGACACTTTACATTCTAGTGTTTTATTCAGGTGTGATTTGCCTGGTTAGGATGCATCTGTCTGCAGGGTTTGCTTGTTCTTTGACTCGTCTGATCCCCTGTTTTGGACCATATTCTTGTAACTACTTTTTAGGAACATTTTCTTCCAGTATGATGTATACTTTGAATCTCTGACTGTTCATGTCTCAGACACTATAAAAGTCTGAAGGATCTAACATTTGTGCTGTTACAGTATTGCATCACCACAATCTTAGAAACTGTCTGAAGACTGTTGACTTCCCATGGAAAGTTGAACAGGGGCAAAGGGTTCATCAGACCACAAAAAGCAAATGTCAAGCAAGATATTTGAGATTTCTTAGGAAAGAATGTTTGGTAGTCACACCCTTGTCATCTCTGGCAGACGAGACAGTAAATTATTCCCTTCACCACACAGATTTGAGAATGTGTGGAAGTTTGTGGCTTTGTCTCTGTGTGGCAAAGCACAGTTCTGGGTTACACACACAACAGACACACACACACACACACAGAGCTGTCACTCACACTCACCTCTCCACTGAACGAGGCTAATGGAAATGGATGGAAGCGCTGGGGAAAGGAGAGGAGGCGAGGGATTTTTGGGTCAGAGGATGTTCACGACATTTCTTGGCTTTGATTCGGGGACGTTGGGGCTCCTCTGGTTTTCCGGCAGGCCCCCGCTGCGCAATGCTTCTCGAGCGAGAAAGACAGATGAGAGCGTTGCCTCTTCCCTGGGTTCCCTCCGTCGGGAGGCTTTGATCTAACTCCAGCCACAGTCCACAGCAAATGCCAAACTCCTGTGAATGCTCACTTATTTTCAGCTCATCCCTTATAAACAATTTTTGCAAAAAGTATTATTCAGAATGCTGCTCTGCATCAGAGATTGTGTTTTAATGACTAAAATTTTGTTGTGTTTAGAAGAAAAATGCCTTTGTCTTTTGCATATATGATGGGAATATTTGGAACAGATTTTTTCAATGCAATCCTTTCAAGTTTTTTTAAAGTTGCATTAAAGATCTTTCTGCAGGCGTTATCCTTGTAGTTCTATTGCATTATAATTCAATGCAATTTGTGGTGGAGTGGCCATTTTGTGACCTTTGTTTGTCCCATACCGAAGTAGGCTGAGCAGGTTAGCAGAAAGCTGACAGGCTAACCTACCAATAATAAAAAGAAGAAATTTGCGTTGACAGTTTTACACGATTTAACAGGTTTGTGTATTAAACACTGTTATCAAATGACACTGCTATGATTCATGAGCAAAATTAAAAAGTTAAATGAAGTAATTTTATGCAGGCTATAAACAGGATAGTTCATGGTTTTCTCGTGTAGGTTCGAGTTTCGCCAGTGTTCTGTCCATTCAAAGCACCAGAAAGTATAGGAATGAAGTGGATATAAAGTTTCTGGCTTTGTGATGTTACAAAACAGATACATTTGTACCACTTAATCTTCACTTGTTGGCTTCATGAACTAATTAGGGAACAGTCTTTTGAAAAACTGTCAAAACTAGTGAGAAAACTTCAGGTTTTCACTTGCTGTTTCAGGGATGTGAGTTTTTCCATCTCAGCAGCGGGCTGTTTTCGTCCTTTTTTTCAGAGATTCTGTATAAGCAGGAGCCTTGTTAGGCCTGGATATCCGGGGCTTTACGGCCTAATGATTTACAAACAGCTCCATATCTCAAAATAACAATGACTAAAAACAGCCAAGAGTCCTGCATCTTTCTTGGAGACGTGGTGACAAACGCATCACCTGCAACGTCAAAAAATGTAAAAGGTTTTTCATTTTCATTAGTTAAATTTTAGGCATAGCCCTGGCAAGGCTGTTGATTCCTTTCAATACATGGTGGGGTGTTTATAGACCCAGTGTTTTGTTTTATTTGTTATATACTTTTTTATCTGTCGACCTTCTGCATAACTTAGCTTCAGTCATGAAGCAGAATTTTTTTTAAATCCCACCTTAAATGGGGCAGCCTCACAACTGCACAGTTTACTGGAACTGAAAAATCTGAATGCAAAGCTATCTTCAAGTCAGTAACTCTGGACATTACAGATATTATAAACAGAGTAACAGCCTGTGCAGCATGTAAGTTTGATACATTAGACCACCGAGGTACGCTTGAGACAGAGACCATCCTCACACACTGCTCCCCAGGGGCTGCATTGCTTGATGCCCACTGCTTCACTTGATGAAAAGGTTAAATGTGGAGAAAAGATTTCAAACTGTTCACACGGTGTGCTGTGGTGTGTTCACGCATGATTATAATGGGCCACTTTATTTTATTTATATTATTTATATTTTGTATTACTTTAACCCCACAGCCACGTTAGCCCCAAGTGTTCTGTGTTCTGCACTATTCTGCTGTGTGTGGGTGAGGGAGGTGGTCCACCATGGTCTGTGATGTTATGTGGCCCCTCGACAGGCTGTTCACCACTGTGCCTGTTCGTCGTGGCCTCAGTGAGTGTCTGCAGCCTCTTTCTCTGTCTGTCTGGTCTGTCTCCTCCTCCAGGGCCATGCTGTCGCTCCGAGGCCATGGAGAGACGATGCTAATCGTTTTCGCTAACCGTGACGGCAGCCCTGAATCAAACCCTGTCTGTGTGCCAGTTTTAGCGCCTGTTTGGGCCAGAAGAAGTGAAGAGCGACAGTGTGCCCGCCGCTTATCTCCCTCTTCCACCCCCTCTAATCCCACCCCCTCTAATCCCACCACCGGGACCGGGAGGGACGCGGCCGTGACTGATTAGTGCAACGGCGTGCTGGAGGATCCGGAAAAACCTGATCCTTAGAGACTCTTCAGCTCAACACCATGGACACATTTAAGGTCAGTCGAGATGGACTGAATCCTGCAGGCGTCTGAACCTCATTTATGACATGACATATCCAACCTGCGCCTACAAACGAGAGAAAGCACAAAGGCCTCTCACTCACAGAGTGTCTGATCACATAGCAGTGCTCAAGCTTGTCACCTCAGTTCACCTGAGATCTCCCATTTCAACTGAATTTAATTCAATTCAGTTTTATTACAACCAGTGCTGTCACAAAGTAGCATCACAGAATACAGGTCCAAGCCCCTCATGAGCAAGCCAAAGGCGAAAGAGGAAGAAACCTTGAGAGGAACCAAGACTCTAAAAGGGAACCCATTCTCCACTGGTCAACCTGGAGAGAAGGAGAAAGAGAGTTTCTATGGAAATAACTAACAAAACAAAAGAGGGGGCGACAGATTGATGGATAGATTGGCAATTGAAGGGTAACAGAGTTGGTACAGTTAAGACTAGACAAAGGTACAGCGGTTCGTCTCGGAGAAATCAGAGTTAGTTCTGCTGAAGTTTACAGGGTATCATTTATAACTGTAAGGAGTGCAAGTTGAGACTCTGGCATACCTCACTATAGAAGCCTAGCAAGGAAGGGCAGAGCCATGGGGTAAGATAGAAATGAGCACCCTGAGACGCTGTGCTCCGCCCACTCTCCACCATCAGCAAACCTGAGTGAATGTGAGGAGTAGCAGGACGACAGCACCAGCATCCCAGTTTGCTTGAATTCTCGGTGCTCACCACTTCCCAGCTCTACACTCTTCATCTGACAGGAAAATTTATTACAGAAAGCTTGACTAAACAAGTAGGCTTTCAGCCTGGACTGTGCCCGAGTCTCAAACATTACTTGGAAGGGCATTCTAGAGCTGGGTGGCTTTATATAAAATGGCTCTGCCCCCTGCTGTAGCTTTCATACTTCTGGATGAGTAAATATTCAGGGCTCTGAGTGAGTGCAGAGGTTCATAGTAAGAGAATAGTTCACAGAGGTATTCGGGTGCAAGGCCGTTCAAAGCTTTATGTCAATAGTAGAATTTTTTTAGTCAATACAACATTTGATCAGAAGCCAATGAAGTCTTGATAATATTGGGCTGATGTGGTAGATTTTCTTGGTTCTAGTGAGGACTCTAGCTGCCCCATCCAGGATGTTTTAAGGCTTATTTAGGTTTTTGTTGACCAGCCTGACAGCATGCTGTGCTCACCTAAACTTCGCAGATGAAGAAAAGCTATTTTAGTAACAGTACTTATATGTACGTCAATTAAAGGGGTGCTAAGACAGAACCTTGTGGGACACCGTATTTTACTTTGGTGAGCGCTGAGGATTTCCCATGTACTCTTATGAGACCGACAAAGAGAGAGGTCCTTTGTTAGCGGACAGTAAAATATCATTTACTGTATTTACTGAAGCTGTTTCTGGGTTTTGGTGAGGCTGGAACCGAGATTGGAATTTTTCATATATACAGTCTTTAAGATTTTAGAAAGGTGGCCCAATAGTTATGATTGTTAAATTATAGACAGAAATGTTAGGTTGGAAATGGATCAGGATTCTTTTTTGTTTGTTTTTAAAGAGTCTTAACTACTAGTTTAAAGGTTTTTGGTATATCACCAATACTGAGGAGTTTAGATGGAAGGGGTCTGATAAGCAGGCTTTTAGAAACAGAATTGAATGTACGGGTTGAAGATTTTGAGGAGAGAGTTCTGCTTGTTGGACTGGATTAAAAGATAGACTGTGATGGAATAAACCTAGTTTGAATTTCTTGTCTAATTATATTAACTTTATTGTTAAAATCCATAAATCGTCACTACTATAGTTTGTGTTATGCAAAATGTTACAGCTTCTACTCACTGCTGTGGGCACATGCTGGATTTAATCTTGACTATTTGTATTAATGTGGATAACATAGCTAATCTCGGATCACTACCTCATTTCATCTTAGTCATAATGATTATACCAAAGAAAACACAACACAACACATTTTTTCACTATTTGTTCACTTTTCACTCTTGGAACATTTACTGTGTGTGTGTGTTTATATATTTATTTAATATGCTTTTCTTTGTTTTTATTATTTTATACATTGTAGATTAACATTTAAAACAATGATTGTACAGCAAACAAAAAAAGAGTTAAACCAGAATCTGTTCTGTAATAAGGTCATGATGGACTGTTCTTTGAACAATTTCCTCCGGGATAAATAAAGTTTTCTGATTCTGATTGATTCTGATTCTGATTTACTTAGTTAAGTGGTTCTTGCTGTAATGTGGAGTAGAACCGTAGTGGAATAGGATCACTAACTGTCTACCATCACAGCTGATGATCCCAAATACATTAAGAAGACAAGAAATTCCTCTAATGAACTCTTGACGAAGAAAACCTATTTATTAAACACCATTCCATGCTGATACCTCATGAATCCGCTTGAAAAAATGCCAAATGCCATAGAGAATCATGTGCGTGTTAATGCCGTTAACACCAAGATTACAAACGGTGTTAACGACGTTAAATAAATTAATCTATGCCCACCTCTAATATATATATACACATATA
>JBBPDB010000128.1:15411858-15421939 GCA_037974465.1 Brachypetersius altus | reverse complement strand
TGAGTGTGTGAGTGTGTGAGTGTGTGAGTGTGTGAGTGTGTGAGTGTGTGAGTATTACTGTCAGTAATTCAGTTTTAATCACTGGATTTGAATTGTTTTCCTTTTAACCTTCAGTGTGAGCATGAGTGTATACATCACATGTATGACATAATAATCAGTGGCAAGTCTCTCTTGCTCACACAGCTTGTGAGTTCTTTTTACATGACCGTAACTGTAGCCTTTTACCTTCCTGTTCCATTTTTGTAGTCTGTCTAAGATTCTGAAGGTGTTGCTTAAAAGGCCATTTAAAAGAGAGAACTTCAGTCAGTCATGTAATAACAGCCATGCAGCAGGTGGGCTTCAGTATGCAGTAAATGCCTTGAAGGGTCAAACAGGGACAATGCAGTTTAACTTTTTAAATATAATGATAGTTAGCACTTTGTTTCTTTAAGGTGTTATTATTGAAAGCCTTACATTATATACATTAGAAAGATGAAACTGTCTGTACTGAGATTATTTCTTTGTCTACAGTTTTGACACCATGACATGTCCGGGACAGTAAAGCAGCTGAAACTGCCACTGAAACAGGGATTGAGCTGTGTCTTGTAAACTGTTGTCTGAGTGATGTTGTTTGTTCTACCTACAGGCCTTCTAGCAAAGAAAGCAGTGGAGGCAGGTCTTACTGTGAAACCTTACATCAGGACCAGCCTAGCTCCAGGTGGTGGCATGGTCACACATTACCTCAGTGCCAGCGGAGTGCTGCCTTACCTGCGCCAACTTGGGTACACAGACATTCTTCTTACACATAGTCACCCTATCCAATAATAAAGACCTTATACATTTTCTGCTTTAGGATTAAACAGCTGTCATGTGATATTTGACAAATCAACCTTATTTAAAGCAGGTGTGATTCAGCTACAGGGGTGACGGTGCGGATGATGGTCATTGCATTTATAGGTTGAAATTGTTGCTGTCGGATCAAAACTTTGTCTGAATTGTTTCCTGTTTTTTGTAATACACTTGTGTTTTGAAATGTTTGAAGATGATTTTTTTTGTGCATGTTTCAGAATATCAAGATGTTCTGCAGTATAATTAGTTAAATGTAGTCATGTGTAGTTCATCCTGCCCCAGTAGATGCATTGCATCGTCACAGTGGTTCACACTGTGATGTTTAAGAAGCACGCTTGACACCGTCTGCCTTTTAAAAACTATTGCTTTGATGTCAGAACTGTCAGTTTTTTGGTATGCAGTGTTCAGTGAAAGTTGCCTCACAAAAGTACAACTTCAAAGTATAAACTCTCAGGCTGTGACATTTAAGCTGACATGACGTTGAAATAGGAAGATAATACATTAGCTGTTAATGCTCTCTTTCATGCTGCAGAGGTATAAGTCACAAGTAGCATGCAGCATTATTGCAGGCTAAATAATACAAATACAGCAAGATATCGGTTGTCAATTGCTTTCCCTTCTCACTATAACAGTCGATGTTCCTGTTGCTTCAAGACCACCAATGTTTTTTCTTTCTGTGTGCCAGGTTTGAGGTGATTGGTTATGGATGTGCCACCTGCGTAGGAAACACAGCACCTTTACCTGAACCTGTAGTAGATGCCATTAAACAGGTAATATTTCTCTCTTAGTTACAGTATCTAATTATTTTGATTTGTGAAGCACGTAATTTTAGGGAACTTCAAAAATAATCCTGTTCCTCTCTGCCTGTCAGGGTGATTTGGTCGCGTGCGGAGTGTTGTCTGGAAACAGACATTTTGAAGGACGCCTTTGTGACTGTGTTCGTGCCAATTACCTAGCTTCGCCTCCTCTTGTGGTGGCATATGCCATTGCAGGCAAAGTTGGAATTGACTTTGAGAAAGAGCCTCTTGGTAAGACTTGGTAGATCATGTATTCAACTTTGTTCCTGAAAAAGAGAATTCTGCTGTTTTTTGCCAAAATGTTAAAGTAAATTGCGTCTCTTTTGTTTTGCATGTAGGATTGAATGCAGAAGGTAAGGAGGTGTACCTGAAGGATGTGTGGCCATCTAAAGAAGAAGTTCAGGATATAGAGGAGCACACAGTCGTCGCCTCCATATTCAAAGAACTCCGGAGTAAGATGCAGGTGAAGTACTGCTGCTTTCTATTGTGCTTGTGGTGGTTCTGTTTGGGTTTCTTTCTGCTGGAAGCACTGGGTTTAGAAAAGTGGTACTGGCCATGAGCCCAGGAGGGTCCAGTTCTATGGTCTTGGTACCTGTTTGAGGAACCAAAATAATCTAATACTCAAGGGGGTTCTCTGTGTTTGATAACTCTTGCAGCTGAAGTGGAATTCCTTTACTCAGGATAAAGCCACTAGACCATATTTTTTCACTAACAGCATTTTAATGTAAACTAGAATGTAGCAGTCACTATTGTGAGAATTATTGTTGTTACTTTGTAAGGAGATTACTATGGTACTTCAGATTACGCAAACAGTATCAGCATTTAGCTTTTTATGAACATGTTTATTTTTGTAAAATTAGCTTTGATTGATTCTTTCTTATCAGCACAGCTAGGGTTAAACTATAGTAAGCAAGATAAACTGCTAAGGCGTACCAGTGCCGTATCTCATTTCATATCAGCCATTAAGTAAGCAAAACCGCTAATCGGCCAATTGGACACTTTAGAGTGACTGTTCTGGTTGTCTCAGTTGTAAAAGGAGCTGTAAGTGGAACCGTGAGCTGATTTCCTGTTTGTCAGTTCATAGTTTTAATTGATCATGTAGTGAGAAAATGCCCTTAGATATCAGAAATGTGGTCAATCTGAAAATCTCTACCACTTTGAAGGACAGTAGTTGGAATTAACTGCAGAACTCGATATAGCTACTATGCGTGTTACAAAAAGCACGTAATGGTTCCTGGTGCTTACATTCATTATGTAGACACCTCATTAAATTTCACTTAAATGTAGTTCAACATCTTAAGTCTTTATATTATATGGATCTTGGCTAACTTTATAACCACTTCATTTCATTGTAGTTAGTTAATTGTTTATATTGTACCATCCATCCATCCATTATCTACCCCTTATTCCTGCATTCAGCGCCGCGGGCTGGAGCCTATCATATTGTAACATCTAGATACTTTCCAAAATAAAACATTTATAAACGTGAGGAAAATAAATAGTTTCCAGCAAGTAGTCAAACATTGTTCCAGTGGAATAAATAAATATATTCACATTGTGCGTTTTCTAGTATTTGTTGTTGTATAATCTCTAATGATTCTTTCATTTTCAGAAAGGGAGCACTTTTTGGAATAGCGTAGATGCTCCAGATGCTGTTCTTTATCCTTGGGATCCCAAATCCACTTACATTCGTTGTCCTCCTTTCTTCAGCAAACTTGTGAGTGACAAAACATCTTACTAATGTAGTTTGAGAGAACAGCTTTATGATGCCATATCAGATAAATGCCTCAGTCCAGAGTTCAGGGTTTGAGGTCCTGTCCTCTCTCCTGCAGTCTAAGGATGTTTCTGCTCCTGGGACCATTGACGGTGCTCATGCTCTGCTGTTTCTGGGGAACAAAGTCACCACTGATCACATTTCTCCTGCAGGCAGTATTGCACGTGTCAGTGCTGCTGCCAGATACCTGCAAAGCAAGCGGTAAAACACCCACAAGCCTTTTACCTTTTACAAGTACTGGAAACATATTAATACAAAACATGTCAACCCAGGACTGATATATGTAGTTACCAGATAGACCCAAGTGTCGCAGTGTTTGTCTGTCAAGTTTGATTCCTGTTGGTGCTGCAGACATCGATGGTCAGGAATCTAAGAGTCTTAGCTCTCTGTAGGTGGGAAGGATGGTCCTCGCTCTCCTGCCATTCATCAGTGGATAGCAGGAAAGCCCAGGGCAAATTAAGAATTCTGTAATGTGTTCGCTAGAGTTCTGCTGTTTGTTGGTATTACAGTGTCTAAAAGGGAAATGAGCTGTTGATTTTTAATAGAAGTGAATTAAACTACATCTCTCCTTTCTTTTTCAATTACATTTCAACCCTGTTATGGAGGAGAATACTTTACAGGGTGACACTGACCACATAACCACATAGACTGGACGCCCTCTGATCATTTCTAAAGAATATGTTTAACAGAAATGAAAATGAATACTAAATTTCTGCATTTCTGAAAGACACTTAAATTACACTTATTTTACCTAGAAAATTCAAAATACTGAAACGCTTTACATCTGGGTCTTAGGATAAGTATTTTCTTCATGCCACCATGTTGTCTTGAACCGTTGATAAAAATATTTGTTGACGCTTGCAGCTGCAGTTGCCAGTATATTCAGACTGAACTGGTTTCAGAAACAAGTTTGGGCATGTAATGGCGTTCAGATACTGCCCTTTATTTTCCCAGGATAGACCAGCTTTTGAAATCATAAGCACGCTTTACATTACTGTGGTGCCAATGTGCCAGTAACTTTGCTTGCTTTACCTGTGTATCACTAAGATTTTCTGGCTTCGTTTAACTTCCGTATCAGTCAGTATAGCATTAGCTCTTGTCCTGGATTAGCCTGATGTGTATTTTCTTAGACAGAAGTAGCTCTTTTTGCCCAGTTCATAAGGCCAGACACAACACAAGTTTGGGAGCCTTTTTTATACTCCACATATTGAAGAGAGAACTTTTCCTGATACTGTTCCATACATGTAATGTCTGTCTATATATGTGTGTAAAATACATGTATGTGTGTAAAATGGATTTGTTTTAATATTGACTGTTGTAATCTTTATATCGTTTATTTTCTTTGTTATATTCACGCAGCCTGACACCTCGTGAGTTCAATTCTTATGGAGCACGAAGGGGGAACGATGCTGTCATGACTAGAGGAACTTTTGCCAGCATCAAACTCCAGAACCGCCTCATTGGCAAAACTGGCCCAAAAACCCTGCACATTCCATCTGGACAGACCGTGAGGACCAATTTTAACTGGGATATTTGTTTGCTAAATTGTGATGGTAGTTCTTTCTGTAGGGGACAGGTTTAGAGATCTAAAACTAGTCTGCATATATCCCCACGTCTAAAATTAACATGTTAGTTAGGCATTTCTTTAATAGACTCTGTGTTCAATCACTTTCCTAGCTGGATGTGTTTGAGGCAGCGGAGCGGTACCAGAGAGATGGAGTTCCACTCATCATCCTGGCAGGAAAAGAGTATGGCTCAGGCAGTTCCCGGGACTGGGCGGCTAAAGGACCTTACCTGTTGGTACGTCTGCCACACCAGCCCTCAGACTTTGATTTGCGTGAATAAATAGATTCCTGTTTACTGTAATAGTTGGATTATTGTGTGTTTTTCCGAGCAGCAGTTCAACAACAAAGCAGTGTTTTATCTTGGATCTTGGTATTTTATCAAGCGATGTTTTTGTCGTTCTGTCTGTTTGTGTCTGTAGGGAGTGCGGGCAGTGATTGCAGAGAGCTTTGAGAAGATGCATAAGAATCACCTGGTGGGGATGGGGATCGCTCCTCTACAGTTTCTCCCTGGGCAGAGTGCAGACTCACTGGAGCTCTGCGGGAAAGAAAGGTTCTCCATTTCAATCCCTGAGGAGCTCTCACCTCAACAAGAACTAACTGTACTGGTAATATATCTGTATTATCTTCAACAGTCTATTATTTATGGACATTTTAGCTGGTAAATATATACCATTAATGTATGATAAATGAATAGTCTTTAATTTACAGTTTAATAATTAAATTTGGCAGTTTGTCAGTACTGTGGGAATATTAATAATTAATTAATTTCATTAATTAATTTCTTTTTGTTTTTCAGACCAGCACTGGGAAGAGTTTCAGTGTGGTGGCTCTGTTTGAGAACGAGATGGACGTGACATTTTATAGACATGGAGGCATCCTGAAATATGTGGCCTGTAGTATGTTGCAGTAGCGTCTCTTCAGCCTGTTTTATCGAAGGCTTTAGACTCTGGTCCTGAATCAGTTTCAGGTGTTCTGAGCAAGAGATCTTCACCGAGACTTCTGATCTCCAACCAGATCGAGCCACATACTGACTATGTAGGGCTGTTGGTGGCCTGGCAATGGCTCTGGACTCCGATCAGTGACTTTTCAGGCCCTGGACTCTGCTGTGCCTGTTTTCTGCTGTTTCCTCTATCACACCCCTTACAGGGCATCTGCTGAAGGATGCATCTCTCTTGCACTTAAAAAGTATTTCTGCTGTTTCTTTCTCTAAAGCCTGCAGTCCCTCAGAGATGTAAGGGAAAACATCAAGACTCTACTCAGTAAGAGTTCTAGTTAACGATGCATTCTAGAGCTGTAGGATCCTCTTGAGTGGTCTCTGGATTTCTCCTGTTGGGCTGCCACACATGAGATGTCTGTTGAAAAGGGCATTTCTGTTCGCAGTGCCTGTTCAGTACATCAGTGGACTTTCTGTCAAGATCAAAGATCCTGGTGCTAGGCTCTCACACAGACAACACGATGTCCACACTCTTGTCGGTGCTTCTCAAAGTGATACTTGCTGGTCTTTACTTCTGCTTTAGTGCTTACAGGCAAATGGGCAGAGCTTCTTTAGTGCTTACAGGCAAATGGGCAGAGCCTCATCAAACAGGATGCCTAGTCGCCGCACTTATTCCCACTTTCGTGTCTTTTTGTATGTATGTTACCTCACAATGCCATCAGGATAGAAAGCACTATTTATTTTGATCCGATCCAGCGCAAGAATCTTTTCATTATCCGTTTACAGATGTCGCCGGCCCTTCTTGGTGTGTTTGAAGTCAGTGCCTGGATAGAGTAATTGCAATAAATATGACGTCATTGTTCATTCAGCTTTTACTGAGCTGACTTGATGGGTTCTGGACTTGGGTGCTTTTATCTAGACTAAGCTAAAATGCTTTACATGGCACACTCTTTCAGTGGAATTTTTCTGATAAAACTAAATGAAAAATGACTGCTGTAAGAGATGAAGAATGCTGTCTGGTGGTGGAAATCTGGCCACCATTAGGTAAAAATAAAAATTGTTTTTTCTTTACCTATTCAAGCTTAAATGTATAGATAAGCTTTGGGAAAACGAAGGTGGAACGACATGAAAGCAGAACGCAGTGTACTGGAGTGGTGGCCAAAAGAAGAAATGCAGTGAAATAAAACATCTGGATTGAGGCTAATTTGTTGTTGCTTCAAACAATCATATAAGTCATAAGTAAAATAAAGGGCAAGAAATTTGACTGCCTGGAGGAAAATGCCTTTGTTCTAATGCCTCCAGTAGTGACTTTTTAATGTAACTTTGTGATAAGCTATAAAACCATCCATGTGAACCGCACTGAATAACAACAATAACACAGGACTGACAAAAATGTTATATATTACTCTTTTAATGACTAAATCCACAGCAGTGGGTCTGTTTTGCCAGGAACACTGAAGTACAAGTTAACATGTGCCCCAGTCAGTATGGGTTTTGGTACTGCTTAGCAATGTCCTTTGCCTTGAAGGTGTGATCCTGTCCAGATTGCTTTTTCTGTTTATGCGTCTCACTCTCTGCTACGTGGAATGGCTTTTTTCTTTTCACACGCAAACACTTCTGCAGTATACGTGTCCTAAAGACTGTGTGTGTCTAGAGCAATTATGGATGTATCCTTATCGCCCTTCACCCTTTGTATGAGAAGACTTTATGCAAGTGCACCTGCCGATTACAGACAACGGTGTAAAGATAAGGACGTTACTCTTCTTAGTATTAATAAAAAAGAAAGAACATATCATTCTGTTGTTTTGCATTGTATATAATTTGTAATAAACAATAACAAGCAAATGTGTGTTGGATGCTGCTTATCTCAGTCTCCAAAGGCTCTGAAGTAAATGTCTTACAATGCTTCCACAGCAGTGTTTGTTCACATATGAGCTGGCCTACAACGATTAAACCTAACTGATCAGATGGTGAGATTGGTTAACATTTGAGAAAGCATTCTGTCAAATCACATTTTTGGTTCCTGCTCAAATTTGCACTCAAACATTCAGTTATGGACATTTTAAGAGCAAATTTATTTTTAAAAAATCTTTACAAACTAGTAAAGTGCAAAGGCTTGTGAAAATGAAGCGTTTATGAACGCAGGATCACGGTGTGATTATTGTGTAGTGGAACTGTGTGCTGATGATGAAAATGTGATCACACCTGTCTTATCTTAACAGGGTTCTTGGGTCAAAATGAAAAGTAAAGTGGCCCTTTATAGTCACGCATGAACACACCAAGGCACAGTGAACCGTTTGAAATTGTTCCTCTGTGTTAATTCATTCACCAAGTGAAACAAGGTACCCAGGGGATCAGTATGTGGGGACAGTACCTTGCTCAGTGGTGCCACAAGCAGTCCTTGGATTTGAACCCACTACCTTCTACCCACAATAGCATCTCCCTAACCACCAGCACCTCTGAAATAAAGCCATTACTGCATATATACACATTATATGCCTACTTTTGGTGCAGCAGTGGCCTCAAGAGTGAAATTTACTGGATTAAAGACTAGGAAGACACTCATAAATTGAAAATGGGAAGAAAGCTTAAAAAATGCAGCTGCTTTGGGCGACTTTTACTTGAGGGTGAAAAAAAAAAAAAATCATGCTAAGGAAGCCAGAACACTGACATTACTGCCATAAAGCTATACATATCATCAAATATGCACTGGCTTCTCTATCAGACTAACAGACAGGGTTTCTTGATTGTTGCCATGATCTTAAGTAATGAGAGGACACTGAATTAGTTAATTAGGTTAATCAGATAAGACTGGAGTGCAAAGATGATGTTATACGACACTAAAAATAACACAGGGTTGGTTTCCTGAATATGGACTGTGCTGCCACAGGTGTACAGCAGGATTTATTTGACTTTGGCGCCATCTAGTGGTGGGTTTGTATGTAGTTGAAAGTTGTGACATCACAAGAGAACAGTATTATGGGTTATAAGCAACACGTTTCAGCAGCAGCAGAGAAGGCTGACAACTTACCTGCATCCACTGTCATCTTGGGTCTTTCGAGGCATTGTCTGTATGTATATGCTTTGTAATATACTTTCCTGTGTTATCTGTATTCACATTAAGTGATATTTGTGAATATGTAGGTGTAATTAGCACTTTAGCTGAAGAGACATTTATGTTAAGCTAGGTGGCTAATACAAACACTGTTACAAAGTAAACCCATAGTTATTTGGGCTGTATAGAACAAATATGTTGCACTCATGTTCTTTCTATGTAATGATTGAGCTTTATTTGTGTTCTAGTTTTACAATATTTCCAACGTCATTAAACCTGTGGACAAAAGGCAACTGTCTTCAGAGTCATGATAGAAGAAATGTGTTGAAACTTGCTGTTGGCCCTCTTCCTTGGTAGACACGAGAGGAAAGACAGTACAGTAAAAAGACAGCACTCTGCAGACAAAGTGACGCAGTGTACATGCACTCTTGTCAAGCGTTGGCATCTCTGTAGTGAAACTAATTCTTCTGCACCATGGAGACAAAATCAATACGAAAGACCAGATCGTATGCCTCTGTGTCATCCATGAGTTCCGCTAGATCAACCACAAGTGTTGCCGCTGCTAAAGCTAGAGCTAAAGCAGAAGCTGCTAAAGCACGTCTGATGTATGCGGAGAAGGAACTCGAACTGAAAAAAGAGAAAGCTCATTTAGAAGCTTCACTAGAGATGTTGGCTATACAAAAGGAGACAGCTGCAGCCGTTGCAAAGGCAGAGGCTTTAGAGGTTGCAGCTAGCGCCAACGAAGAGAAACATAGTTGTCAGTTTCCCA
The DNA here is from genome assembly GCA_037974465.1 of Brachypetersius altus. NCBI lineage: Eukaryota > Metazoa > Chordata > Actinopteri > Characiformes > Alestidae > Brachypetersius > Brachypetersius altus. The sequence goes on along the minus strand of JBBPDB010000128.1, from coordinate 15,412,217 downwards.
TGCTATCTACTCCATTAGACCCAGCTCAACGCACGAGAGATTATGTGGAGACACAGGTACGTGAAGATGGACCTGTAGTACAGGAACGCTCACTTTATGAAGACGAGACAAAGCGGTCGCAAACAGAACCAGCTACGCTTCACTGTGTTCGTGCCCCACGTCTCAATACGATAAGTGGCAAGCACCCTGTTGAGGACGCTAACCTCCATGATACTCACCTGTCTGTTCCAAGTAAACGTAAGTCTCTGAACCCCTTTTTGATTCCTGCTATGGATAAAACCACAGTTCAGTATGGTGATGGCCAGCATGGAGTAACCTTTGACAGTGAAAATAAAGTACATCTGACTGCTGAGCCTCAT
>JBBPDB010000128.1:15391660-15411758 GCA_037974465.1 Brachypetersius altus | reverse complement strand
GAGTCATGATAGAAGAAATGTGTTGAAACTTGCTGTTGGCCCTCTTCCTTGGTAGACACGAGAGGAAAGACAGTACATGGACTATGCCTAGTTAAGGCTTAAGTTGTCCTTTAAGTATGAAATCTCCAAAATCCTGTGTGGTCCAGGCCTAGGCTTAATCCCTGTCCTTGGCACTGGCCCTGTGTGCTACTTTAAAGCTAAAATGCCCTGTTTAACCTGACAATAGTATTGGGACGCCTGACCATTACACCAAGTAACTTTAATGACATTGCTTTCAATTACATCCCCCCACCCCCTGCAGCTATAACAGCTTGCCTTCCACTGTTTTGGAAGGCTTTCCACAAGATATTGGAGTTTCTGTGGGAATTTTTGCCCATTTGTTCTGTAGAGCATTTATGAGCTCAGGCACTAATGTTGGACGAGAAGGTCTGGCTCGCAACCAAAATATGTCCGCAAAGTTGGAAGCTCGGTGCTGAAGCATTAAGCTTGCCCTTTCAAATGAAGTAAGATGGCTAGCCCACATGCTGGAAAACAGGTGTATCCTCAGGTGGTCCTCCAATCCTCCAGAGGCGCTGTGAGTGCTGCTCTCTCTGGTTTGTGAACGGAGGGAAGAGAACGAGCCGGCAGCTTGAGAGGTGCTGATATTTATTTATTCCTTCAAAATTAACTTTAAATTAAAGACAAAAATCGGATAAATATATCATAGTACATGTAGTAATGATTTTTAGCTGAATTTGATGTTAAATGGGATTATCCTCTCGTTGTTTTTGGTTTTATTTGGTCATTTAACGAGAACCAAAAGTTGCTGCTTCATGCTCTTCTCCACTGAGACAGCAGGCTAACAGGGTTTAGCATGTTTACAACGGGGCAGCTGAGGAGGTTTTGAACAAAGACAGGGATGCTAATAACAAAATTACTACAAACATTTAAAAAATACTTCATAGTTTCCCCGGTTTGTGTTAAAGGGGCAGTATTTGTGTTATTCTTATAGCAGTAGCTAGTTAGCTGGCTAGGTTCGCAACGGTAGTTGTGACACTTTCTGTTTCATTTCAGCTGTGTGTCCTGCAGATTTCGTCCAGAATTTTTTTTTCTTGCTCCTTTATTTTCTGGGGTTTGTCTTTCTGACGTCTTTTTTCCAGCTAAAAGAAACCCGAGGAACTGTGGACTGTTGTTCCTGTGTTTGCAGGACTCTTATGTTGAGAGGACACCATGGTGAGTGTCTGAGCTACGTGTTACAGAATTTTCACAGAATACATTGAAGACTAGAGGTAATGATTGAGGTTTGTAAAAATTGTCTTCTTTGTTTCAATTTAGTCTCGAAGATATGATTCAAGAACAACCATCTTCTCCCCTGAAGGTAAGTCATTTTAAAAAGTGAAGCGGCCCCTTATAGTAATTTATTAAATTCTTTCTCTGTATTTAACACATTCACCAAGTGAAGCACTGGGCAACCAGGAACACAGCGCCCAGCTAGCTGTGTGCGGACAGTACCTTGAACAATGGTACCTCAGTGATGCCACTAGCAGTCCTGGTATCTGAGGCACATGACCTTGTAGGGGCAGCTCCCTAACCATCAGGCAACCAGCTGTGATTAGGCTGAAAATTTAGCTGTGAATTTTTTCTTCATAACTAGGATTTGTTGTTCTTGAGTCTAACCCTGATACTTACACCTCCTCCATCTATCGTCAAAGCTTCCAAAGAATAGTTAAACAAGGGAATAAACAGGTTTAAGGGCAAATCACACCTGTGCTTTTTCTTTCATTACTATATTTCCTTGTGTGGCTGTTTTTTCTCTATATGGTCTGTAAAAACCAAGGCAGTACAATTATTATTATTTTTTTTCAAAATTAATTGTGAATGTCAAGACTGAAACAATTCTGAAATGCAGTTTCAGTGTTTGATTAACCAATATTATGTTATATTTTAAATGAATCGGAATACTACAAACAGGGGTGACGAAATGTAGTAGTTATGAAGTTTTGACACACTAAGGCTGTGTTCAAAATGGCATGGGGATGTTTCTCACATACTCATTCTGCAGCAGTAAGTACAGTAAACCTCTGCTTATACGCGGTTCAGCAGTCATGGCTTCAGTCTTTTACTAAGAACTGAACTAATAATTGTTCAGAAACTGCAGATATCTTCCACATTTTTTGCTTTTGTGCCACCCCAAAGATAAACGACCAGCACGGGGATGAGTGGTGTGGTGGACAAGGCCCAGATACACTATAGTGCCAAAAGTATTCACTCACTCGTCTTTAAACGCAAGTGACCTCTCATTCATAATCCATAGGGTTTAATATGACGCCGGCTTTGCAGCTAAAACAGCTTCAACTCTTCTGGTCAAGCTCTCCACAAGGTTTAGGACTGTGTTTATGGGAAACGGTGTCCACAACATTGTGAGCATGAAATTGTCTGAAATCTCTTGGTATGCTGAAGCATTCTGAGTTCCTTTCACTGGAACTAAGGGCCAAACCCCACACCATAATCCAAACTTCACACTTGGCACAATGCAGTCATATATAAGAGATCTGCATGCGTAGGTGCTTGAAGTTATACACCTGTGGCCATGGAAGTGATTGCAATCCCTGAATTTAATTATTTCGATGGGTGAGTGAATACTTTCGGCAATATAATGTATGTCAGTCACCTGTACTCAGAGGCGGGAGATTTGAAAGTAGCCAATCTGAGAACACTATTTATTTCTCCTTGCTGCTGATTGGCTGCTGACCTGTGACACATCTGTGGCAGCTGCAGTCCAGAATTTCCCCCATGGAGCAACTCCAGTGTTTTTCGTTTTGTTCTCCGTAAAGCCCTGTATTTATTTTTTTTACAGTAAATAAATTAATTTATTACTGCGACGACAGCACATACCAACGAAAAGGCCCGTATGTGAATTACGGGACACTCTATAAAGGCATAACATCTGTAGTGTAAATTGTACAGTACGAATACTGGTTGACATTACATTTTCTTTAAGTGTAATGTATTAAGCTTAAAATGAAAGTGTTCTGGGAGCATATTTGGGGTTACACTATAGAAATAAGATTTTTTATTATGTGCTTTATTTAATAAACAGGGGTTTACTGTTCTGGTCAGTATGTAACTTGGATGAATTTTTCCAGTTTTCCAAAGATACAAAAACTATTCCAGTACGCAGGCAGAGCTATCTTCAGGACATACTTTGTCCCAAAATGAGACGTCGTCATTTCAGTTGGGACTGATAGTGAACACTGACCATATGGCCTGGTTAGTCCAGAGAAAATTTAAAAGATCCATTTATGGCCTTGTATGTTACATAAATGAAGTGGAAGATCATTTTTCCAAACGTCACTGCACTTGATGCAACATAGGAGGCTTACTCTGATGATCTTGCCCAATTTGTGTTAATAAAGTCAGCCTCATGCATAGGTGAAGTTGTTAAAAAGAGTGTATTAGGGGATACACTAAAGAGGTTTACTTTTCTGTGTTATCAGGTGAGTCTTGCCGCACCTGGCCTTGTTCTTATACTGGTCACTCTACTGGTTTAAGAAGTAGCATTCACTGTTCATGATAGACTGCTACATTACCCAGTTTGCAGTGCAGAGTATTCTATTTCAATGGTTATAGTTAATACTCCATAGTTGTCTTAATAGCTTCTTCACCTAATAACAATTTGCTGCTACCATATGTTTGGTTCTAACATTCTCCTGACATACATAATGGTTAAACTGGTAAGCATCTTAATTGGGTGAAAGCTAGAATGTCTTGGGCCTGGAGAAACTGCTGTGTGAGGAGGTTTATATTCCAAGTCCCCTTATTACATGATTTCTTCAATCTTTAACAGGGCGCCTGTATCAGGTAGAATATGCCATGGAGGCTATTGGTCATGCTGGAACCTGTTTAGGGATTCTAGCAAATGATGGTGTGTTGCTGGCAGCAGAGAGGAGGAACATCCACAAGCTGCTGGATGAAGTGTTCTTTTCAGAGAAGATCTACAAACTCAATGAGTAAGTGGTTCAAAATCAGATGCCTGTTTTTGTTTAGGTTTTTTTTGTGTACAGATAACCTACAATAAACTAAAGCCCGAGTGTTGATCCTAAAATCGTGGACTTAACTCCAGTACAATTCAAAATATAGACTTCACAACCCAGTTTTCAGTGCTTTCTTTCAGGTAGGGTGTTAGTAATCATTTTCTAATGAAGTGTCTGCCTCTTCCTCATATTAAAATGTTGATGTGATCAAACCTAATACTTTCTGAATGCAAATGTAATCAAACTTAGGGTTTAATCACATCAGTGAAACGTGTTGATGATTGTTACCTTATTTTCCTTTTACAGAGACATGGCGTGCAGTGTAGCAGGAATCACATCTGATGCCAACGTCCTCACTAATGAGCTACGGTTAATTGCACAAAGGTGAGAGAGGCTACAGTGGAAATCACCCAAGATACAATTTATAAAAACCACTTCAGTATGATTAAAGTTTTCACCGTAGAGCACATGAAAACAACAAGCAAATCCACTTACACTGTTGATAATACAGACCATATTTGTGCATCTCCCCAGGTATCTCCTTCAATACCAGGAGCCTATTCCTTGTGAGCAGCTGGTTACGGCACTCTGTGACATTAAACAAGCCTACACACAGTTCGGAGGTGAAACAGTTTTACTGCACACTCACTGGCTCTCTTTATGGATTAATATTTTAATCCAGATGAAAGCTGGATGTGTTTCCACTGCTGCTGTTTTTGTGTTTGTAGGTAAGCGGCCATTTGGTGTGTCTCTGCTGTATATGGGCTGGGACAAGCACTACGGCTTCCAGCTCTATCAGAGCGACCCCAGCGGAAACTATGGAGGCTGGAAGGCCACCTGCATTGGAAACAACAGTGCAGTAAGTGGAACTGAAATCCTACATTCGTAAAGTAAAAGACAGAATGAATGAGAGAATCTCAAAAGTGGTTCATTTTCAACCCTTTTGGTTTGATTGTTTGCGTTATGACTTTAGTTCACTCCAGTCAGAATTACATGCAACTCTGCTGCTGCTTAAGTAATACTGTCATATTCCTGTCTGTTACTGATGTGAGGGTCAGTCTTACTAGTTTGCAAAGCATTCCCATTTGTGAGATTAATCATATTAGTGCTATCCATGTCATCAGTTTAAAAAAGAAATAAGGGGGGGGGCGGATCACGCTGTTCCTCAGAGATTGCGCAAACAGGATGTGGAACAAATAGACTGTGATTTGTTACTTAGCAACCAGTACTCAAGAGAAAGGCGTTTATTGTGAAAAATAAATGCATTACTCGGTTTGGTTTGAAAGGCCAAATTAGAAAAAATGCTAGCAGTGGATGTGACAGAAATAACAAAACACCAATTTAATTCTTTTGGTCATGTGTGGCATGTCTTCATCCTGTTTTACTATTTAAACACTGTTGCTCTATGGAAATGCTTAAAGTCTAAATGTTTAGAGAAAAGAATAGTTTTTGGAAAGAAGTGAAGTGGTTTTTGCTGAGCAGAACCCCAGTTTTGTCTAGATCTCTTGCTTCTGATACTTTGCAAATATATAACTGATTAATTCTATATGCCTTTTGAAAATGTATTTAGAACAATCAAAGCCTGCCACCTTATATAAGCTATTCCAGGTAATGAAATAAAAATGTCTTGCTGTGAAGCCAAAAGTATTACTGTTTGCATTTACCTGATGGTGTCAGAATTGTCTGCAGTCTGTTGTGGACGAGGACTGCAGAGACACACTGCCCACACTCCTGTAAGTCCTGACCAATAGGGGGTGTCAGAGCTTTAACAATAACATCAGAATGTTCAAGAACATTCTCTTCCTCTGTTTCTAACACAGACATCCTTGAACATCTCGATTCATTTGCACACTTACATGCTGAAATAAATCGCATTATTCTTTTTAGGCGAGACATCCATGAGGAAAAATCCACTGAGGATCGGTGCACAATAAGTTTCTAAAGAATGACTAATATTTGGTAGAAATGCAGTGACTGAGATTCCATGAAATCAATTTCATTAGCATTACAAGAAAGCCGTTGGAGGCAAAGGCACATTAATTACTAATTTGTTTTACATGTAGGACATTTTCTCTGCATGTTTACTATTTTGTAAGTATAAGGCATCATGTCTGTGTGTTTTTTTAGGCTGCTGTGTCAATGCTGAAACAGGATTTTAAAGAGGGAGAGATGACGCTTTCAGCTGCCCTTGCCCTCGCCATCAAAGTGCTTAACAAAACCATGGACGTCAGCAAGCTCTCTGCAGAGAAAGGTGTGTGTTTCTGTATGTGCGCTTGTGTGTCTGCAGTACATGAGAGATGGAAAAACAGATACTTCTGACTGGTTAACTGAGATGACCACGTGCTAAAGAATGTGAATGCATTATGCATAGCTAAAGCTCTAACCCTGTCTAAACCCTTTACCACCGGCATTAACTCCATCAGTGAAGCAGTCTAAATGAGCTACATTAACATACAAGAACAGAATAAAACATGGGTTTTCTATTACACCTGTCATGGAAAATAGTAACACCCCAGTTCTTTGCAAGTGACACACAGATATTTTTTTTGAGAACTGAACATTTTTGTGGCAATAAAACAATTTTTTCCTGTATGTTTTCACACAAGGGGACATCAGGGTAGACTGTAGCCGATCTGGAAGCACTTTTATGATGTGCGATTTATCTGCGGACGCAAGCACTCAGACACTTCAAACCTTTCCAACGAGCCTCATTTGTATTTTTAGTCCGAGTCGATCAGGGGTTATTCCCTGAAAACCGTTCACCTCGCTGCGGTGTCCCAATACTTTTGTCCAGTGACCTTCCGAGTTGCATCTCTCGGTGGGGAATACGGGTTTACCTTTACATTTTCTTTAAGGGTGATGGATTAAACTGAGTTTAAAATTAATTTAAAGTGTTCTGGGAGCATATTTAGGGGCATGTTTAGGATTTACACTATATGCAGGTGTTCTTGAAATGTAACCCCCATGAAAAGCAGCGGATTACTGTATACAATTTTAGTAGATGTACCTTAAGCCTCTTTCTCTAGTCCTGTGATGCCTTTCTTGTATTTGCACATTACTCACTGATCGTCTCCTCCTTTTGCCTATGTGTAGTTGAGATTGCTACATTGACACGAGAGAACGGAAAGACCAGGATCAAGGTTCTGAAACAGAAGGAGGTGGAAGAGCTGATCAAGAAGCATGAAGCAGAGGAAGCCAAGGCCGAGAAAGATAAGAAAGAAAAGGAACAGAAAGAGAAAGACAAATGAGAGAACCTGCACTTCCTCTTTTCTATACAATATACAAAAGGTTTGGATTCATGGAGTCTACCACTCGCTCTGTCCTTATGTCCACTGTTTTCTTTAATAAACACACATTATTGGAGTTCGGCTGGGTTACTGCTGCTGTGGGCACAGCCCACTAGACGTTCTAACCGATGTTGCCATTAAAAACTGTCTGAAAGCAGCTGTGCTTTGAGTCAAAGGAGGCAGATCTTGGATCATTGTTAATGAGCAGAGTCTGACCATAGGAGGTGGAGCACCGAATATATATTTTTGAAGAAAAGATAAAAATTGAAAGCACTGCCCTCTCAGGCACATTGTATATAATGCAGTTACTGTTACATAACATTCAGGAGTTGCAATATGGACTTGCGTGTCTCTGGGTAATGAACGCTAGAATGTAACGTCCGGTGAGACAGCAAAATAATATTTGAGGCGTTGGTGAGTATCTGAAGAATTTGTGGTAAGTTATGCCCTGGTGTTATTTGGGCTGCGGCATTAGTGAAGATTAGTGACCGACTCTTGCCAGCTCTAATTCCTGAGTAACCCTCTCTCAGGACGACGCAGGGACCTCATGTTCACTCAGGAAGATTCTGAGAACTGGACGACTTCGATGTAGTCACTGCCACAAACCGAAGTGCATTATGTAAGGTCAATGAAAGATTAAGGTCAGATGTACCTCTCTTTCTGTCCTCTTGGAATTGTGGATTACGGACAGAAATGGCGTTTCTTATGCAAGTTGCATCCAAGTTTACACAGTTTCCCAGCAACAGAGTTACGCATCACTGTGGAATGCATTAATTTTTCGTGATGTAACCACTAAGTGCTGTGATCAAGTGCAGTTAAACACTTGACTGCATAAGAGCGACAGCTGGCTGCATCCCCTTCCCACCTGGCAGCAGGATAAGGTCACATACGCTCTATAATGACCACATGCACATGTAGCATTAGGTACTTGAGCAGGACTGTAAGGCATTCAGCACAGCCATGCTTGTTCTAGCACTCCCAAAATAGCAGGAAAGATCAGTGGTCCTGGCAGCGCGCCACGGCTCCATCTGTGATCTGATTGGATGCCGGTATTGTCTCCGTGCCTGGAGGTCAGAGACTGCGTCACACAGAGCGCGCACAGGGAACACACTGCTCTCCAGTACTGTCCTTTAACTGCGGAAATGCTGCTTAATCTCTTCGTTCATATTTTATAAACTAATCAACTGTGAATTTCAGAAAGCTTTTAGAAATGTTTTAATACAATCCTGGACCTAATTCAAATGGAGCCTAGTCAGCAAGCTAAATGACCTTGGGCCATTCTGGTGTTACAGGATAAAAGGAGGCCAGGACCACCAAGTTCATTTTTCATTTTTATTCAGATTGAGAAAAAAAAAAACGGTATACAAGTATGGATTGTCATTAAATGATCCTCTTCTGTTTATGTAAACAAAATCTAAACTACAAAAAAAAATAAAATCAAGAGAAGACAAAAATAAATCTGTTGATCCAGACAAAAATGAATCTCTGAAGATGAAAGGAAATTTCCTCTTAACAGCTTATTGTCATGGCTCAAAGGTAACTATGGAAACGTGGTAGTTTTATTTACACATGCAGAATCTAAAGCACCCCCCTCCTCCCCCAAACAACTGTGCACCTGCAAATGGATCCCAAGCCCAGCTGGTACTTGGCTTCCACATGCATGATCGTGTAGGGTTCGATTTTCTGAAAGCTCCAGCTATGGGGAATGTATTTCGACTCATCTGTTTGTCCTGAATGTTAGTTTAGCTTACATCCTGAAAGGTGCTACTAAAGAGTGTTATTTTACTCCTGAAGCTACGACATTTGAAAGCAACACTCAATACTAGAGCTTCGAGAGGGGGACTGTTTTCTTTGGCAATTGTGTCAAGTTCACTAAATACAGCACGACATCTTAAAAGTGTGGGCCGCATCTCTCACGGATGCACCCAGAATGCACATCTGCTTGAGTTACATGTGTGTAGGTAAAGTGCTCACGTTAACGGCGCCTTGGGGAGAAAGGGCCGCTCTTCTTTATCCTATCGGTTTAGTTTAGGATGGTAAAGACAAACGGTGGGAAACATTAAATCCACCTTCTGTAAGACTGGTGTGGATAAGCAGTCTACACTCAGTTTCAGCCTTTGTGAGGGACTGGTGCAGATAATTACCACAGCTAGGAGGTCATTGGGTTAACATTTGGGATGAGGGGAGATTTATAAAAAAAAAAAGTCACTGAGATGGAGACCACTCTTGCATCTCTATCAGCTCAAGTTCCTGAACACCTTTCCTAAACAGGAAGACATTATGACACGATTATCTTACAACCTTACAATAATGTCTGTGCACGAGATATAAACTTAGAATCACATCCACTTAGTGTATTTGATTCTATTCTCAACTAAAGGTGAACTACCACTGAATGGACTTCATCTTAGCAGCTAAGCCGCAATGCCGCACTCTCTTGGACTCAATGTTCTCCCTGGAACTCCACATTCTTAACACTGTTAAAGACTAATTCAGCTGATTAGTCTTGGCTCTTTTAATTGTATTGCTGAGCTTAATCAGGTAAAAGAACACATCATTGCTGCCAAGAGCGGCGAACTGTCCTCCTACGCCTTACTATTCAACATCTTGACCTATATTTTCCAAGCTTATGTGGGAGCTTTGAGTGATTTTTGCCTTCAGCGTTCTAATAACTCACTGCATGAGCCAAATCTTCTTACTTTGACTTATTTGATAAACATGGACTCTGCAAATGGTTGTATTCAGCAAAACAAAAGGACAGTGACTTCCCATTTCTAACCAGAACAGAGATGTTAGAAAGCTTTGCAACACAAAGGAATGGTCAGCAACAGCTTGAGAGCAAACATGGTTAAAACAACAAGAGTGAAATCATTCTGGTGTTGTACCACCTCCTGACGCAAAACTCTTACCAGGGAATGGTAAGTTAATTCCCTTAGATGGTTCCCCTTTTACTGCCATCCCCTGTTAACACCATTGTGTCTAAAAGCATGGTTTACAAGTAAAGAGTGTAGACCTTTTGATATGTGGTGCAAATGAACAGGATATGCTTGCTATCTCTTAGCACCAGCTGCCCCCCCCCCCTAGCTGAAAGAAAGACAAGGAAAGGGACCGTCGGTCTTAGCTCCACTTCGTTTTCCGTTCCTGCTCCTCCAGTTCCCGTTTCAAAATCAGTTTCTGGTGAGGAGGGAGTTCAGGAGGGGTAGGGGGCACAGTGCCAAAGTTGTGGAGGATGATGAAGAGGAGGAAGGAACAGTTGGGAGAGGAGGGGGGGGCATTTTCAGAGCAAGACTGTAACAGGAGGTCATTCCTCATCAGAACTGCTGTCATCCATGGAGTAGACCATGAAGAAGAGGTCCGGCCGAGGTGGCACCAGCGGATGGCCGGGCTTTACCATCTCAAAACCCATATAGTGGAAAGTCCTTGTGATGGTCACTGCAAAAAACATGATGAACATAAATATAGTCAGTGAAAGTCAGATTAAATCATGCTTAGAAAATAAACGATGGACAATGAGGTACATGTAAGCGATAAATACGTTTAAACACATTAAAGAAAATCAAACTAGTTCTGCCCTCAAAATGTCATTCATGGGGAAAAAAAAAAAAAAAGTGCTTACAGCGATCCTCTCTAGCTTTGTAGAACCACAGGAACACATAGCTGACTTTCAGCCTCTCCTCTGCAAACTCCAACAGACTGGTAAGGCTGCAGCACAGAAAGAGACACGACAATGACGCACTCAAGTTTTACATAATCAGTAACTTACATAATAATGCAGGGGCAGCTGCAGCAGAGCTAATTTAGCCTCGCGCTGCCCACAAAGGTAATGTGACAAGACTGGACCGCTGCTGGGTTTATGACATGCCTTCTAATCAGTGGAATCTCATGCAGTTTGTGTTTATCCTCATGGTGGAGAATGCATTACATTCATACCGCTTTCAGTTCAAGGAACTTGTGGGAATTGTAAGCTAAACTCAAACCGACTAACCCCAAATAAGATGGTCACAGAGAAGAGAATTATTTTTGACCTTGACAAATTATAGCAGTGACAGAATAAAAATGAGTGCATTATGAATTTTAAAAGGCCAACATCCCACATAAAGCAATAGGTTTGGTTAAAAATTTTGGCACAGACTAAAACTGACATTTAAAGATTTATTTACAGATTAGACTTAAATGATTAAGTACTTTTAGTTAAATACCGCCTCACAGACATGCTTGTCATATGACGGTCAGTTCCCAATTATCACACTTCTTAAGACTGGAGTTTCTGTTTGCGCTTAATATTGTCCTGGGAGCAGAGTTCCCCACAATGATTTGCACTTTTTGTTTCAGTTTGAGGTTCCTATTAACAGATCACAAGTTCTAGATCAAAAAATGGGCATCAGCAGAAACAGATACCACAGTTTGCCTCCATCAGTAAATATTATCATCCCAACTAATATCAATCAGAACCTAGTTCACAGATAATATAACTATTACATACCCCTCTTTGCTACCCTCTGGCAGCACTCCACTGGGAATCTCCAGATAGAGGCAGTCGCCTGCCAGCACCGTGTCCCAGCAAGAGAAACGTCGTTCACTCAGCTGGTACTGAAAGTGCAGAACAGGGGGTGCTTCACTTGACCCAGTTTGAGTCACTGTCAACTTGTCGTCCTGAAGGGGAACAGCAAGAAAAAAAAACAAAAGTAACTCATCAATATAAAAACGTGTGCATGTAAACACATCCCCATGTTACGGTGAGCCCTATGCTGGGCAAGAGAAAGGTTTCTATACCCAGACAGACACACCTAGAGCTGTGGGGCAGAGTAAAATTATGCTTCCTATTGCAACAAGAGAAAATTATTGCTTTGCTTGAAGGATTGCAATTTATCCATTTCAGACCTGATTGTTTCTACTTCACATGCACTGCATACAAAGTGACTTTGGATGAACTAATTGTAACTAATGTTCAGAGACTCACACAGCCTAAACAAATGAGCTCTTGTTAGGATGGGGCAAAAAAAAAGACAAGCGGTCATGATTTGCTTTGACAAAAGGCCCTTTCACAGGTGTGAGAGCGCAGTCTGGCCCTAACCCTCTTAGCCCCCCGAGTCAGTCATGTGTCTCAGCACAGAAACGGTAACACCTACAGCTTTGAATAAACACACACACACTTATGGGCATGCATTCAGTAAACTGCGAGGCTCACATGTTGACTGTGCATATATAGGGCAGGCAGGATTATCAGGAGGCTGCGTGCGTACATAAATGCCTGCTGCATACAGGCCAGTAAGACATGTGAACGTTTTCTATTGCTCCTTACTTCTGTCCTACAAAATAACCTTAGTGACTCGTTTGCAGTAAAGGCCTCTGTGTCTTGTGTGCAAGTCTTCAACATCAAAAGATCAGCTGTCTGAGCTTCAGTCTATCTACTGGCCACAGAAAAGATTCTAATCTGTCACAGAATCGTGTTCATTATCAGTACAAAGACCAAATATTATGGGGCTTAACAGCCATAACCTACAGTAAGTCATGCATGTCAGATCAGCAATAAATTAGATTTCAGAATAAAAGTTTGCTTTATGCAAACAGTAGAATGGATTGTGCAAGAGCTACCAAAATGCAGCTAAACAGCTGTAGCCGAGAAACCAGACAGTGCCTTTTTGTGCTTCAAGAGAAAGTGCCATTTGTGCATTGTATCTGGGAGCTTGTTTGCTGCATCATTGTCAACCATTACCTGTCCTGAGCAGCAATAGTCAGCAGATTATGATGTTGAATCAGAGATTTCCACTGGGATACTACAAGTCTGCTGACCAGTCTCCGATAGAGTCAACACGTCATAATTTTCCATTCACAATTTCAACCAATCAGAACCTCGTTTCCAAAACTGCAGTGTCATTTACTCAGAAATCAGACACAACATGCATGGATGTATATTTCTGTATCTGCACACATTTTACCTTGTGAAGCGACACGCTCAGAGGGAGATCCCTTCCAGTCCCTCGCCCACCCGGGATCTTCGTTAGTGGGTGAGGGGCATCAGGAGCACCACAGAGGCCCTGGAGCCTGCTGCCTGGAGCAGTGCAGTCTGGATCCCACCAGAGAAGAGCTGGAGAAAGACAGGGGCAGAAGTATTACATTCTTCAGTAGTGATTTATGAAATTAAACATCATCCACCCATGAAGGTGCATGTTGTCTCTGATGACCCATACTCCACGTGAGCTCACTGTTAATGAGGACTGGGCACAGAGGAAGCAGCAGCACACGAATTAGACAGAAACACTCTGCAGCATCTCACCTTGATCTCACTCTCCCTGCAGCAACCTGAATATATAACACTTGCACTGTGACCTGCCACATGTGCAGCCCATCATGCCAAATGCTGCTCCATATCTGTGTTTTAAGCACTGCCTCTCAGACAGTCTCCCAAACCTCCGTTTTTTCACAGTTTATCACAACCTTTGATACCATGTAAAGCCCTGCATTGTGTGAAGAGTAGTCCAGACTACAGTTTTCGCACCAGTACAGCACAGTCACATTAACAATGAACCCCTTTGATAAAGTACTTTGCATTGCACCAACATAAGCATGCTAAATACAGTCAAAAGAACTGAATGTAGGACACTGAATATAGGCTAATGAGCCAGTAAAGGAGCAGGCCCAAAAATATTTACCCTTGCTGAATGCTTAAACAGGAAGAACAGCATTCACCCTATAGAAAGTGTGTCGTTCTGGAGCCAGCTTTGCTTTCCAGTGTATGAAAAACCAGGCCGAGTGTGAACAGGGCTACCTGATCCTAGATCAGCACACCATGCTACTGTGCATTACTGACTACTGAGCTCAGTAGAGACCCAGAGGTTTCACTTTCTACAGACAGACACCTCAAAGTCCAGATGGTAAGAGGAAATGAAAGCAGAGTGCTGGTGCTTGGTGAAGACAGTCATTACAAACAAGCGCGTGATCTGTAAACACGTCTCTAAATAGCAGCAAGGCTGGGAACAGGAGTTATTGATGGTGCGAGTTGAAGCCAATTTCAGAGCCAATAATAGTCATCATCTGCACCTCGCTCGCAAAGAGTCACACTCACCCATCATCTGGTCTGTGGGTAAGAGGGAGAGCATTCTGAAGCACATCAACATTTTCCATACTGCCACATGAGCTCTGATTAGATCATTTAACACCACTCAAATGGTTACAAAAAACTGCACTGTTCTCCTCCGCCTTTTAAATACTGCCACTTCTATTGCACTTAATTTTCTTTTATGTATCCCTCTCATTCTTATTCCATTTATTTATACTTATTTTAGTTTCTATTTCCAAAGGTATATTGAGTGACCTTGAGTGTATGATATAATAATAACCCTAACTTGATTCATCAGAAACCTAAGAGCTACATTCAAGTGTTTTTGTGTATTATACACACAGCTACTGAAGACGGGCCGATAACCTAGCTCCAGCCCATCCTCCTGAGCAGAAGACAAATTTGGTAAGGTTCTGAGCCGCTATCTGAAGTCCAAAGTAAAGAAAAAAAATTTTTTTGAAAAGTTAGTGCTTGTTTTAAAAAGGTGTGAGCCTGAACGTTTCCCAGATGAGGGAAGGGAGGAGCTACACTTCTACTGCTCTGGCAACCGGACAGGTAGCCACGGCGACCCAATCTTCATAGAGACCACATCAAAGCTGGAGACGCTGAGGTTGAAGTGGAAAAACTCATTACGCTGTTCTGCTTCTCCCAAGTGTTCAGTGACCCGACGAGGCGCACTCTCCCTGTGCCTTAACGTATCTGATTTTATTTTCAGGAAGGTCGTTCTGATTTTAAACTAACTGAATTGCTCTTAATGGTGACCAACTAAACAAGCAATTCGTTGGTGAGGCAGTATCAAGAAAAAAAGTGGACAAGTGTTCATGACATCAGAAGCTAGCAGCTGCCGCCATAAGCACCTGATTCACAGTTTTCCACTGATCCTTATTATAGTGCTGCAAGTGGCTGTGACAAATGCCAGCTTGTTTTGAAAGGCAACACTCTCGCCCTCTGACATTCAGACCCCCCCCCCCTCATGCTAGCTCAGACTCTTCAGAAACCTGCTCCCGGTCAGGATCTGACAGACCCAATACTACAGGTATTAAAGGGGAGCAGTGAGCATGAACACCCAGTTAACTATACAAACTTTAATTTTGTTATAAAATACTCCACACACCCCTTATAACGTGTTTGCTTAAATGCTCAGAGAAGGACGTGCCTGCAGCAACTGATAACCCACTCGAACGTGTCATCAGTACACCATCAATGAGTCGAAATATAAAGTGGAACACTAGAGCACGTCCTGGTACAAAACGCTCAGGCAAGGTCATACAAACTTCCTTCTGAATTTTCTGTGAGGCAAAAGGGCCCGAGAGCACTCGTTGAAAGAGGAAGTCTGCCTGAGAGTCTGCATTAAAGTGTTGCACAGTGCACAATCCGCTTCATTATTTGCGCAATAATTATCTGTGCTAGATGCCACACAAGCCAAGGTTACTACCGAGAGTCAGGCCGGCCACTGGCCAGGAAAGGTTCAGCTCCAAAACAGGAAAGAAAGTCTTCCAGGAAAATAGGGCTCAGCTACACAGGGGGAGCCACTGCAGCGGGGCTGCCAGCCTCTCGAACGACTGCTAATGTTTTTCAGAGATAAACGTTCCCTGCATTCCAAATGAATGCTCAACAAAAACAGCACTGAAATCGGGAGCATGCTGGGGGTTGGGTGGACGCGGGCAGCCTCATGACGACATGAGGGCTCACGTTTTCAGAGATTCCATAGGACTGCTTTTCACATCCTGGGCATTCAGCCAAGTCACGAGACTGAAAACCTGCAGAGTGTGTGTGTGTGTGTGTGTGTGTGAGAGAGAGAGAAGGGATGGAAAATGAGGTGAACCATGCGTGTGTGTTAAATCAACATGCCTCGGTGATAAATACTTCAGACCTTCTGAGATGGCCAAGGTGAGCTTGGCACGTATAACACTCACCTCATCTGCGTTAAAGAGACAATTTCAGGACCTCTGGATTCCATGAAAACATTTCAAGAAGTCTCTGAGAACTGGTTATGTAATTTTTTGTTAATCCAACCTAGGCAGTGTCACCATTTCCTTGTATTCACTATTTCTGGAAACCTTAATCCTTCACCCATATCAGATCAAGTAAAACATAGCTGAGCTGCACAGGCCTGTTCAACAAGGCAGATTCGCTTATATGATCCTGCTTTAGGGCCCAAATGTGGTAAACCAAGGTTTCCACTAGGTGTGGAAGGTACTGGAAGGTGTCCTGAGGTTATGTAACAGCTGAGTGCTGGGGGGAGCTCTTCTCAGGTGATTGAAGCACAGAAACAAACAAGGCACCAAATCTTCACTGGAATCACGGGGAGTTACAGAAACACTCCTTTCTTGAATGCCTAAGCTGACAAGAGCAGCAGGATCCCTCTCTAGCTTCAAAAACCTCCTGAAGACACTTGCATTACTCTTACATGAAGATTTTAACACTTGGTACTTTACAACTGGTTCTCAGACAGTCCTGAAACTCGAATGTGTTCTCATATTGTAAGTCACTTTAGATAATAGTCTGCCAAGTGAGTGAATGTAATGAATGACTGGGACTCTGTCCTGTGTTATAAGTGCTGAACCTGAACAGCCAGTGCGAACATAATGCAGGATAATGTCTGACTCTCCTTCCCGTTGTCTCCGCTGTGGTGTGTTCTCTACTGCTTAAAGCAGATTAAACCGAGAAACCAAGACATGTCATCGTCTGGAGGACGAGATTTAAAGTCTTAGGAATGTAACTGAGCATGGCTGAATATACAGACCAAACTGCCATTTCTTTAATCCCTTAGATGTTTAAAAAAGTAAACAAAAAAAACCCCTGCTAAAATGTGGCTGGGACCAAATCATCCTGTGGGAGGCAGAGCAGACTGGGTCCTGTTGTTGTAATCTGATCTCTCAGTCTCAGATGTTCAGAACCAGATCATCTTCCTTCTCAGCCATGAAAAAAATACACTTTATTATAATAGAATTAAAGGATGTACAAGTCTTTTAAACTTCATGTTAAGCAGTACTGCTGCTCTGCATAATAATACAGCCATGAAAAACAAGGAGTGTGCAGAGGGTTCATCAAGCCCCTGATTTAGAGCAGATTCAGCAGCATCTCCGACACAAAGGAGAAAGCTACAGATCTACGAGTACACAGAGTTCCCAGTGATTTGCAGGTCTGTTAAGGTCGCAAGACAATGTTCACCCATCGGCACAAACACACGGGCTAATACACTACCTGGACAAAAGTATTGGGACGCCTGAACAGTACACCAACATGTACTTTGATGAGCTTCCAGGCACTTATGACAAGTATCTGTGAGAACTTAAGCCCATTCATTCTGTGGAGCATTTATGGGGTCAGGCACTGATGATGGACGAGGCCTGGCTCACAATCTTCATCCCAAAGGTGTTGGATGGGGTTTAGGTGACGGCTCTGCGCGGGCCAGTCTAGATTTTCCACACCGAGCACATCCAGCCATGTTTCTATGGACCTTGCTTTATGCACTGGGGCACAGACATATAAAAGTCTGAATAGAAAAGGGCCTTACCCAAACTGTGACCATAAAGTTGGAAGCATGGTGTTGTCCAAAATGTATGCTGAAGCATTAATTTTGGATAACACCATGAAGAGGCGAATTTAATTCAGTAATTAAGAAACGTCCCAACACTTTTGTCCACACAGTGTATACAATACTATAAACACAAGGTCTGATTTAAAAGCCCAGCTCGGCTCTTACCTCTCCTCTGTGTCGCGCATTTTCTCCTTGGAGGAAAAGGGGATTTTATCTTTTGTCTGACAACCAAAACAATGACTATTTAACAGAAGCTCAACGGAGTAGTTCACCATTCGTAAACAAGTCAGTCCTGGAGAAAGGGGCTCTAGTCAGACAGTCCAGAGAAATATACCGTTCCTCACAGTGCTGACACCCACAACACCTCTGACTGAACCTAGCTAGCACAGCTTTTATACCCCAGCGCAGGGCACAGTGGGACAACGTCCAAACCGCGAGGAAACGAAAGTGTATCATTTTTCATGGAAACACATTACACAAATCAGTTTCGTTTTTATATAAATGCGTCTGCATCTAATTTAGTTTCGTATATTCAGAACCGAACTTAAATCTTGTTTTTAATCCAGCGACCTCCAAGTACTTGAGGCTTCTGGGTAATGTAGTTTATAAAGTCCAACCCAGGAACCTCGGTTTAGATCTACAGTATATGGACAATAATAACTGTTTTTCCCCTTACTTCAATGAAGGGCAATCCTAATGCTTCAGTGTACAAAGGCATTTTGGACAACGCCATTCTTCCAACTTTGTGTACACAGTTTGGGGAAGAACTTTTTCTATTCCAGCATGATTGAGCCCCAGTGCACAAAGCAAGCTCCATAAAGACATGGTTGGCTGATTTCAGTGAGAAAGAACTTGACTGGACCGCAGAGCCCAGACCTCAACCCCGTCCAACACCTTTGGGATGAACTGGAACAGAGATTGTGAGCCAGGACTTCTTCTCCAACATCAGTGCCCAAGCTCATAAATGCTCCACAGACACAAATTCCCTCAGAAACTACAAAATCCTCAGAAAAGCCTTCTAAGAAGAGTGGAAGCTGTTATAAGTGCAAAAGGGGACTAGCTCCATGTAAAATTTATGAAGCTGGCATTTGAATGCACTGCCTCTGTCTCTGCTGGTGTAATTGTCAGGGATCTCTTTTGTCCATGTAGTGTATATTGTGGCGATGATAGATATAATATTTACTAGGCTATAAGTAAACAGACATTTGGTGAATTGAAGTGCCAGTCATCTAATATTTTGTAATTAGGAAAAATTTAATGCATTCAGTGCTGGGTTTAGTGCAGTAGAATGGTGTTTATTTTTCAGTGGGGGCATGGTGGTCACTTTTTCACATTCCATGGCAATCACTTTATTTCTGTCTTTTTATTAATCAGTTGTTGACAACTAGTTGGTACAAGAAGGGTTTAAAGCAGAGAAATATTAGGCCCAGTTTGTGTTTTTACAGTTTGACTGCTTGGAAATGGCTTATGTAGGGTTGGTGATGGAAAAGACCCTCTGCCAAGTGGATTAACAGATTAGTAACAGGACACCAGGCTGGCTATCCGATCCAAACACAGCAGGGGTAGAGATCACCGAGCCAAAAGGGCAGTACGCTGACCCCCTGTACCAGAAAAGGGCCTCACTGTACAGTATATAACAGAAATCCAGGTGGGATTCTTAGACCTGTGCCTGCAACAGAGCATTTCATTAGGTCAGACATGAACCCTTAGTAAAAGTGAATTAAATAACCACCTCCTGGCATTGAAGCTGAACTTTGGCCCCCTGGCAGTTCAGTGAATAATCTAATACATTTTCTGCTTTCCTCAGATTAGCAAAAACATTTTAGAGTCCAAATGCTTCTTCAGCGTAGCTTCAGCTGTGAGGCTGACATTGTTTACACTGGAACTCAATAATCACACAAATAGCCTTAATTACTTTAGTAAAACTACATCACCAGACAACTCAAACTACATCTAGATTTTCATTAAAATGGAGCAGACCATGTTTTAAGATTGTGAGATATAAAAATCAACAAAACTTCACCCCTACAGGCAGCCAATAGGCAGTCATAAATGAGAGAACTGAGTACTAAACCACATTTGGGGCAGCTGGTAGCCTAGTGGTGAGGGCACTCACGCTGCGACCAGAAAGTCCAGGTTCGATTCCCAAGACCGCTAGGCACCTCTGAGGTACCCTGAGCAAGGTACCGTCCCA
>JBBPDB010000128.1:15352484-15368442 GCA_037974465.1 Brachypetersius altus | reverse complement strand
CTCTCTCTTTCTTTCTTTCTCTCTCTCTCTCTCTTTCTTGGGGTGTGTTTGGCAGTGATCTGCCTGCTCTGCTGGGGCTGCTGCTCTCTTTCACTTTGTTCACTGACCCTTCCTAATGCGTTAACTACCCTAAATTAGTCTGTTATTGTTGTGAAATTAAAACCGCTCGCTCGCTGCGGGGGTGTGATTTTTTCCTCCTGAAAGAGTGAGGTTGGAAGACAAAGGAAAGTTCTGGAAGTGAGAAGTTCAGGAGATATAAAACTTTTTTTTAAACTCTTAAAAGTTTGCGGCAGTGCTGACCTGTGACAGCGAGTCCGGCTCCATCTGAAAGGAGGGCATTCTGTCGCTCCATGGGACGAAGCGCCTGGTCTGGGGGTCCAGAAAGTGGTCGAAAACGGTGCCATGGGCCGGCAGCTTAACACTCTTCATCTCTTTGAGCCACCACTGACTGAACTCGGCTCTGTAGTCACGGAGGTGCTGGGAAACACACAAAAAGCTCTGAGGGTGTTTTAATATTTCATATTTCAATCCTTTAACAATGTGAACTAGTATTATATATGCTTTTTAGTCTGATAAAATATTATCTTTTAAATTTATTTGGACACGACTGGCCCTAAAAAATTCAGAAAGTCTGTTAGAAATGTCTCTTTCATTACTGGAAAAAATTCCCAAACCTACATAAGGCTTTTGGAAAACTTCAGATTCCACACACATTAGTATTAAAACATGCTGGAGAAAAAAACACGTACAGTAATTAACAGTAACAAATAACACTGTTCCAGGACACTCACTCTGCTCACACTCACACACCCCAGTGCGGAGCCAAACTCAGCAGGGACCTTTTTACACAACAGGGGTTTTTTTCACAAACCACCACAGTCAGTTTCTGTAATGTATGGAGGAATCTGATCCCAGATCAGTCCTGTTATGTAAACAGCAGCCCTGGTATCATCTGAAACGGCCATTTAGTTCATTCTAAGTTCATTCACAATAAGCCATACTGTGTCCTAAACCACGTCCACTAGTCTGATCACCTTAATGAAGAGTGAAACCTTTTCTCCACCAGCAGGAACAATGACCACAATACCTGATCATGATACGTAGCCCCACCAAAAGCCCAGATGCAGGCAAACACAAAATATGTCTCGTAGATGTCGCGTGGAGAGTCAGCCGGAACATTCTCCGGGGTCAACAGACACTCCAGCAGCGAGCACAGTGTCTGAGGATGAGAGGAAAAGGAAGAACATATACCACCACATATACAAAATACACAAAATATACTACTGAAGAAACTTCAGAGACTGAACTCTGACATGATCCGGATTAATTAATTACTGTTTAAAAGATTCATTTCACCATGATTCACAATAAATGAATCGTAGTGAAATGAATCATTTGACCAAATGATTGGAAGATTATTAATATTATTAATATATTATACCATTATTAATATAAAACTCCTTCTTTGAAGTTTAAACACAGTTTGAGAAGTTTATTTAGTGAGTATTTTATTCACTATTATTATAGACCATTTCTAACCACCAGTCATGATGTATCTAGAACTGACTGAAACCTGCTCACACTACAGCTTTACAGTTGGTGATGTATCCAGAACTGACTGAAAGCTGCTCACATTACAGCTCTATAGTCAGTGATGTATCTAGAACAGACTAAAAGCTGCTCACATTACAGCTCTATAGTCAGTGATGTATCTAGAACAGACTGAAAGCTGCTTACACTCCAGCTCTACAATCAGTGATGTATCTAGAACTGACTGAAAGCTTCTCACACTGTAGTTCTAGAATCAGTGATGTAACTAAAAAATGACGTATCTGTACCGTACCTGTGCCATGCTATTCTCTGAAACTGGGATGATGGTCTTGAATGTGCTCCTGATTTGTTCTATGCAGCGTGAGACATACTTGTCGAACAGGATGGTGAGGTGGGCTCTCTCTGTCTGCCGCTGCCTTCTGTCAATCCAGCTGTTTACACACCTGTAAAATAAAAAACAGCAGGAATAAGCCAACAGTCAATCAACCTTTGTATCAACTCGGGATACAACCAAGGAGAACCTCATGCACCAATGTGACAAGGTATGACAATAAGAGCAAGGTACTGAAAACTGCATTATTTGTAAGTTTATTTATATATCACTTTATCCTACAGAAACGGCCATTCAATGTGCTTTACATAAATAGAGAATCAAATAACTTTAAATAGAATCAAATTGAATTTGTTGCTTTTGACATCTACATTCTTCAAATTGTTCAAAAAAAAAAATTCAGAAATGAGGTGACATACATGTTCCAACTAAGGTCCTGGGGGTTGATGTACAGGATTCCAGCTCTAGATACAGTGGCAGGCGTGGCATTCCTCAGGTGACTGATCTCAAACACCAGCCTCATGGAGGTGGTGAGCGGTATCCTCTCGTTACTGGCTAAAGTCAGAACCTGCAGAAAAAAGAACTCTCAAGCTGACTGAAGCCTGCTCTACAGTCAGAACATATCTAGAACTCACTGAAACCTGCTTATAAAACCACTCTACAGTCAGTGACATATCTGGAACTGACTGAAATCTGCTTCCAGAACAGCTCTACAGTCATTGACATATCTAAAACTGACTAAAACCTGCTTATAGAACCGATCTACAGTGAGTGATGTATCTAGAACTTACTAACCCCAGCTCACACTATGGCTCTACAGTCTGTGACATATCTGGAACGTATTAAAACCTGCCTACACTATGATTGTACTGTGACATACAGTATCTAGAACTAACTGAAGCCGACTCAAACTATGGACTATAGCCTGTGATATACCCAGAATGAACTGAAACCTGCACACACTACAGCTCTGACTGAAACCTGCTTACACTTTAGTTCTACAGTCAGTGATGAATCTAGAACTGACTGAAATCTGATAACACTATGCTCTACAGTCAGTGAAGTATCTAGAACTGACTGAAACTAGGTGGTAAAGTGGGACCTTATTGTCGTCCATGACGGTGTTCAGAGACTCGATCCACATGGGGTCGATGTCCCCATCCAGAATTATCCATTTGGGTCCGGGGTGAGGGTTACTGGCCTGGTCACGCATGAAGCTGGACAACAAGCCTGAAACATTTCACCATCACTCATTCATTCATTCATCGCACAGCCGGCTCAAAAGGGAACCTAAAATCTACAGAAGATGATAAAGTCCATGTACCATCTCTCCACTCCCGGGTAGCTGGATGGATAAATCCAAAAAGTTCATCTGTACTCAGAGCCTTGGGGTTCAGATCATTCCAGACCGGTTTCTGTTTCATGCTGAAGTATGTTCTGTGGAGGGTTCTCAGGATCTGTTAGAGGAGAGCGTTTATTCTCAGGTCTCGAGAAGAAGTGAGATGAAAGCGTGGACAGGATGAAGGCTCCTACCTGACTCTTTCCTGTACCAGCATTTCCCACCACAAATACTGAGTGACGAACACGCATTAGTTCTTCAAGCTGGATCACCTGCAAACCATGTTGAGAACATTAGAACCTGGACAGAAAAGAAACTTACAGACCGCCAAGAACAACAAAAGTCTTGATCAGCCACTCATTTCTTCATATTGTGCTTCCAGGGATCCAGACTTTCTTGTATCTTTAATGTAATCTTGAGGAACAGTTCTCCAGGCTTCCTGAAGGACTTTCAAAGCCATTTTTGGTGATTCAAAGCAAAATGTAGTTGGTGGCCTTGTGGTTAGGGTGTTGCCCCTGCGATCGGAAGTTTGTGGGTTCGAATACCAGGACTGCCAGTGGCACCACTGAGGTACCCTTGAGCAAGGTACCAATCCCACACATTCCTTCCGGGCGCTGTGTTCCTGGCTGCCCGCTGCTTCACTTGGTGAATGAGTTAAATGTAGTAGAATTTCACACTGTTCACACTGTGTGCTGTGGCGTAGTCTGTTCCCTGTAAGTGTTGCATTACTTTATTTTACTTTAAAGATATGAGAGTGCATCTTTCAAAAAGCAGTCCAGACAAAAAGCATCTGTTAGCAACTTTGTTTTTGTGACATCACAAACAGTGCATGTGGACCGCCGTGACTGAGAATTTTACTGGTGTTTAAGTAATACAACAATCTATATTATTAAAAAAAGAAGAATAGAAAATAAAGGAGAAAAGGCAAAGAAAGTTTAGTTGAATGTCATGGGCCCTTTAAAGACATTATGTCAGGGTCGTTTACTGAGGGGTGTGATTCTGACCTTGAGGATAAAGGGCTCCTCTGGTTGCAGCCTGAGCTCGAGGGCGCTCTGACGAACCAGCTGCTCGAAATCCAGATCCGTGCGCCTCTCCACCTCCATGCCGGGGAACAGGTCTCCTATCAGACCCAGAAACACCGGCACGTCCTCTGTCACCATCTTGGGCATGTTGAAATCCCGCAGGGCTCGCATTAACACCTGGGACATGCGGAGAGAACGACGTGTCAGTTCATCAAAATCACCTCAAATCACTCCAGCCAACCTCAGGGAGGGGAAAAGAACATCACCTGATCTTCTGGCCTGGCCTTGTCTTCTCTTTTAAGTGCTCCAGCAACAACCAGGACAGACTTTACCGCTCGCAGGCCCCAGTCATAGTGGTCCTGTGGGAAAACTGGGTTCAGCTCCATGATCAAGGTGTTTGCACTGACCACGTTGTTGGATTTTAGTCCAGATGTTAAAGTGAAGTAAAACTGATCGGTCTATCTATATATCTGCCTGTCTGTCTATCTGTCTATCTATCTACTTTTGTCCACTATATGGCCTGACCATTACACAATGCATTCAAATCCATAAACTTTAATATGGAGTTGTCCCCACTCTTCCTGGAAGGCTTTCCTCAAGATTTTGGAGTTTCTGTGGGAATTTGTATCTGTGCATTCTGTAGCTTTTATGAGGTCAGAGACTGATTTTGGACGAGAAGGTCTGGCTCACAATCTCCGTTCCAGTTGCTGGATGGGGTTGAGTTCAGGACAGTCTTGGGTCCCTGAGGTCCAGTTTGAGATCGTCTGTATGAAACTCTTGTCCATGTGTATCACAGACACTGATAGTCCAGCTGTGTTATACATCAGCCAGAGTAGAAAACTAAGTTAAATTCAACATTTTATAATAGATTTATTTAGACAGACAAGGCAGACAAACAAACAGATGGACAAGAGTTTCATACAGACGATCTCAAACTGGACCTCAGGGACCCAAGACTGTCCTTGCATGAGTGTCTGGAGATCCCTGAGGGGCGGTTTGAAAAACGCTAGCCTGATGCTCTCAATCGAGTGCGATGTGTAAAGTGCGGTGCTGGACGGGGCTCTCGCGTACCTGCTTGGACAGCAGCTCTCTGCAGAGGCTGTAGAGGGTGATGAACTTCCTGCCCAGGAGCCGGGCGTTCAGGAAGCCTTCAGCCATCAGCATGATCTCACAGATCAGCTCCAGGTCCGGCACCACCATCGCACAAGGCCTGCAGAGAAGAGAATTTTAAAAATCACATTTTCACACAATTCTTGATGAAAATCTGTCTTTCTATGCATTTATCTGTCTTTCTCTCTTATTACACCTCTGTTTATCTTTGTCTGTTTGTCCATCCATCCATCCATCCATCCATCCATCCATCCATCCATCCATCCATCCATCCATCCATCCATCCATCCATCCATCTCTCTATATATCTCTCTCTATATATATATTCACTAGTTTTACAGTGTTACTACTGCAAGCAATGTGCTTCAACTGGCAGATAAAGTTGTGTACTTAAATTGCACTCAAAGCCTGCTTGCCAACTGCCAACAAAAGAAGAAGAGGAAGACAAGGACATTTTGGTTTTATTTAAATATTCTTGTGGCAATATTGAAAAAATGACACTTTTATAGAAATGGTTTCTGTTGTGTAATTACTTTATATGATTGTCTAATTTTGAAGGGTGTATGTAGCATGAAGTGTGTAAAAGTTTGTTTTGCTTTGATTTGTTTTTAGTGGGAGTCTCTCAGCATCATGGCCTGATGATGTCACTGCTCTGGGGTGGGTGTGGCCTGTTCTGTGGAATCAGGCTGGTGAGAGTGGAGCCTGTCTCCGAGGACAGGGGAGCGTTCTGGATTGCCTCATAATGTAAGCATGTGTGCCTGATTGTTGTGGAATCTACTCCTCTTCTGCTCCCCTCTGTACCGCAGAGTGCCAGTACACCACCCCAAAAGGTTCTGGCCTTGATTTCTGTGCTGACTCAAGGTCAGAGGTACTGTTACAATTGGCCAGGGCCTACCAAAACAAAAGACTACTGTTACATTTATCTTACCTGGTCGTTGCTCAGTGTTTTCACTTTTTTTGTGTATATAACATCTATCTCGACTCTCACACTCATTTACTAAGCATTGATCAAACAAGAATGTGAGCAATATTAGTCTGCAGTTCCCCTTAGCCAGCCAGTTTTGCACTGATACTAATGCATGAGACCAGAGTATCTATGCCATAGAAATTTGTGTCCCACTAATTTGCATAATGCTAAAATCATGTCAAAATCAGCCACATTGGTTTCAAAGTAAGTAGTAGACCCCATTCAGAGACTTCTTCTACTAAAGACCATGACCAATAGTGTGTGATACTTTGCGCCTAAGGTCACCATGTCTAATGCTAAGCTAAAACTAAACAGCTAACTAACAGTTACACTCAAGCAAAAGCTACACCTACTTGGGTAAAGTATAACATGAGCTAACAGGCTAATAGTCTCCTCTGACAATATTCAAAGACAGGCTTTGAGTTTAGGTCTATGTGAAGCTTCAAATGTGAGGAGTAAAGCTGGACTTACAGCATGTAGCATTAACCTTAGTGTGGGAATACTAACATTTGGCACTTACACAGAACATTACATTTAAACACATATTGGATAGTATGTATTTCTATCAGATCATTCAAATAAAGCAGAAATATGTCATTTGGTTATAAAATGTTATTTTGTGTTTGTTTTCTAATATTTAATAATATTTAAAAATAATTCTAATATTTTTGTGGAGCAGATTTTTTGCCTTGTTCTTCTTCTTATTGACAAAATTAAAGAGCCATTTTTCTGCCAGCAATTTCAGTCATTTTATTATTCGAGTGCACAACTAAATTCAGAGGAAGATTCTGTTGCTCAAACTCAGGAGACTTTGAGATTTCTTCTGAGATTTCTTTGGAGAAACAGAAAGCTGAGTATCAGTATCTAAATCTGAGCACAATATTTGACTTGGAGATAGATATGATAGCACTAAAACGCCAAACTTTAGCTATAAGGCCTTGACTGCGTGAAGGAAAGGCATTAAGAGCAGAGGAGGAGGAAGGAGGAGGCGGCGCTAAGCAGAGTAGAAAAGTGGAAAGAGGCAGAGAGACAAAGCGAGTGGTGATGGTGGAGGGGCGGGGGCATAGAGGGCCTGAAATAAGGGGAGCTGTGAATTGGGTGCTGCTGAATAATGCAGGCTCTGTGGAGTTTGGAGAGGCTGTGACTGCACGGCGCCCAGCTGTAGCTCCAAACAGAAAGCGACAGGCCAACATGAAGGGGGAAGGTGCCTCTGAAATATTTATCCTGTTAAGTAGGCCGGAGCCCAGGCGCACTGATGTGATGTGAAGTGTGTGGCGGTAACATGGAGAGCCCACTGGGAGAAGCACCGGGTTTAGGACGGGGGGCGAATGCGCCACACACATACACACACCTGCACAACCAGGCCGCTCGCACTCAGAGCACGTTATGGAAGGCGCATACCCATCTGCCAGCATCAGCCCCAAAAATACTCAGGCAGGCATTAGTGGCCCCTGCTTTGTGTAAAGGGGCTGTTTCAGGAGACCAGCAGAACATCCTCTCTGAAGTACTGTGGAAAGTGTCTGTTCTAGAAATATAAAAGATAATCAAAACGTTTTGTTTATCCCAGTATAGCCCAGCTTTCTCCAAGCTAACAAGCATTCAGGAACATTGGATATGTTCAACCAATCAGATTTGGAGTCACCTTGACCCCAAAGTCAAAGATGAAGTTAAAGTTAAAGATCACTAAGTAACACAGAGTTACGGAGAGACACTCATTTCACAGGCCTCACACTGTTAAACTGTAGCTACCTGTATGTGTGTGTGTGCGTGTGTGTGTGCGCATGTGTGTGTGTGTGTGTGCGCGTTTGTGTGTGTGTGTGTGTGTGTGTGTGTGTGTGCGTGATTCTGCACACTTGCTGACTTGCTCTCTTGTTTCAGCTGTGTTTGGTTTGCATTTTTCTAATATTAGATAACTCTGCCTCTGCTTGCCAAGCAAAGTAAACCCCTGTATTCAGATTTCTGCTCCTCTATAGCCCCGTCCTAATCACAGCACCCATATTCGGCTAATTTCCACTCACCTGATTAAACCAGCTGATTATTGTTGTCATTGCTGTGTAGCAGCTAATGACGCCTATCGCATAGATACATAATTGTGTTCAGTGCTAACAGGTATGGAATTTTGCTCTGGAGCCGTGTGTTTACTTTGTTAAGGTCAAGTGTACACTGAAGGAACACACATATCTCCAACACATCGTAGTTCACAAGCCGTGTGAAAGGGACAGGTAGGTCTTACAGCACTTAATCAAAGCAACCGGCCTGTACAAACTTTAAACGGATTGACTTGCACTACTCGAAATCTCACAGAAAACAAACAATATGCTTACAACTGTTGTTTGTGGCACCAGATTAAATAAAAAAAGCACATCATCCACATCAATCATTTAATAGTGACTCCTTTCATTTAGAAATCTGTCAATAAACTGACTCTGAATACAAAGACTAAAAAGTTTCCACAAAACACATCAATGGTCAAAGCAGAATACAGTCAAATGTAACATCTATAATGAACAACTGGCTCACAGAGAAACAGATTTGAATGTAAGTGGACAGATGAGTATCAAGCAAACACTGTTAGTCAGCTAGCTCTCCAAATTAGACTAAAAGTAGTGTAATTTTAGTCGGTTTGCATTTTAATACCTGCTCTTCTGGTTCTGTGCATCTGATTTTAGAAAGGGGCTGCGGTGGGAGTGTGGTGTGATTGGGCCCGACCAGTGTCAGCATAGAAAATTAACCTTAATGGACAGTTGCCACTCGTTTTTATTTGCTATTTATCTATACTAACATTATCTATACGTTTTCACATCTTAGTTATACTTTTTCTACATTGCTAATGCAGAATGACAGGGCAAGAGTCAGCCCTGCTTACAGTATATCTAACTGATTAAGGGGCAGTCTTCATTAAGGAGCTTTCCCATGAGCTAGATAAGAGAGAGAACATTGAGTTCTTTCTTTAAATAACACCAAATAACAAATCAATCGGCGAATAAGGAAAGACAGTCGTCTGCTTTTCATAGAAACAGAACTTACAAATACCATTTATCACACCTATTTTGTACCCACACTAGTTAAATTATATTTTATTTAGTTGTGATATATCTAAAATATGTCCACAAGTGCCTCCATGATTTCCTAAGGGAGTTAAAGGTTTATGTTCAATTTCTCAAGGAGGGATATTAACAGACCAAATATCAAAAAATCATATGCAAGTTGAAACTGAATGCCTGCATGTGATATGGATAATACACACACGACTGTGATTATTATCCAATAATCCTTGTTCCTCTATGAAAGTTGTAATATATTTCCATTTTGGTAAAATATGTGTTTTTCTTTGACATTATTAACACAGTGAACAAATCATATATATTTACTTTTTGCCAAATGTTATTTTTTTGCCAGTTTACATTACAGTCTGCATTGTTTCCCACAGTAGCCTGTAATTTAACATATTATTGTAGTTTTGAGTAAATAACATCACTTGTAAATATCCAAGGCAACATTTTGGATTTTATAACTTTAGTATAAATATTATTTTAAATATTATTTAGGCATAAACTGTTCTTGACACCACTTTGATGAACATATGTGCTTCAAAATACACAGAAAGTGTTTATTAGATAACAGTGTACTATCAACAGCAGCTTTGCAGGTAGATTAGTTTTATAAGAAATACAACAAAAAATAATGTTTCTAAAGAAAGTTCCCAAAGCCTTTCGTGGGCACTGTTGAATGTCACATCATCCAAAACTGTAATAACTGAACTTGTTTTACAGCCTGCATTACTGTAAATGCAATCACTTGGATTGAGAAGGGCTTGCAGATCCAGAGGAGCACAGGCTGAACGGAAATATTGACTTTGACCTCCCTGTCTCTCTCCCTGTTTCTCTGTGAGCCTCTGGCACCCTCTTACTCTCCCCGGAGCACGGAGCTCCCGTTTCTCTGTTAATTGGCTTATCGGGTCATGAGATTTCACATTTTTTTAAACAATGGGATGAAGAGAGACCGTGAAAATAGAGCAAGAATGCTGATGTTTTTGTTGTCGTTTGTACTCTCCCGCTCTCTCAAAGCAGAAGCAGTGAGTGGCGTGTAAACACGAAGAAGTGGAGCAGTGGACATATCCTGTGTTTCTGAAGGATAAATCATACTCTGTGCTCTCATTTGACGCCCAGAACATCTGCCAACTAAATCACACCTCTTCTATCTGTCCAAACAGGAAATTCCTTCCCACAGTGTCACCGAATGTTTGTGCAAAATAAATGCGTAAATAAAACGGTCGATATTTTGATAGATATCAATGAGCTAGTGGCGTATATACTGACACCAGTCACACCCGTTACAGCAGAATATCCTCAGACAGTTAGAGAGCAGCCTGTCTGGGCATAATCTGTAGACTCATAAGGCCTGCTCTCTCTCATTCTCTCTCTCTCTCTCACCCTCACCCTCTCTTTCTCTCTTTCATATTTAATGAGATTAGTTCTGCTGGCTGCGTCTGCTCTGAGTGGCTGCTGCTCCGAGGCCTAAGTGGAACAGCTGAAGAACCGAGCACAGAGGAGAAGCGAGGTTTTAAACCAACATGCAGTTTTTGCTTTAAACATCATCCACGTTCCTTAAACATCGTTCAGTTTGAATGTGGCATCGATGGTTCTGGATCAGACGGTCTGTTTTTCACAGTAACTAATGTCAGTGTGGGCCAAAGTACAAGTACATTTGATCCTAGATCAGCATTCCTCTTCGTTTTGCCCAGCCATGCCATAGATGGAAATGTATGCTCATGTTTCATGGTTGGTTGATGGGTATGTCTTAAATAAGCTCTGTTTTGGAAAAGCACTAGGTGACCTGTGGGGATAAAATTGAATGTGGTCTGATTGACTCTTTATAAATAAAAGTTTCTGAATGGCTCTGGGCTTAAAAGCCCAGTTCTAGGGAAAACGAATTAGAACAGAACGTTTACATTCTGTGGACTTCAGAGTCGAACGTTTATAAAGGGGTCTTCACACTCACACATTCTGATTCTATAAAGGACCATACGTCGAAGCGTTCTTTGTTGAATCGATTCTCAGGGCTTACAGACAGTCCAGATAATTGTGAGCTGAGTTCACTGTCTGTGGGATCTTTAGGACTTCAGCCATTGCTTCGAGGAAGCAAAGGTGGTTCTTTAAATCTAGGGTTGCCCAATCCAGCTCCTAGAAATCTACCACCATGCAGCGTTTCCCTCCAATCCTAATTCAAGACAATTAAATCGGGGGGTGGAGTCCTTCAGGATTTTCTGAGTATTAGAGCGAGGTTAGGGTTAGTTGTTGGATCTAAACTCTTCTGGATGGTAGATCTTCAGGGCCAGGACTGGGCTGGCGTATTCTATGGCATTTCTCCAATGTACCCTTTTGTGGGCCTTTATTTTTACGCCTGGTCTATTGGCTTTCCATTCCACTTCATGTAAAATACATACACACTGTTTTAATGTTTCATGAATGGAACCTGTAGCCCAAGACCATTAAAAATCCAGCTCTGTGATGTAAGTGGTGTACTTGAGGGGTGCAGGGGGAGACGTGATGAGCAGAGTGTAGAGACTGACTGTTTAGAGTAGAGATGTGTAGGTAGGTCTGGTGTCTCTCACAGCTCATAGATGTGATCCAGAAGACAGCAGGGGTGAGGAGTTCCTCCAGGTCAGGCAGATAGAGAGAGGGTGGAAGAGAAAGGATAGAGAGAGAGAGAGAGAGAGATATCTAAACAGAGGTGGTGTGTGTTTGGATTGTTTGGATTTCGGTGCTCTGATTGATAGTGTTAGGATCCTCTCTGATAGCAAGAGGTTTTTTATTCACCCTGCAGAGACGTGACACTCACGCAAGTCCTGCAGGTACTGAAGTATTTTTAGGTTCTTAGGAGAGCTTTGGAGATCCATGACAATCATAAAATCCTTACTCATTTGTGAGTGATCAGCAGAGAGCTGAGGCAAAACACGACACAGCCAATAAGAATGAGGGCTATAAAATTAGCAAAGATGAAAAACATGGACAAAAACTGGCCTGTTGGAAGGACTCATATAAACTAAGAACCATTTAACTTCCAGTTAAATTGGATGTTGGGGAAGAAAGCACTGTGACTGATCTTCACTGTTGTTTGCTCAGGGGAGGCCTGGCTGAGGTCACACAAAACATAACACACAGTGGCCGAGTTCCTATATTTTCCTTCACGTATGACAACATCTAGAAAATTACACAAACAAAGCCAGGGCTTAGAGTTTATTACTGCATAAGACATCGAGGAAAGACAGACCAGTGTCTCAAGACCACAATTTAATCATAATAATGTTTTCAGATTTTATGTACGTATAGAATCCTTAGCTTTGTATGATTCTTGGACAAAACAAGACTTAATCTATATCTATCTTTGTTTCTCTTTCTCTGACTCATTCTTTTTCTCTGTGTTGCTCTTTCTGTCGCTATCTTTATCTCTTAGACAGAAGACTCACTGTCTTTGTTTTACCTGCACAGAACTGAAACAGCCAATGCGGCAGAGCAGAAGTGAGCAGGCCAGGGAAACTCCCCCCCCCCCCCTCTCTTTTTCTCCTTTTCTCTTTCTCTCTCTCTCTGTCTCCCTATCTCTTTCTCTATCTCTCTCTCCCTTTCTCTCCCTCTCTTTCTCTCCCTCTCTCTCTCTCTCTCTATCTCTCTCTTTTTCTCCTTTTCTCTTTCTCTCTCTCTCTCTGTCTCTCCCTATCTCTTTCTTTCTTTCTCTCTCTCTCTCTCTCTCTTTTTCTCCTTTTCTTTTTCTCTCTCCCTCTCTCTCTCTCTTTCTCCCTGTCTTTCCCTCTCCCCCTCTCTCTCTCTTTCTCTCCTTCTCTCTCTCTCTCTCTCTCTCTCTCTCTCTGTTTTCTTCTCTCTTACTGACATGACTAACAAATCTACTTCAACAATACCAGGCACCAGATGAACTGTATGACCTCTGAGGCCGATGTTGACCTTTCTCATCTCAATCAGATGAAGCTCAAAGGTCACGTTCAAACTGCATAAGCAATACATCTGTTTTGAGACTAATTCTCACACTAGTTTTATTAATTACACTCAGTTTGACCAGGATTTTGATGGTGTTCACACTTTATGCACAAAGCCATTATGAAAAGAATCCTGATAAGTTGGAGCTGCGCTTATAACCACAGAGTTAAGAGCTCTATTACACTAACAATAACTCATAGGGGCCATATATTACAAATATTTTATTACTGGCAAAGCTGTTATTAAATATGATCCCAGGATAAAATATCAAAAAAGTCAAGTTAAGTAGGTGTTCACCCATAATATCAAAGACATGACCTCAAAAACCTAGATGGTCCCTGTGAGTGAGCTCCAGTAATTGGAGTGAATGGAGCTAAATGGCTCAAAATGGTAATTAAATTCTTTTTATCTGAGAAGGTAGAGAAATGTATTACATTTAAAACCAGTGAAACCCCCTGGTAGGGTTTACTGCCACTAAAGGCTAGGCTGGTTCCTACTCACTGACCAGACACTGTCATAAAATCATATAAATTCATTAAATGAAAAACTACAGCTGTGTGCTGTGAGTGCTTTCATCTCTATAAAGTGGGTATTCAGTCACAAAAAACAGTTTTGCTCAAAAGTGCAACTGGATCACAATGTTCGCCGCTCTTTAGTGCCTGACCAGCCCGGAACACATTATCAAGCTGCCAAGACATTTCTCCTCACTTGAAAATGTGGTATATTGAGCATTTTACTTCAAACAGGGCTCAGCCAATCAGGGTTTTTTTCCAGGACAATGGGTTGAGAACATTCGGTTTTATAGTACATATTGTAGTTTAACATGTAAAGGGCAGGGGTTTTAGATTTGCCAGTTGACCTATTCATGCTGTGCCCACAGATGTTTTCTATTGTAGCAATGGTTACAAGCCTGGACGAGTTTTACGGAAAATCCATTCATCAACTGAACTAAAACAGGCTCTTATTGATAACAAATTTGCCACCATGCCTTCAGCTTAATTACACAGCAAAAATTTACACTGTCCTAACAATGTGACTCGCCTCAGACAAACACAATAAATAATTTGAAATTAGAACAAAATTCTAAATGTAGATCTGTTTATAAAAGCTGACTTTTATGTCTTTTTCTGTCAACATTACATAAAAATTGTGAAAGAGCTCTTTTTAGTGGAGTATTGACAGGTCAGTTCCAAGTTTGACATGGAAAGGTTTGAGTGAGGCATTATTTAAAAACCTTTCATAGCATGATGTTTTGCATGTACTGGGTTCCCACACTGTTCTGGTCTCCAGACACTACAGAGAGGAGTGCACTGGGTGGTAAAGTCAAGAGGGAGCGACTGCAGTGCTCTACATCTGTAATCCTAGGAGCTTCTGTTGGGGTTCCTCCTGTAAGTGATGGCTGGAAGGTCAGGCTTTTATACAAGGCGGTATTGGTCAGCTGTCCTGGGAGATCTAGAGTAAGAGGAGAGCTGTTCTTGGATCAGCTCTTGTTGTATGGTAATTTAAGCCGGCCCAGCATTTGTGCACTGAGGGAGTTTATTATAAGGAACATAAAGATACTGGAGGACCCACCCTCTGACCGCAGGAGAAAGCCGTTCTATATGTGTAACTCCTAGAAAGATCTCATGCTGTTATAATGTGGGAGACATGGAAAGAGAGTGGGAGAGATTTTAACCCCATGTTTTAACCCCCTCTCTGGATTCTCAGGGAACTAAATTTAGCGTCTCATGAATGAGTTCTGTTTATGTTTCCGATATTACACTGGAGAGAGTGAGGCTGAACTTCTTTCCTCTTTCTCCCCACAGGGTCAGATCCCTCATGGGCTGCACAGCTGAAACATTGAGGATATGTTGGTTTTCCCCTTCCCATTTTTTACAGTCCCTGTCCCTCCATGGGTTCCCAGGCCTGGGCAGCAGAAGTAATCCACATGTTTCGCTCCATGTGTGTGCTGAGAACCTTCTGCCCTTTCCGAGCCATGACCTCAGCTTCATCAGGATCAGAATAGATGCAGTTAGAACACCTGCAGACATGAGAAGAACAGAAGAAGAAACATGGGAGTTAATGCGATTCTCTTAATGGGGTCTTGGATCGGGAGAAGTCTTTAGAACTGCATAAAGATGGTTTTAAAGTTACATGTATGACACGACATTACATATATGGTCATAATCATGTGCACAACTGAGCTAAGAAAGTTTGTACTTTTTGCAAATAACATCATTCATCATGTCAAAAACCACATAAGCATGTATATTTGAGGATACTCAATGTATTTCAAGGAAAAACTGTAATGATTTAATGATGCAGTTTAAATGATGCTAATTTTCATCATATCATATCAGTTTCCATTACTTAGTTACATTATTCTCGTGTTGCACTATACAAGTACTTAAGAGTAATTAAGTACTTGTATAGTGCAATGTTCTGATCTGACATTGACATTCGTTTAGAAGTTCAAAGTTTGAATCATTTACAATTAAATAATCTACACAAATATCTATTTACACAAGTAACCATAAGAGCTGTTAAGGTGGTATAACAGTATATGCACTGTGCTGGAAATTTTGGAGACGCTTTGTCCTTTAATTCAAGTTATTTAAAGCTACGTTTTTGTCTTAACACAGAGAGTCTTTCAGGTTTGAAGATGTT
>JBBPDB010000128.1:15312718-15331331 GCA_037974465.1 Brachypetersius altus | reverse complement strand
CTCTCTCTCTCTCTCTCTCTCTCTCTCTCTCTCTCTCTCTGTGTGTGTGTGTGTGTGTGTGTGTGTGTGTGTGTGTGTGTGTGTGTGTTCCTCATGCTGAGACCATCAGAACCCACCCATCAGTCCTTTTATCAGTCATCTCCATATCTATTAGTAAAACTCTCAGAGGTGAAACCTCTTCAGTAAATTACTGAGAAGAAATATAAACAATATTTGTTATAACCCACCATTATTATAGTCCACTTGGAAAACAAGACTATATTGTTATATAAATATCAAAAGTAAAAAAAAAACGGGGAAAACACATCTCTTTGATGAAGCTACGTTTTTGGAATCGCCTAGTAGTATATACTGTAACACTTTAGACATGAAAATGGTTAGTCATTCTAGATTAAATATGGACATCTGTAGCTTGTAACAGATACATTCACATATATTCTCCCTTGTATGTGGCTGCTACTGCTTATTGGGAGAGCTCACTTAGCTATGTCTGCCTGAATAAAAATACTTTTTTTCTGGCCTTTAAGAATTTAACCTGACTGTTTCCATCCAAAACCTAATAAGAAAGAAGTTGTGATACTGCAGTGCTTGCTTTAAATACAGTGAATTGAATAATATAATTGAATAAAAATCTTTTTAGTTCCCAGAACATGTTGGGCCTTCTCTGAGGGTTCCCCTCTGTAACAGTCTAAACTGAAACTTTAGCTTAAAAATAAAGACGTTTCTGGCAGCAGCTTCATACTTCATTAACCTGGATTAAAACTTGACCCTCTGACCTCAGACCTGTATTGTGTTTTCTCTCCCAGCAGTCAAGATAAAAAAGCCTTGGAACCTGATGCTGGATTAACCAGAAATCAGGAACGGGGGCCTCGAGATGATGAAGATGAAGGAGACGAGGAGGAGCAGTTCACTCTGTTCTGAAGAAGATCTCTCATTGTTCTCTGGTGCATTTTCCACACTTTCAAACATTACAGGTGGCATCCCACTTCCTCACTCCTGCAGACTGAAAATTAACTCCGAAACATGCGCTTGCATATAACAGACTAGAGGAGTTAACCAGTGACCCTCGGAGTGAGACCCGCCTGTGGGTGATTAGTCATCGCAAAACTATGAACGGGAAAAGGTCCATAACTGAAACCGAAAGATTTGTTCGAGATTACAAATAGAGGTCTACATCCAGATTGTTTTTCTTGTGCTGAACCCCTCTGACTCTGATTGAGGAAGGACGGCAGTGAATTACATAATAGCCATACATTTGGCCTTATATGGAGAGTAACAGATGAATGAACAGCTCAGATCAAGTCGTGAATGTCTAATCCCAGTACTTTGTTCATATCAGTAATTCGAGCTTCCTGCTGATTTCTAATCCTTTACATGAAGACAAATATGAGATGGGCTGAGGTTGTTTAATTAAGGCAATATTTCACCTCATTCTGGCATCCAGATAAAAGTCTATAAGTACGTTTGTGGAGGCTTTAGCCTATTTTTAGCAAGGCAGCAAAGAACAGCAGCAGGTCAATGATTACAAAAGAGCCAAATATTTCCAGAGCCACCCTCTGGAGTGCCCCGCCTTTCCCTGATTGTGTTCTCACACAAAGTCAGGAAGCCGGCTGCCGTTGCTGCAAACATAAGCAAGCCAGGTCCTGGCGACTCACAGAGGAATACACAGCACATAATCTGGAACCAGGCTAAAGTGCTCCACCTCTGTGTTCATGCTGATTTGAGTCCATTCACCCAGCCGATTTACCATAAACCGCAAATAAATCCCACCTATGAGGGACCCTTGAGCAAGGTACCGTCCTCACACACCGTTCCCTGGGCACTGCTTCACTTGGTGAATGGGTTAAATACAGAGAAAGAACTGAATGCTGTTCACACTGAGTACTGTAGTGTGTTCAAGTATGACAGAATGGTCACTTTACACTTTACTCCACAAATCACTGGGCTGACACCGACCATGGACCTTGATTTGGCATTACT
Source organism: Brachypetersius altus (assembly GCA_037974465.1). Taxonomy (NCBI): domain Eukaryota; kingdom Metazoa; phylum Chordata; class Actinopteri; order Characiformes; family Alestidae; genus Brachypetersius; species Brachypetersius altus. The sequence continues at coordinate 15,329,351 of JBBPDB010000128.1, read as the reverse complement.
GCTAAGATTTTTAGATATAGCGGCCCACAGGCGACCCACAGGAAAAGGCTCTTCAGTTCTTCTTGGCACAGTTTATGGAGCTTCTCTAAACCTTTAAAAGGTTCCTTGCATTTATAAAAATGGAAGGAAATGTTCTTTTAGAAATTAAATAGCATCACTAAATAGAAGCCTTCCGACACCTTTAGTTTGAAAAGTGTGTGTCAGCCTCAGTGTCTCACTCAGTTGAGACTCTCAGCAGCATTCTCTCCTTGGGCATTTCATGACCATTTCAGGTCATTTTTGTTTAATTTGCGGAACCGAGGTGGTTTACAGTGTCCAGGGCAGCGTGCGTCACAGATAGAGATGCAGAGAGAACAGAGAGACCACCAGCAGCTGAGGGAAGGCCAGAGTAGCATGGTTGGGTAAAAGGCCCTTTACCTCTGATCTGGAACCAGCTTTTCATGTCCAAAGCTGCTCCTGATGATAAAGGAATTATAAGACCAGGACTGGTTTAAGATCAGCGGAAAAGGGAAACAGTGTAATGGCAGGAAATGGAATGTTTCTTAGGGAGGGTCTGGGTTTCCTCCCCCATCTTAGCTGCACCAAAGGCACAGCGAATGCCTCACCCCTCTGAGATTCTTAAGAGTTTAACTAATCCCCCACTGAAGAGACAGTATCCATGAGAGGGGCATAAACACAGCTAAACATGTTCTTTTAAATTGTGTAAATATTTACTGAATGCCCCTTTTTATTCATAGAAAGTTTACAATGTTATTGGTATTTTTCTTAACATATAATAGCATTCTTCCTGTTATTCTTCTCCTTCTTCTTTAGTATTTTGCCTTTACTATTAAATAATCTTCATTGATTATAAATCTTCATTGTTATTATATTATTATATTAATTACTTTATATTCAGCAATTGCCAAAATACACGTCATCCAAATATAACCCCTTTTTTAAAAAAATTCTTGGAACAATCTATATTTGTGACCTGATCTGGCAAAATGAGTCGCAGTGACCCAAAATTCAAAGGTTTCGGGATCATTAAAAAGATGAGAAAATAAGCTTTAAAAAATATTCAAATACATTGTACATTCAAATATTGTATTATATTGCTGATGTATTTTGGTTATTTCTTTTTAAAGTAATCTCTTTCCTCACTCAACACCACATGACTTATCAAGGAGTCCTGACACTCTTTATTGCTGTGTGTGTGTGTGTAAAAAAAAAAGTCACAGTCCAGTCTCTTGTGTTCTGTCGCAGTAGTGAAGCTGTACTCGGCAGCACTCCATGTGCAAGGAGCACTAGACATTAAATCCCTTGGATTTTACATAGTTATCTACACAGATATTTCACCTTCTTACATTACCTAACAACTGCAAAACACAAAACCCCTTAAGAAACTACCTTAAGGAATGGTCATCTGGATTGTTGTTAGGGCCCTCTGTTTACAAAATCAAAATTAAACCTTCAGTCCACCAGTCCCTTAACTCTGAACCAAAACCTCTAAAAACCTTCTAGTGACCTCTTATAATAAACAAACAAACAAACAAACAAACAAACAAATAAATGTAAATAGATAAAATGCATGAATGCATAAATAAATACAAACACACACATAAAACGTCCAAACTAACCATAAGGATAATTTAATCAAGGTTTTTGTTGCGACCCTCCTACAGCCCGCGTCAATCAGGCCTCTGATTTCCCACCCGTTTTCCGGCAGGTCCCGCCCTTTCAAGCTAGGGCGGCTCTGATAGGCGGGCTGCTGTGAGAGTGATTTACCACTAGCCAATCCCGGTACAGAAAAGGCCGGGATTGTCTGAGTAGGAGTGGAAAGAGAAGTTAAAAAAAAGGCTTCCCTAGCAACGGCGCTGCTAAGGAGCGGTGGGCGGGGCCTCGAACTCGTCCAGCTGAGTTCCATCTGCAGGACCCTGTTCCTCTCGGAGCTTTAATAGGAGAGAGCAGAGCATGAAGAGAGAGAGGAGCTCCACTCATCTCCACCTCTAGACCCGGCCCGGGCCCTCTTTACCTTTCTTAACTGAAACTGAACTCAAAACGAGCTTGATGTGAGGAACAACAGAAAACAAATCTAAAAATCACTTCTTTTTTCCCTTCTCTCACCCTCACAGTGCACCTCTCCACTACATCACCTTTAGTTTTTTTTTGCTTTTTATTTTTTGCTTTTTTCTTTTTATTTTAATGGTACCTCCTTGGATACTTGGCTTAAAGCACGGCTTCACCTGGGCACATCTTTCCTGAAGTCTCACCAAAAAAACGGCACCAAGATTTTCTTCTGCAACTTTAACGCACATCAGGGAAAAGAAAAGAAACGAAAAGCTGTTTTTTTCCTCTCTCGCACAAAGAAGCGTTAAAGTTACACAATGAGTCTCAAATCAGATTCTGAGCCGAGCAACAGTGTTTCATTAGAGGAGGAGGTAAGGGGACCCTGCTACTCTTTAATAGTGAAGTTTACCTTTTCTTTTGTCTCTCTGGACGGACGGGATTTTTTTTCCATTGTTTGATCTTCTTTTACCCTCCTTCTTTTTGGCATGTAGCTTTAAGAAAAGTATTGTGTTGAACCTGTAGCACGCCTTGAACGCTCGGGCACGGAATTTCTAGTCTCCACTTTTTTGCGTCCCTGTTTTTTTGGGGGGGTTTTGCAGTGTAGAAAATCCCGTGTTTTATTTTTGCTTTTCCTTCTTATTCTCCTTCTCCAATCGGCCAGGGTTTTAAGTGTGACCGTGTTGGATTTCCTGTTCTCTTTTCCACGGAGGAATGTGATGTGAAAGGGAGTTTATTGTTCACCGGCGAGTTTGGGTTGATGATTAATCTGCAGAATGGAAGTCTGTACTGTCGCACCTGGAGCCTGTACCTTTTATAGTGCGTGTGTTGAGTCAGTAGATCTGGTCAGTAGAGGCAGTTTGCCACTTACACCTTGCCTGTATTGTCTCTGACTATGTTAGATAATATAGTCTAATATCTGACTATAATGGATAATAATCTATTATTATTATTGAAATAATTGTGTACCACGTAGGAGCAAAAATCATGCTGATATCTCTAATATGTCCTGGCAGCAGCTCTTAACTTCTAAAGTTTAGAATCAGTTTCTGGCTTTCTTCTATTATCTTCCTCAAAGTGAAGAAAGCTGCTCTGGCTTTGCTGAGGCATGTAATGTAGCCGGTTGAGACTTGGTTAATGTTCACAGGTGTCTTAAGCGACTCATGTGGTAAACCTGCTCACAAAGTGGCTTTATGACTGCGGTCTCTCTTTTTTCTTTCTGAAATAAATCCCTCTCGTCTTGAAGGAGTGTTTGTCCAGTCTGACGGTCACCTCTGGCCCCTGGACTCATTCCAGAGCGTGATGTGGTGGGATTTCCTGTTGCATGTCCGCTCTGTTTAGCTTTTCAATTAACTTGGAGGAGATGTGGACTTGCTGGTCGCTCTCCAGGACTCCACTGTCCACTAATTTCAACATGTGGCTCAAAGCAGGCCGAGAGTCTGTGAGGTGTTCGCTAAGTGTGCCCGCAGGAATATAAAGTTTTGGGAGCAGGAGTACCAAACCAACTTCGACAAAATAGTTTCTTAAAGCCCATCTCGTGCTCCATTAAGACCTCAGCTATGATGGATATCACTGGTTGTATCCTGTAGCTTTGGCCTCATCTTCCTGCTTCCAAAAGTTTAGCTGTTTGGAGACGATCCTGGTTCTCAGTGTTTTGGTGTGGATGGGAGTGGGTGGTCTGGGAGCATGTTGTGGGATCTATTGTGTTGGTGGAGGGTTGCAGTGCTAGGTCAGTGCATTTGGTTCACCATGTTCAGATTGCCTATTGTGTTGTGGCCTGGACCTTCAGTAAAAACCAGGCCAGAGTGTGAGTGTGTTCTGGTTGTTGCAGGAATATTAGATTTGCCACAGGATCTGGCTTGTATGTGATATAGGGTAGGATCCGTACCGCCTCTTTTAGTGCCCTCTCAATCTACTTGGTGCCTTTTAATAACTTGAACTGTCCTCATATTTATTTATTTTTTACTTTTATTAAGGCGGTTTTGATATTATTCCAAACATACCTGCTTCTGTTTTACAGTGAAAAACTGTGTGTTTATCTGCTGATTTCACTCAATCGCCCGAACCACAATCTTTTCACTTTAGCCAGGTGTTCGTGGGCTCTCATTCTAATCCATCGTGGGGGAGATTGTAGTCAATATTAGGAGATTATCCTCGTCCCAGTATTGCCCCCAGTAGCACGGCCGCACTCTCAGAAATGAAGGAAATGATGACTAATTTCCAGAGGACCCTGTATTGGTGGAAATGACGCAATATGAAAGAAATACAAAACTCTGGTCGAGCTGTTTGTCAGTGTAGTATGAAAAATAACGTTCAGCCGATTCGACAGCTGCGAATGGCTGAAGTTGTACAGGTGTATTTGCTTGTTTCAGTTTTATTTAATACGTTTTTATTTTATTTTTAGGCAGGGATGTTTGCCCATCAGTCCCTTGGAGTTAGAATGTGCATTTTTCCAGTAGTTAGTATTTCAGGAGTTCAAAAATAAAAAATCGGTTGGTTCTCTTTAGAGTATTAATGTGGGTTTTTTTTGTTTTTTCCCAGATGAACTTTTTTTTCTTTTTGGCCTTTCCAACCACTATTTCTCTTTCTATCCGCCACTTTAGTATCATTTGCTTCATCTGATTTTTATTTTTTTCTGATTTTGTGTAGTTTAGATGGTCTGATCACTGCATCGGAGTAGAAATCCTTTCCATTCCCCTTAGAGAGATTCTTGCATCCACAAACACTTTCCACGCTCAGTCCGCTCACTCACACCTGGTAGCCGTGCACACACTTAATGTCTTCACTTAACTAACAGTTTCTCATGGTTTTTGTGTACAGTCAATCTTAAGTACTGAACAAAAGCTGCAGAAAATGGAGTTTCTGAGACAATAGGAAGGGAAAAGTTGCAAGCGGGCAGCACCAAAGGTAGTTTGAAACTTGATTCATATATACACAGTATCTTTTCTTTTTTTTTTTTCCAGGTACACAGTACTGTTCCACAAACCACAAAATCACAGTAAAACCCCATTTCACATGAGACTGTACCATTTTAGTAACTAAACTAGCTCATTAGATTTATTCACGTTAGTTATCGTAGTGCAAAATCTTTGCATTACTTCAATCCCTGTTCTGTAGTTACTGAGGCCTTTTCGTTTTCTAGGTACGAACACTTTTTGTCAGTGGCCTGCCTGTAGACATCAAGCCGCGGGAGCTGTACCTGCTGTTCAGGCCATTCAAGGTATGAAGACCAGCAGAGTGCTCCCAGTTAAACCACTTAATATTTTTGTGATGTATTTTAAAATCTATTCTTTCTCAATTAAACAGTTTTGGACCTTTTCAGTTGCAATTAAATGTATGTAGGTAGGTATTCATTTTTTTGTTGCTTTTTCCTATTGCAGGGATATGAAGGGTCACTCATAAAACTAACCTCAAAGCAGGTAATTTATTCTGGTAATATTTTGTAAGGTAATATTACTGGTTTGTTTGGATGTTCTTTTTGTCCTCAGCCTAATAGGATATGCAATTTAAATAGAAAAAAAGCATTGTGGGGAGTCTTACTAACATCTGTCTCTGTCTCTCTCTCTGTCTCTCTCAGCCTGTTGGCTTTGTTACTTTTGACAGCAGGTCGGGAGCTGAAGCAGCGAAAAATGCATTAAATGTAAGTAATTATTCGCCTGTCTGTAAGTAAATGTTCATCCTTCTGTATGATGCTCTGAATTATTGATCAGACCTCGAGCCAATGCACCAGAGCTCTCACGGCTAAGAGTCTGACTTCATCTTAGGCTCTTGGGTCTAAATAAGTTTGACTGGCTCTCAGGCCCTAAAAGTGGAAAGTTCCATGATGTCACAGACTGTTGGCTCAGTTTTTAAAAGCCCTCCGTCGTCCTCGCAAAATTAAACAATAAAGGTGGTCCACTTCAGGTTCAGAGTAGCAGCACTAGTGGTGAAAGCTTATGTTTAATTTAATTTGTGATTTTTTTTTTTTTTTTTGTGGAAAAAATAATTGGAATAAAATATTGTCAAACTCTACATTAAATGTAAAGGCATTTTGTTTTGTGTGTAATAGGTTTTGCTCTGGCAATGACAATATTATGATGCTCATTGATTAACCAACGGTGTTACAACACAGTGTAACCATTTCATATAGCACCGGTTCTGTTCTTTAATATTGATTATATTTAATATAGCTGTTAATTACCAACAGGGTTAGGCTGAGGTTAAGGGTTTGATTTTTTTTTGTGTGTGTGCTTGTTTGCACAATATAAGCAAAGCAAGAAAGAAAACATACTTGCAGACGACAAAAGGAGCGTTGTACCAAGCATTTTTCTTCAAATAATTAAATTATGAAGAGAAAACAATAAAACACAGATAGCTAACAGTGTAAGACATCATACGTACAAGGTTGTTTGTAAATGACTGAGTGTAATGAGTGCATGTTAAGTCTTGTGATGGTGGAGAGATTGTACTGATGGTGCTGAGTATCTGCTGAGTAGATGCTGAACCTCTGCTAGTATCAGCCCAGCTCACATCAAGGGTCCGCTCCTGACCTCCTCCTGTTCACAGTCATGGCCATTAGCATTGGAAGAGTAAATAATAATCTGATCTTTCGGTCTCCTGCACTGTCCTGTCTGTCTTAAGGGAATCCGCTTTGACCCAGAGAACCCCCAGACGCTGCGTCTCGAGTTTGCTAAGGCTAACACCAAGATGGCGAAAAGTAAGCTGATGGCCACACCGAACCCGTCAAGCCTGCACCCCGCTCTCGGAGCTCACTTCATTGCACGCGACCCATGTGAGTGCACTGCTCTGCCTCAAAACACACACGTCTCTGTTGAGTCGTGTGTGTGTGTTTTCTTTTTTTATGTAGAATTTTTTTCTTAATGGGATTTTAATCCATTAGCCGTTTAAACTAAAATGAGGTCAAGGTAGGGTTACGCTGCGGTCACACTGAACACGCGTAAAATTTGCAAAAGCAAATCCATCTGAAAGGTAAAGAAAGTGGGAACACAAATGAAGCCTTTCTATTAGTATTACAGTGACTTCATTTGAGTAAAGTTTTAGACCCTGCATAATGCGGTGGTCTTGTTCTGTTTGCTTTTTTTTGTTTATTTTTTTTAAGTAGAGGGAGAAAGATGGAAGAACACGTGATCATCCTACTCCCCCCTCCCCTTTTTCAGCATCGGACACATTCAGTTTCATATAAACAGACATCAGTTTCCTATTTAGCAGCAGATCATCTTGTTTGTTGTAAGGTGGGTTCTTCAATGATTAGACTTGTTTGTTTGGCACATGTTTGAGTTGAGATGAAGAATTTGGAGACCAAATCAACAACTTGAACTATTAAGTTCCAATATTTTATCCAGTGTGGTGCATTATCCTGCTGAAAAAAGCCACAGCCGTTAGCAAATACCAGTGCCATGAAGGGATAGCATGTGTCAAAGTAACGTCTAGATAAATGGCAGGAACCAATATTTGTTGCCCAGACCATCACACTACCTCCAGTGGCTTGCCTTCTTCCCATAGAGTATTCAAGGGAGGAGATCGTACCAGGAAAAGTTGCACACACACCCAACCGTCCATATGGTGTTAAAGAATATGTGATTCTTCAGACCAGACCAGACCAGACCACCACCTTCCACTGCTCTGTGGTCCAGTTCTGAAGCTCATGTACACTTTTGTCGGTGGATAGTGGTCAGCATGGGTACTAGACATGGCATGATACCACTTTTTATGTCTTTATTTTTTTAAACAGAAAACCAATAATGCTTTTAAAAATATGTCCGGATAAATTTTGTAAACCTTAACACATACAAAAATCATAATTGCGATATAATAAAAGAGAAACATTGTACAGAGAACATGGTATAGTAAGATGTCTTATGGGGTGCCGTTTGGGGGAAAAAAAACAGCTTAACTAATTTAGAGGTGTAATTTATCATTTAGCACAATTTTCATACATTTGGAGCTAAATGTGTTCAAATAAACGTTACACACTATATCTAAATGTTGCTTTTTTACAAACAGCGACTTTAAATATGGGATTTTAATTTAGCTCTTTTACAAATGTCGAGTCATGATAATTGGCTAAACCCCGTGTTTACAATTGGCTGTTGCTTAGCAGGGGTCTGGACTGTGTGATGTCTTCAAAAACATGGAGGATTTGCCTTAAATGATCTCAAACCTAAAAATGTATCTCACTCTAAATGTGAAACTTTTATTAAATTTTTTTTTTTTATTTTTCTGATCCAGTAATTTAGGTCAGGATCAGACCGATACAGAATATCGGATCAGCGCATCTCTAATGGGTACTCTGACTGATCTGTGGCCACACGCCAAACTGCAATGCACTATGTGTTCTGACACCTTTCTGTCATAGTCAGCGCTGACTTTTTTTTTATGCTGGAGTGGTTCTTCTGTGGGGCTGAACCACATGAGCTGGCCTTCAGTCCCCATGTGTATCAGTGAGCCTTGGTCAATCACATGACTCCTCATATTTTGGCCCTTGCCAAAGTTGCTCAAGTCCATGCTCTTGCCCTTTTTTCCAGCACATCAACTTCAAGAACTGTTTGTCTACAAACGACCAACCTATTTGTAGGGTATATACGTCACATCAGAACTGCTCGTACTTATCTGATTTTTACTCCTCTGTGGGGGAAAAAGTTCTGAATGTGTCACCTGTATGTCTGTAGATGACCTGACTGGAGCAGCACTGATCCCAGCATCCCCAGAGGCATGGGCCCCATACCCGCTCTACACCACTGAGCTGACCCCTGGCCTGCCCCACGCAGCCTTCACCTACCCTGCAGCCGCTGCAGCCGCCGCCGCCCTGCACGCCCAGGTGAGGGACCAACCGGTGTGTTCCCTCTCCTTAAATTTCACACTACACACACACACACACACGCCTCCAAATTTGCTTATGCAGTACAGTAGAGTGACTGGCAAACTGAATTATTGCACATCAGCTGATGCTTTTATACTGTGGGTTTTACTCTGCAGGTTGTTAATGCTGAGCATGTGGCTTGACAATCAGTATGTATGGTTCAATGGCCATTTTGAGTCTTATCTAAAAGATCAGTGTTTAGGTGAAGGGCCAGTCATCCATTGTGTCACACTGATCGAGCCGTCATGCACTCATAATGTTGTTTGCCTGTTCACACAAACCGTTTTTATTACCTTTTCAGTCTCGACCACAGAGCAATCTGTCTGCAGAGCTCTGAGTGTGACTGACCAACCTGCTTTCCCAGCATCTCACAGAACGGCATTCCTCCGTTCGGCCACGTTGCTAAGAGATCACAAAAGAGAAAATCTGTTTTTAATTGCATCTCAACTTGGATTATGCATTGGTTGTTGAGAGAACCTGTAGCCAGTAAAGGCCGGTTAAACTTTAGCCAAAAATGCTTTGGTATGGATTTTTACAAGCTAATAAAACTCCACAGGGGAAGGATATGTCAACTTTTGTCCCTCACGTACATTTAAACGTTTATTTACATATATATCACTACTTACCCTTCTGTTGTGGTTGTGAACAGGTGCACGGATGTTTTCATGTTTTTTTTTTTTCCCAATTGTTTGCGGATTACAAACTGTGTCTTGACTCTCGAGCAGTGTTCTTGCCGGATGTCTTAATTTGAGACTTGTCTAAGCCGTTGTCACGGTCAGTTGGGATCTTTTAATATTTAATGCTGTTCACTTGCACACTTAATCGAATGTGACTGGTTGTGAGGACCCCGTCTTGATAGAACAAGCCTATTGATTGAGCAACTGAACTGTGCTTTCTGTTGTCATGACAATGACCCAAAGCAAGCTAAAGGTCACAGATGAAAGGTTTGACTAAGCTTTTACCTAAAACATCTCCAGAGCATCATTCGCATGCGTGAGCACACACTCCTACACGGACAGCTTGCACCTTCAAGGAACTCTTGCCTGGCTGGTCTATCATTGAACTTCGAGACTTCTATAAATCTCCTCTCTCTTCTGTACTATTCACATTTTATCTCGGCATTTCCATTCTACAAGGGACACCTACATGGGAACAATGGAGGCTTAGCTGTTTCAAAAAAAGCTGGCTTGGCCGCGATGAGTGGCTTTTTGAGTGTGAGTGTGGTGCTTTGGTCTCTATAGGTTAACACCTGTAAAAGGCCTTGTCCTCTGGGTGCAGGGACACACTTTAGTGTGGCTCTTAAGGCTATAGAAACAAGAAGAAGATGATCCTTTTAGACAGATTGTCTCTAGTCAAGGTCACACGTACACAAAACTACAGAAACCTGACAGCTATGCATTAAATGTGCTATAAACTTATACCTCAAGAACCGCACAGCTGTGGTGATGCAGGCATGGATTAAAGTTTTCCGTCGCTACGATGGATTTCCGTCAACAGAGGGCACTAAATCTAGATTTTGAGATTGATGCAGATCTGAAGAAAACATTTTTGGGGTGGGGTAGGTGGTCAACACAACAATCTGGCAAGACCATATTTTCCCTTGCTTTAATTATGATTTAATTAGTCTTCCTAAACATAAAAATAAACATTATGGTTTCGGCAGTTCACCTAAATATCGATGGCTGCGGAGTAGCCCACAGGCTACAAGCTGTTTCCCTACGCTTGTTTAAGATGCTAACTTTCATAGTAAGGAGAAAATAATTCCGTAGCATTTAGTGCTGCATCAGTTTCAAATGCTTTTAATGTCCCAAAACAAAGATGACCTCATGGAAAGGCATGGACACGCTTCTGTTAAAGGAAGGTACAGAGCAGGAAAAAATTGTAACCCCTGGTAAAATTGCTTTATAAAGACCCGTACGGGGATCGAACCCTGGGCTGGACTGGCCGTCGGCCATACCGGGTCGGCCAGATAATTATGGGCCGGCGCGGAATCCCGTTAGCAAACCACTACCCCTCACACACACACACACACACACACACACACACACCTCATTAATATAATAATTATTTCTCATTAAACCGCAACAAACAGCGATGTGACATTTATTTATTTTATTTTTTTTTTGTTATACAACTGACCTGAGTTTGTCCTGAGTCTGCTGTGTTTTGCTCTGCGTTTGTTTCTTTTGTGGTTTTCTTTGCTTTTTATTGCGTTGCAGTCGTCATATCCATAACATTACAGGCTCTTCGAGAGAACTCTTCGACACATTTTGAAAGTGACTCAACCACTCTCTCTCTACAACCCGACCACCAAAATGGTCAGTTTTCTGATCAGCCGTGATCAAAAATGTACACTGCAGGGGATATTAATGGACACGGAATGATGCCCATATTACAAGAACTGAAAAAGGAGAGTAGGTGCCCAATTCAGCTATAATAATAATAATAATAATAATAATGATGATGATTAAAAAACATGAACGTACTGTGAGTAAATGTTTGGAATTATTCACTGGTTGCTGAAGTTCAGTATGGATTTTTAATGAACTGTGAAAGTGTTTGATGAACACCTGCCACCTTCAAAATGTTATTTTGTTATCGGTTAATCAGTATGTGTGTAAAATAAAGTTGTTCTTAGCATTTTGGCTCCTGCTTTTATAGTCTCCTTCTTGCGGCAAAAGACCATGGCAAATGCCTGTAATGTACAAAGAGGCCAGAGAGCTTAATTGTAGTGCGACTGCAGGAGGAAATGTGGGCCATTTAGTGGCGAGCAATGCGGTAGCTGGTCCACAATGGAGGGGTGGTAAGGGAGTGCGAGGCTCATTGTTCTGCTGCCCTTGGCCAGAGCATTGCGTTTTCTGTGGGGTTTTTTTCCCCCAGCCCTCAGAAAGAGCCAGGTCGGAAGATGGCTTATGGCAATGTGGTGACAGATAGGGCTTTCCTGTCTGGAGGATTTGCTCTGAGAGTCCCTTCATGTGTCACAAAGTAACATTGGAGATAAGTGTGCATTTCCTTTTTCTGATTTTCAGTATTAGTGCTTCAAAACATAACAGCTGGGGAAACAGTGCTGTGGGGATGGTATCTTGCTCAAGGGAACCCCAGTGGTGCCACTAGAGCACCACCTGTGTTTTCATACTCCCTGTTCTCATAAACCTTAATCCAGTTATCAAGAGCCCTTGCTGAGCTGAAGTGAGGAAACACTGCAGTATGAAGGCAGGAATACAGTTAATTCTCTTTATTGCCTTGTAAAAATTTCTTAACATGCTCTTTTTTTCTCTCTCCATAGATGCGCTGGTACCCCTCGCCATCTGACACCTCACAGCCAGGATGGAAATCCCGCCAGTTCTGTTAAGTACTTAGTGAGTATCTCTAAATCTGCTGAGCTCAATCTGTAGTGTATAACTGGGGCCAGAGAAATGTTATCACTCTATAGCTCTGTTCATATCATCTCGTCTTCTCTCTGCAGATGCCAGTCAGTACCTGAAGGTTTTTCTTTCTTTTCCCTCCCATGTGGAACAAGTTGTAATGGGCTCAACATTTAATTTAATCAGGTTTATTTAACTGATGCAAGAAGCATAAAAGGACTTTTGCTTTTTCTGGACAAAACATGTTCTCTGAAAAGGACTCTGAACAAGACAAGTCAGGATATGGTCTTCTACATCTGAGGCCTCGCAGGCTAACGGTACACTCTCTGCGTTTTCCAAGCCAAACATGTGACGAGCCAATCGTGTGCAAGTTTAACCATTTCTAGCTGCTCTCTTATTGGTTGTGTGTGTTCGGAGGGAGGGGATAATCATTATGCATGTTGAAGCATCGTATATGGCATGAAATATAGAATGCAGAGTTCTGTGTTGGTTTTAGTTTCTCTTTCTTCCTTGTGTTGCCATGGTGAGAAGCCCCCCTTTAGCTTTTTTCGATATCCTAGTCCCGCTTCTGTGAAAATCTTTGCGCTTGACTTGCTTTTTACATGTATGGTGTTACTTACAAAGTAGAGGCCTACATCTTGTTACTATCGAGCCTCGTTTGTTTTTTTTTCTTCGTGTATTCAGAATGGCTTTCCTCATGCACTGGGTTTCTGTTTTCCTTATCCTTTATGATCTTGATCGTAACCTTGTGAAAGGTGGGCAAGTCTTTCCAAAACCCTTCTCCTCCAGACCTCGACCGCATCGCCCTCCAATGACCCGATCTGCCAAACTACCGGTATCTGTGTTTGTTTAGAGTATATTTGAACAAAAAAAAAAAGTACAAGTATTTTTGTACATTTGTGTAATAATGGATATTTATGCTTTTTGTGCAATTAAATAAGTCTATCTGTATAAGCTGTTAAGTCTTCCCTTGTGTTATTTTGCTATTTTGTTTGGATGTATATTCTGTCTCTATCCTGTTTAAAGTAGAGAAGTGCAATTTTTTTGTCTTTTTTTGTTTGTTTATTTTGTTTTGCTCGGTGTTGAATACTGAACGACGACTACAGCAGAAGTGCTAGTTTAAATGGACTGCTAATATGAGATTGCTGTAAAAAAAAAAATGAATACAAAAAACAAAACAGTGGAAAATGCTTTTTTTTCCAGAATGTGAAACTGGATAATAAACAGATTAATCTGAGAAGTCTGGCTGGATTTCTTTAAGAAGCCAGGTATGTTTTTGTATCCCCCTTAAGGTCAAACGCTGAGCTCCAAGTCCGTACAAACATACAATCTAAACACTTTTTATAGCTTGTTCTCCATTTATGGCCTCAATCTCCTCGCTCCTGAGAAACTCGAGCTAAGTTAGGACACTTTTATCTGAGCTGTATCAATAACTTCCAGTTCCTAGGCTTTCCTTGGTCATCCTTTTTAGGAATCATTTGTAGTTAAGCTGACTTTGAGGTTCATAAACTCTATCTTTTCACTTTTGTGCTTTGGGTTTTAAAGAGTTTGTGGTTATTTACAGTTGTCTGCAGACACATATCAAAGTGCAGTACAGCAAAGAGGTCAATGACTTGCTACTTTGTGCTTCATTGCTTTTGTGACCTGCTCCTCATTGCTTGATATTTGTAGCCTGTTTTTAACAGACCCAGTAGGAAAATGTCATGTGCAGGAATGTAACAGCATTGATAGCATCATGATTAGAGCTGAAAGGGAAAATCCCTCTACCTCAAACCAGCTGGGCTGATCATTCTAGTGCTCTAGAGTCCTGGCAAAAAATGTTCACATCAGTGCACAGACAGTCCTCATCCTCTAATGTGCTTCTACTGTAAGCAATATTTTTTTTGCTTAATGGGTTCAGTACAAGTCATAGAAATCCGAGTTGGGGCCTGTATTGTGTAACTTCTTGTGTGAGGTGGGAATCCCATGTCTCTGTTTGAAGGGTCAGGAGAGATACATGTTGACGCTGAGCAGAAATATGGGAGCTATTCTAAGACTCCCTTTTTCTGAGGAATTTCCTGAATCTGAACAGAGATCCTTGGCTCACCAAGAAACTGGTGGGTGGTGTGTGTGTTTAAGAGAGAGAGAAATGGTTTACAGAGATAATGACAAATCAGGACGAAATGGACATACCCCTAGGGGTGTAATATTCCAAATACTTTTTTTTTTGGTTGGGGAGGTAGTGAATTTAATGCACTGTCACCAGCAGAGGGCCAATGATTTGGTGACATGATTGGACAATGCTTGCTCACTCATTGTCCTAACCCAACAGTAGCACTCTGTTACTGCACAAAAGTGCTCCTATTGAGGGACTGAGTGTGTGATCATATGGTGTGTGTGTGTGTGTGGAGGGGGAAGGGATATTGGGACACTGAATGTCTGAATGCAGCAGCTTGGTGATATGGGTGGTAGGAGGGCCCCTCTGCTCACTGTCAGTTCAAATTAATTTAAATCACAATTGCTTTAATTAACACATCCCCAAAAGCACACACACACAGTTTAGTGTGTATTTGGAGTTGGTTTGAGAAACACTTTGGCATATTTGGCACTTTATGCATCAGTTTCCAGTAAGAAGACCAAAAGGCTCTCTCCAACATGACCACATAGTAAAACATTAGATTAGATTAGATTGACTTTATAATCCCACAATGGGGAAATTCCTTTTAAACAGCAGCAATAGTAAAAAAAGACTGTTTAACAGGATCCATAGGATCAAATATACAATATAAGAACAAAGAAAATCAATAAAAAGCTGTTTACAGAAAAACAATAAACAATTTCCAACTATAAATATAAGTAAAGATAAAGGGAAACAACATATACACAGTGCAAGTTAAGTGGATAAACAGGGAAGGGGATAATCTGAAAAAAATGCACATGGTCTAAATACTGCACAACAGCAGAACAAGCAATGTACACAAACGTGTATGTCACTGCAGTGATGTGATGTAAAGTCTTATAGCTGTGGGGACGAATGATGTGGAAACGCTCCTTCTTGCACTGTGGGTGTAACAGTCTTGTGCTGAAGGAGCTGTTCAGAGCCTCCACAGTGTGGTGCATGAGGTGGGAGGAGTTATCCTGGGTATGAACATTAAATGTACAAACAAAGTTCTGTGCACGTGCAAACACAACTTCACAAAGCCTTATCACACCTAACGACGTGTAAATGCAGAGTATAAGCCCCCCGCTCTGTGAGTGTTTATGCAATAGTACAGACAGAATGGTCCCCGTCTCTTTCATTTAACCTGGTGTTTACACTGCCCAGTGTAAACATGAGTCTGTCCTCCACCGCATGGCTTTTAATTAGAGCAGCCCCCACCCAGCTGTGCCTCTACAGTTTATCTAAACTAAAGATAACACGTTTATCATTGATGATCCACTATCTGTAAAGCCTCCAAGCATGGAAGGAAGTCTCCAAGCAAACTCTGAAACTCTGTCCTTGCCTTTCAGACTCTTGTGTTCAATAAAATCACAGTTTTTACCAGATATGTCCAGTGACATTTCTATTTGTCTTAGTTTATTTCTTTAGTCCTTTATTTCAGTTTTTCATTTTCAACTACACTTTCTGAAAAGCAAACTACCTAGCAGATGAAATCTTACAGTGAACTTGTATATGTGTGTTAGTGTTCTGTTAGTACTGTTTGGTTGAATCAGTCCAGCTGAAACTAAAAATAGAACATAACACTGGAGGATCATCAGCATAGAAAATATATGAAACACAAGGAGGTTTCCCCAAAAATGAAATCAATAAAAAGTTACCAAATATAACAAATCAGTGTCAGTAAATGTCACAGCACTTCTGAATTTGATCTGACAGCATGGACACACTCATCTCCAGGTAAAACGAACCGTCATAAAATTTATAAAAATGACAATGTCTTAGTGTCTCAAAGCGATGAATAATTCCATACTTTTTTCCTAATAAAATGCAATGGAAACAGATGTACTCCTTAATGTGTTAAGCTTAAATTGTTTGTGTGTTAAAAGTGAAAATGCATGTTTCAGTTTCATTGATAGCAAAAATATATGTCCTCCACAACAGCGGCAAAGCAGTGCTGGTCAATATTGATCACTTTCAGCACTTACTAAAGGGATTAAATGAGTTAGTATTCGGATTATTCTGATTATTTTGTTTACCAAATGCCCTAAATTCCAGTCAGTGCACCCTAAATTGCACACTATTAAGACATTTTTGGCACCAGGCATCTGAACTTTTTCTGAAAGTAAGTTAACATGGACAATGTAATTTGTACGGCAGTAAAAAATATTCCTTTTTTATGAATGTGGCATCTATACCATACATGTTTTCTTTCCTAAATACTGC
>JBBPDB010000128.1:15287243-15303172 GCA_037974465.1 Brachypetersius altus | reverse complement strand
AAATTGGTACCGAGAACCGTGGATTTTCACTGGTATCGGTACCGAATACTGAAATTTTGGTACCGTGACAACCCTATCTACCAGTGTCTGTGTTTGAGTGCAATGGTTTCCTTCAACAGTTCAAAGACATGCTTGTCAGGTGGATTGGAGATGCTAGATTGCTCCAGGTGTGAGTGTGTTTGTATGTCCGCCTTGTGATAGATTGACAACCTGTCCAGTGAGATTTTCTGTAACAGATGAGTGAATGTAATACAGGGAGAGGGTCCTGGGTTTGATTCCTGTTTGGGCAGCCAGGGCTCTTTCTGTGTGGAGTTTGTATCTTCACCTCATGTCTTTCTCCCATAGACATGTCTATTCAGAAGGACTGGAGATGCCAAATACCTGTGACTGTGTGCCTGAGTGTGTTGTCTGTGTTTCTGACCTACAAAGAACTGCAGACCTGTCCAGCACCCTCCTCCTTATAGGCGCTGGGACATGTTTCAGCTGTAGGCAAACTGTATGAAGGTGTATTGGCAGGGGTGAGCAGAAACTTGATTAAATGAACAAAATAAACAAATGCAATTGCAAACCTTGTCTGTTTGGTCCTCAATTAACCAGCAGAGAACTCTCTGAACCAGCAGAGGGTGCCAAACGTCAAGTTAGCCAAGCATATGGTAGGCTTTTTGATAAGCTGAGCCCAACCCTGCTCCTGCTGAGGTTATTTTCACCCTGGATATAAAGAGCCCATGGCTGTAGGTAAACCCTGTGAAATTACACAACTAATACATAAGAAGCTGTAGCTTGTCATTTTTTGTTATGAAATATTTAGATGGTTTTCAAATTTAGTTTGTTTTCAGAAGTAATTGCTGAAACAAACAACATTTCTGGCAATAGAATGTTTTACAGTGTTCTAACAGCAGTCTCATAACAAGATGCACCATCCATATGGAGCGCCAGGTTCTCTTGGTTTTAGTAAGGAGCTAATGATTGTGGCAGAATGTGTCTCTATGAGGCAAGAGTATGAAACCCAGCCAGATTCTCTGAGGTCATTTCTGATCCCCAGTAGATTGGGCAGAGAATGACCCTAAACACAGTCTGTTAACTCAGTATGAGATGTTGACTTTATTAATCTGTCGATCTGTTTCTGATGGTGTTGCCCCCCAAACTGTTTGATAGTTTTTTTCAGTTCCGTTAATATGTATAGTAATGCCAGTTGGAGTGAGGAGAATAGTTAATAGAGGTTTAGGCAGTATTTGTTATGCTGCTGCTTTATTCATGTCAGGTTTGACTCTCTATTTCTGTATATGTGTGTCTGTGTGTGCGTGTGCGTGTGTGTGTGTGCGTGTGTGCGTGTGTGTGTGTGCGTGTGAAGATAAATGGCTGTTCTGCCGGTTCCTAAGCAAACATAGAGTAGGAGGGATCATCCGATGCTGTTGCCTTAGCAACATTCCCCTCTAAGCCACCAGGCTTGCTGTACTGTATCTCCATCTCCAGTCAACAAATGAGATTCATATTTCAGACTAATTAAAACAGTCCATTAGATGAGTTTTACCATATTCACCCAGGAACCCATCTGCCATGCGCTCTGTATGACAGTGCTGCTGTGCTTCCCCTGCCTTTCCCCATTTCTCCCTTCCTCTCTATCCCTTTACTTTCATAACACTATAAATTCCACAGGTATCTGTGGAACCACACATTGATCCACTCAGCTTTGTACACACACACACACACACACACACACACACACACACACATATATACAAATATACACTGTAAGCCCCCACTTTTATGCGGATCAGCAGTCACGGTTTCAGTCCAGCACAGATTTTTAAGAACTACTAATAACTGTTCGCTGCCACACTAATGCGGTAACTGCAGATATCCTCTGCATTTTTTGCTTTTGTGACGCCTGGGTCTCATCCGCCACGCCCCCTCATCCTCGTGCTTGGTTGGTTGTTTGAACGCTGCACTTAGTAACCCCGCACGAGGACGAGTGGACGTGGCGGCTGAGGCCCAGACGCTTTTTCCATGGCAATATATAATTTTTCATACATTTTAGTGCAAAATTATTAAGAAAAATATAGTTTACTACTTTTGTAACATAAATATTAACATAACTTCAGATATATTTCCATAAATAAAATAACTATAAATGTTTTGGTACTGTAGAGAGAATTCTATTTATTTCTCCTTTCTACTGACTGGCTGTTGGCCTTTGATGCAGCGGCAGTTCAGAATTTCCCCTGTGGAGCGTCTCGGGTGTTCTTGTGTTTTTCATTTTGTTCTTTTTAAAACCCTGTATTTTTATTACTGTAAATTAAATGATTTTATTACTTTATTTACCTGCTTATACCAAAGAAAACGACAACGCATGAATAACAGTTTAGTGTAAACTGTACAGTACAAATACGGGGTTACCTTTACATTTTCTTTAAGGCTAATGAGTTTAAAATGAAATTAAAATGTCTTGGAAGCATATTTGGGGGCATATTTACACTATAAAAATAGGCATTTTTAAGCAACAAGGTTTTTGACCGTATGTGGGTGCTCTTGGAATGTGGGGGGTTACTGTATATATGTGTGTGTGTACAAAGGCATTGGGACGCCTAGCCTTTGACAATGTTTTCAAAGACATAGGCTTTAATATGGAGTTGGTCCCCCTTTATGTCTATTCATTCTGTAGAACATTTCTGTGGTCTGGCTCCAGTTCATCCCAAAGGTGTTGGATGGGGTTAAGGTCAGGTCTCAGTGCGGATCAATCAAATTCTTCCACACCAAACATCCATTCATGTCTTTATGGAGTTTGCTTTGTGCTCTGGGACACAGTCGTGCTGGAATAGAAAAAACTCTTTTCCAAACTGTCCACAAAGTTGGAAGCGTGGTGTTGTCCAAATGGAGAACTGTGGAGTTTGCCTGATATGCAACTCGGAAGGTCACGGGACAAAAGTATTGGGACACTACAGCGAGGTGAATGCGGTGTGTGACAACATCCAGAAAAATATATATTTATTGCCACAAAAAAGTAAAAAAAAGGTGGAGGATATTTGCAGTTTCCGCGTTACTGTGGGAAACATTAATCTATGAGTTCAGTTCAAAAAAAAAATCTGCGTGTGTCTGAACGGGGGATTACTGTATACACACACACTTAGCTGAATAGCACTCTAGCACATTATACATGTAAATCTATAAACACAATACTACAATTCCACTAGAGTCTGTTTTGTAGTTACTTAAACCAATTCTAGATGCTTAAAATCCTAATAAGACAATCCAAATACATTAGTAGGGGCTGTTATCATACTGAACAACTGTACTGTCTTTGCTTTGCTTTTTAAAAAAGTTGATATGCTGCCACCTACAGTTCAAAACAGAGGACAACCATCTTAGTGAGATCATACACAGAGAGCTGTGTGTGTCTATGTGTGCAGGTGATAGGTTTGCATTCTGTATCAGGAGACATTCTCTGATTCCCCTAAAATCAAACAGTCAGGTTTGATTCCTGCTGTTTCTTAGTAAACAAGAAGCTGTGAGGCAGAAAGCTCTTCCAAGAGAGCCACTATAGCTGAGTCACGCCAGCCTGCACAGAGAGAGAGCGGGAGAGAGCGAGTGTGAGAGAGTCAACCCGAAAGAAAGAAAGAAAGAAAGAAAGAGGAAGATACATGGGAAGAAAGAGATGCTTTGTTGGAGAGAAAATGAAAGGGAATTAGGATTAACCTAAGTCAGAAAAAGCCTGCAAGGATTGCAAAAGATGCATGAGAGAGGGAATGGGAGAGAGAGGAAGGAGTGGCAGGAGTGAATGAAAGAGATCAGGGGAGGAGGAAGATAAATGTGTTGGTGAGAGAAAAGAGCAGAGAGAGGGAGGGAGAGAGAGGCATGGTGTGATGGTGTTGTAAGAGGAGAGTGGAAGGGAGGGGTGTGCTAATGTGGCTGTGAGGCAGAGTGAAGTCGAGGCGTCTCTGGGCTCAGCTCACATGCAGCATCGCCTCTGAGCAGACAGAGAACAGCTTTTTCCCCAGAGAGACCCGGAAAACACCTCCATCACTCTCCTTCCTGACTGAACACTGCAATCCCTCGCTCATATCCCCAGTGGTGGAGGAGATTTCATCAGGCTCAGCAACGCCTTCACCCTGCCTCTAACCCTGGAGGGTTGGATCCACCAAAGGGACTCGATGTTTGTTTATGGGAATTCCTCACTTTAGTAACTTGTTGCTGAATCCTTCAGAAGAATCCTAAACTTTATCTGACAGAGTGCTGAGGATCTTTCCTGGCTCTCCAAGAAGTAGAGGAGCTGTCCTCTGAAAGAGTGCTGGAACGACAGAGGAGAATCCTACAGGTGTGCAGCGTCTGTGACTGCTGAGCAACCTTTCAGGTTTGGGAACTAAACTCTTATAGTTGCGCAACATTGCCTGTGTGAGGAAAACCCCTGGGTCTGTTACTGTTCTCCTATTTGTTCACCTATTTAAAAGTCTTCCAATGGACATTTTGAGTGTAATCTTTTGTCTGGACCAAGAATACATGACATAAGGAGGTTGCAACAGATTCTTTCTTCATCTCTAAAGGTTTTTGACATACCAAGTTTTCTTACGGTACTGAGGCTACATCGGCTGGAGACCAGTGTGCATTTCTGACCGAGCTTCTCATGTGTGTATGTTACTAACAAGCCTTCAGGCAAGTCAACAAGTGAAAAGGATTTTCAGCCGAAGGCAAGACTGTGTCTTCATTTGTTGAGGTTTGAGCATGACCACCATGCAGAAGCTGCTGCAGCTGCCAGTGAATGCTGTGAACATAGTGAAGACGGTGCAGGGGGTGGCGCAGGGTCAGGAGGAGGCACGCAGCCCCGTACTCACGCCGGATAACTGGCAGCAAAACTGGTACAACGCCGTCCAGCCTGAGGAGCTACGGCACCTGCACACTGCCAGTACAACTGGGGGAGGGGGAGGAGGAGGAGGGGGTGAGGGGGGAGAAGATAAAGGCCTATCGGAGGAAGGGCTCTCCAGTGCCCAGACACAGCCACTGCGGTAAGGACACGACTACATATGCAACCTCATGTCTCCTGTCTCAGATTACACACCTGACACATCTGTGTCTTCACAGCTGAAAAGTGACGATTAGTTTTGCTGTTTAAGTGATAATTCTGTGAAAATCAAGTTTTGAAATAAGGCGTTTCATTCCAAAATGTTTTATATCAATTTGTTATATGTTTGAATAGTAAGAAATGTAACAAAAGATTAACAGGTGATATTTAATGGCTTACACATTTTTATTTCTGTAATAAAGAGGTTATTAATGACTAACCTCTAATAAAGATAGTGTTAACTCAATTCATGCATCAGTATTCTTCTGTAGTTTTTAAAGATAACAGTATGTCATGTCAGTGTCAGACACATAAGCAGATCTACTTTAGGTTACATTAGATTACACTACATTAGATTACCTGCAGCTCCAGTGGAAAAACCCAAGAACCAAACATCCATTCACCAAATATGTTTGGGAACAGAGGACGTTTTGTACATTTTATCTTTCTAACTACTATCATAGTGGTATAACGGCCCTGAATGACACATGCACATGTATGTTTGATATCCAGGTCAGGACCATGAACGTTTAGCTGATGATTTTCATAAACAGTGACCAATTGGTCTTTTCTATTTTTTGTATGCCGCTGGTATGATACAGGCCTAAATAAGCCATCTTTATAAGTAGTTAACGCTAGGAAAGGGCACAAATATTAAATCACAATCGTTTTTCAAGTCATTTACATGAATCATGACGATACATATCATGAGACTTTAATGCCATAAAAAAGAAACACTTGACAAAATGTGCAAGTTTGCAGTTTGCCATCAACATCCATTCAAACTGCACAGAACCCAATAAAATAGGTCTAATTATTTTCTCTGTGTAATGGAAAATACAGTTGAGCTGTGTTTTTCTAATGGTATTGAAGATATCGCAGTACACTTAAAGAAGTATATTCTGGATCATTATCGCTAAATGTATCACAATAATGATAACATTTCATATTGCCCATCTGTAGCTAAGCCTATATTGTACCGACATAAAATGCACATCCGAACACAGACTCCTACATGAATGCATGCAGTTTTTATTTATTTAATTTGCATCATATCTGTGCATCCAAATTACATTATACTGTTGCAACATAATATGATTGTGAAATATTACCACTGTGTAAAATGATAGTCAGCCAGATTAAACAATTCCATTCTGGTGATTATGTAATAATTGTAACAGGCCTGGTGTCAACTTTCTGTGTTTCCTTGCTTGGCAGCTCAGATCAGGTTTTGAAATTAAGCTGGTATACATTTTAGATGTAGCTGTAACTGATATTTTTTAAACCACAGTGCTGCTGTTTCGTTTGCTTTGTTGTTTTTGTTAGCTGTCAGCTCTGCTCTGGTCTTCAATATCACACATGTGTTGGTCTCTGCCTCACAGGATAAACAGTCACTCTCTGTACCAGTGGAATAAAAGCAGGTCTCATTAATTTTTTTTTCCTTCACAGCTTGTACAGCAACTTTGCATAGCAAACCCGTTTTAAATGCTACCAGTGTGAATGATTGATGTGGTCATGTTCTACATTTTGAATCTCATATCTGAGGGTTTGGGAGCTGGGTGAGAACTCAACACAAGTCACGATTTAATGGCAAGCTGGCGAATGCGATCCAGGCAAAAGCAGACTGAGTGAATCGCAGGGTCTCTGGGACTCCAGGGATCTGAGACGTTCTCATGTTCTGTTGAGATGCTGTTAACCAGCTCAGCGTGTTCCATCAGTGCCGAGGGTACAGACGGTCTTTAAAGAGTCAGCCTGATGTGAACAGAACATATTCTGTTTTAGGGTCATAAAAACATATTTTGGAAGGCAAATATTCACGTTTTAATTCATTACAAGAGGTTTTGGTGAACATTTTTGCTTTTTCAAAGGGTAACATCAGCTCACACTGAAAAATGTTTTTGTGATAAATGACAGTGTAAACTGCGTGTCCTAAGAGTAGCTGTGGTTTGGTTGGTTGTAGTTGTAGGGCTTTTTTATCCTGTAAAATAATTGTTTTAGCACTATTTGTGTATCAAGTCTCTCACCATCTGCACCAGGGAGAAACATGTAAAGCCAATTTTAGGTGCCAAACAATGTCTACCAATGGGAAAGGAAACCTGATGAGTGATGGTGAACGCACAGTGGCTGAAGATTTTGGGGACCTGAGGCTGTTGTTATCAGTAATCTGACTCTGCAGGCCATATGTCTGTTTTGGGTTTGTGTGTGTGTGTGTGTGTGTGTGTGTGTGTGTATGCGATGTTGTGGAGCTCTGAATTATACATTGTTCTAATTACATGGGCCAGGAAGCAGGTGAACCATCGAAGAGAGACCAGCTCAGTAAATTTGAAACTTTTCAGTGGTGCTGTGTTTCCATGGTTAGACTCTCCTGTCTGAGCAGAACAAGAGAAGAACGTCTTTCTGCTTCTGATCTGACTCAAAGCACACCTGACTCAAACCAGAGTCATCATTCCATTCACTCTTCCCCTTTTTCTCAGCTTCTCTCATTCTGTTTTTCTCAAAACCCTCACCTTCTAGATGCCGCACAAAAATAACTGACCTGAGACCTGAGAGGTGGTCTCAATCCACATCATTTGGCCAACTCTTGTGAAAAAGCACCCGAATCAACCAGGACCTAAACTGTCCAAGTGATGAATCATCAATAGCTATAAAGCAGAACCCAACCTCAAAATGTCACCAGACAACATTAGTTACACTAAAAAAGAGCCTAGGTGTGCCCTCTCTTTCCACATCAGTGCTGAACATGTGTTGGCTGTATTGAAGACTCGATGAATGTGTGCCTCTTCCTGAACTGTTTTAATATGTAGCATGACTTCATCTTCAAACTGTATCGTCTGCCTAAAGAGATGAATACAAACGATGTGAATAAACAATGACCAGGGCCAAGATCAACCCGTGTAGTCGTCCCCCTGTTGTGAGGATGGAAAGTGGTGCGTAAATCCTGTTCATTCTGGAACATAAACACCAAATTGAGCTGTGGCAGAGCAGTCTTTTGGTTTGTTTAGAAATAAAGCCATGTGAAACTGTATCAAACCTACATCATTACATAACATTGTAACATTTTATTAATATAAGCAGTTCAACTGTTCTCCCTGAGTGTGGGTCCAGAACAAGTCAATGTATTTCTTATGCACAAAAGGAAATATTTTAAAATACAAATATGGGTTCTGGCCAGCCAGTAAAGAAAAGTTTAGTATCTGAATGCATTTACAAACCTTTCTCTGACTGTAGAGGCTCTCTCCTGCACTGTTATACATAAACTAATAACTAAAATGATAACTAATTAATCATAACTAATAGTAGACTATTCATTAGTTGGAAAAAAATAGGACAGCTTGTAAGACTTAAGCACTCCTAATGCTTCCTGATCGTGTTTACAAAACAACATGACATTTTTTTTATTCATATTATTTGGAAAACTTTACAGGCTACTCATGTGATTAATATTGTTTTAAAACATTATAACATGCATTGCAAAGGAGACAGTAGACAAAATAGACAGACTTTCCTACAGGAGCTTTGGCTGTTCAGGCTGTTCACGCTGTTCTGCATAGGAACTACCTGCTAAATATCAATTCACTGTGTTTCAAAGTTAAACCATAATAAAACTTGTCCATGCATTAATCCTTCACAACCTTTACTTTACCAGGCAAGGCATTAAGACCAATTTCTTATTTAGCCTAATAACATCTCAGAGGAGTTGGATCTTGATTCGCTGTGACAGGCATCTGACAGATTTTGCAGCAGGGTAGATACGACAGGCCTCAGAACCCAAATGCTCATAGTCTCGGACAGATTTGTGAAAAATGCCATAAGCTCCAGATAGCATCTAAACTCAGATTTCCTAGTTTTAAAATGTTCAGTGTTTAAGTCTCGAGATAAAGAGAACATGATTTTCCTGATCCTCTTCTGACCCAGGCGTGTCTCTCTTGCTCTGTCAGAGGACATCATGAGCTGATGTGTGTGTGTAAGTAAAGCTGACACTTATGACTGCTGGCTCCTAACAGTGAAGCCTCCAATTGTTCCCTTTTTATGATGGAGCATGCACACACACACACACACACACACACACACACACACACACACACACACACACACAGACGGATTCACTGATGCATGGTAATTCTGACTCCAGCTGAGCATGGGCACATAAACCCAGGTATACACAAACACACAAACACACACCAAACCCTGCTTGAAAACAAAACTTTACATGCTCACATAATCAGCTCCACTTTGCATGGGTCCTAAAGACAGTAATCACTACGATGCCTAATGAAGTCAAAGCAATGTCAGATACAAAACAGGGGAAAAATCAGTTTGCAGAAACTTAAAAGTAATGTTAAAAAAATGTTTTGCTCTTACCATACATATTTGGAGACATATGGCTTTGATCTGACAGATACGATATGTGTGTTCAGTCTTAGGTGCAAGATACTAATTATTGCAATGCCTTTCATTGGTGAGGACCTTCGTAGCATGGAGCGTGTCGATCACTACGTTCGTTCAGACTAATGATCTCCTCCTGGCGGGGGTGGGGGTGATTGACATGTGCTTATTGTTCCAAGCTGCCACATTCTGAATGCTTTATTAAACCATGTCAGAGAGAGAAAGACAGAATGTTGTGCCTTATTCCTCCTCATCCTCTGCCTGCCATACAACGGCGGCTGTGTGAAGCCGCCAGCAAATTTATTCACTTCACCTTATTGCTTTCTTTGTTGCCGTGGAAACAACAACTGCGTGGAAGCGAGGCGTGTCGTGAGATATCGCAGGCATTTAGTTCATGCAGCGGCTGAGCGACCCTCTCAAGGGGAATGTTTTTAATTACCTAATTCTGTTATTTGTGCCAGCTTATAACAGATTAATGCCCAGGCTTTGGTTTGTGGAACTCACAGATAACTTTGGTTGGTGCGTTTCATGGGCTGTACTCTCAACTCTTCCAGTGGGAGGTGGACAGAGCCAATAAAACCCGCGATTCTGCACACTGGCTGCTTGTTGTAGTATCACAGACTCTACTGCAATTTTTTGGGGGGGGGAATACTCATCTTAGTATGATGTCAGTGAACCAGAATCAGCTGCATTTACATTGGCCAGAGCGAACACTCTGCTGATGTTTGTTTATCACATAGTCAAACAGTCAGACTTGCTAGACTTGCAACTTCTATTCTCTATTTCCCATTCTCAGATTAACTCAATGACTCATTGGCATGAAGTGAGGGCATCAGAGCATGCCAATATTTTAGTTCCACATCATCAGTCTATTAAGCTTTAAGCTGGCAGTGTACTTTCTAAGACCTTAGTGGAATCAGAACCATTCACCCTACTGGTCCTCAGTCTGCAGGCCAGCCATGTGAACTAATCACATTGAGGGCAAGGTCCAAATTAACACTGCAGTAATTTACCTCAGTACATTTCCATTCAAAGTGTAATCAGACATTTTAAGAGAAACTGAATTGAATTGAAGTGAATTTCAAACTGTGTAGAGAGCAATGAACAGCAATTTATCACTTTGCAGGTACATTGAACAGCCATTGCAGGTATCTTGAAGAGTGTGTTCTCAAAAATGGTATAGGAATGGTTTGGTGAACATTAAAAAGAGTTCAGAATGTTTGGCCTCCAAATTCCTAAGTTCTCAATCATATTGAGCATCTGTGGGATGTACCAGATAAACTAGCCCAATCCATTGAGACCTCGCTTACAGGATGTGCCGCCAGTCTTGGTACCAGATGCCACAGCACACCTTTCTCCCTGCTTTTAACAGCTTCAAGAACTGAGTGATCACTTACTGCCTGCAATATGCCACCCTTTAACTATTGCCATTGTAACAAGATAATGTTATTCACTTCACCTGTCAGTGGTTTTAATGTTGTTACTGGACACTAAATACTGAGACTCTATTATTGCTTCATTTCATAAAGACGTATCAGATTTACTCTTTTAGTTTGCCTTAGTAAAATTCTCACAGTGTATGCATGGGTTGGTGACATGGTAAAAATATAATATCAAACGGAAGAGGTATGACAGTGAAAATACACCATACTTTGAAATTAAGCAGGACTGTGCTGTCCTTATAATTAAACCTGTGTACAAATACCAACGATTTCACCACACGCTCATAATTCCTCTTGATGATAAATATATAATTATGTAGTCCTATCAATTATAACAAAATATTCAGTTAACTATGTTCAAATGTTATCTCCTACTTTTTGACCATACAGTGAGGTATATGTAGTACTTTCTTCTGAAAACTATCATTGATACTATATTATGGCTTTGGTTATCCACTTTTTCTCAAACTGTTGTATTTCTGAGTAATTAGTCCAGTCAAATGTGCAAGGTTGTGCAAGCTGTATCTTCAAATTCTCTCTTTCTCTCTCTTTCTCTCTCTCTCTCTCTCTCTCTCTGTGTCCTTCATTACTATTCTCTGATCTCTCAGTGTTGCTGCCTCTCTCTTTTTCTCTTTTCCCTCAGCTCCCCTGCTTACCCGCTCTGTCTCCATCTCTCTCATTCTCTGCTAATTACTGTCAGAGGGGCTGTCTGCTGGTCCGGGAGCAGCTCACTGCAGTCTCTCACAAATGTCTAGTGGGGATTTGAGGGAGATATGCTGGTCTCAGTTCAGAATAAGGCTCAAATCTTGCACTTGTCACTGCTGTTTGAAATGTGCGAATTAAGTCCAGAGAGGAAAAAACACTCTAATAAAATACAGTAATTAAAATTCAAACCAGCGATGGGACAAACATGCAGTGCCACCAGCAAATATGGAGTGCCCTGAACATCTGTCCTGTTCACTGTGATCACAGTTTTTATTTACCATCTTACTTCATGTGTGATTAAGTGTTAATCTGACTCATTCAGTTAAGCAGTAGAATGCAAGAATGTGTTATTGGTGATTTAATCGCAGTAACAACACAGAGGCAGATCCAAGACGAGTCATTAAATCATCACAATATCAGGTTCAGCTTTTTTTTTTCCACTTTTGCCAGTTTAGCCTGAATGTCATTTCTGTTTCAGCCTTTTCGTAGAATGTTTAAAAGCGGTGCAAGTATTATCTAGTGTTATCTGATCTTATATCTTACATCATTGTCTTATCTACTTGTACTTTTTTGTTTGTGCTAAAATTAGTAGCAGAAAATGAGTTACAGCTGCAGCGTAAAGCAAGTTGTTACTTAGCAACCGCTGTAGAGCACAATACAGTTATTAGGAAAAATATGAAGACTTTTTAACCAATCAGAGTGTGTGCACTGAACTGGCTGTTGTATGAAATTGATAGAGGCCTGTGGTGATGTTTCCTAATGATTTCTGTGATCTCATTCTCATTCAGAGCACTGGGATAAAATAACTGGGTCAGAATTTAAATATTTTCACACCTTTTTCAGCAATGCCCCCCCCCCTTCCTCAGAGGTGGAGATGGAGTGTAATTAGGGCAGACAGAATGAAAAGAAGGCTGCCCCAAGATCAACTGTAAAGGTGTCTTTGTCTGACACTGCTATAGGCAAATTCAGAAGTTTGGACAATTCTTATAGAATATTCCTCACAATTTTAGTCATTCTTGATATAAAGCCATGAGACTAGTGCTCAGTGAGTGACTGCCAATGTATAAAACAGTCATCAATGTTTTTTCTATATTTTATTTTGCAATTTTCATGTAACCACAAGGGAAACAATAATAGATAAAAGACAAGAACATAACAAACTGAAATTTTTGACAGGCTGTAGCATGAGGTAAATACCTGAACAGCACAAGTCAAGCTATGCATGAAAAACACAAGTCATAGAAAAGTTAAGACAAGAGTATTTTTTTTTAGAAATAAGCAAGTAGAATTTGGGACGTAGCTGCCGAGGTGCTCCTTGAAGAGGTGGGGAGTAAATTCCACCACTGGGGGGCCAAGAATGAAAAGATTCTTGACGCATGTCTCCCTCTTTTGAGCGGCGGAGGCTCAAGACAAGTCATGGTGGAAGCCCTGAGAGTACAAGAAGTGACACGTTGTTTTATCAATGCTGTTATGTATGGGGGTGCAAGTAGGTCTGTCTCAATAAAAGATCAATGAATTGCACGGTAATTAAAATGAGGTTCATCATTTTTCAGTTCCACGCTAATTTTTATTTGCATGCTTGTTTGTTTGCCTCGTGTCTCTCTCTACCAAAGACACTAATGACAAAAGGCTTCACTGTGGTGCACTGGTCTTTATCGACCCCTCTCGTTTCCTTAGGGTAATGAGGCCTGAACTCTCGTGTCTGTTAGGCTACTTGCCAGCCGCATGGTCTCGTACCACAGAGTGTAGCAAGGTAGAGATAATGCTAACGTTAGTTGAGATTAGAAAAAAAACAGAGATGGAATTGGTTTCAATGCCGAATGCGACAGCTTCAGTGTGGGGGTGAACCACTTAACCTGTGCCAGCCAGTATGTTGCATCTGTTGTAAAACAGTAGCAAATAAACATGGCAATACAACAAACATGCATCTGCACCTAAAACATAATCATCCGATGCAGTTTTCCTAGCTCTGAAAATATACAACAGATGAGCCGTCTCCGTCTTCCCAACAGTCCACAGTCACTGAGTCCTTTAATCGACAAACAAAATACAAACAGGGCAGTGCAAAATGGTGTGCACTCACAGACAACGTAGTCCGCTTAATCGCTAAAGAGATGTTGCCCTTTAATATCGTTGAAAAGCCAGCCTTCAAAAAATGCTGCAAACATTTGGCAGCCAGTACAAATTGCCCTCAGGAACATATGTGTTTCAAACGGCAATTCCACAACTATACAACAGCATGAAGGACATTAAAGACATCCCATTTTACTCTGCCAAACATGATCCCTCATACGAACTTGACCATACACTACATAACGGCTGCCTGGACCCTGCACTCCAAGTGTTTAGAGACCAGATATGTCCCAGATAACCATACTGCTGACACCCTTGGAGAAAGGCTGCTTTAGCAGACTGGAGGAGCACAAACTAGTCTGCATCACTACAGACAATAGTCCTAACATTGTTGCTGCAATAAAGAATCTTGTCTGGCCATTGCTCAATTGCTGATGCAGAGCTGAGCAAGTTCCTCCAAGAAGATGCACTTGATGCTTCATGTGATACCTTGATGTGGTGGCATGGCAATCAAAGAAGATATCCTTTGGTGGCCAACTTGGCTCAAAAATACATGTGCACCAGCTCAGAAAGAATGTTTAGCACAGCTGGACACATTGCTACTCCTGAGAGATCCTGCCTTAAGCCACACAAAGTCAACATGTTGGTATTTCTTGCTCAGCATTTGCCAGACTAAAGTAGCTATGGATTTGCATATGGCCCGTTGAGGCACCTGCTTTTTCATGTGTTTTGTTGTATGTTAGCACTTTTTGTATGAACCTAATGTTTAATATTTTAAGTATGATTTTGTTTACAGAGTCTTCATAATCCATTTTATTTATTGTTTTTGGTTGTTTTGTTTATTTGTTTTGGATATTAAATATGTCTGCACAGTGTTGAATGTTCTTTAGAATTTAAAGTTTATTGATCTTTGAAAGGGTATAGAGTAATCCCCCAGTTTTACACAGATCAAATGTCATGGATTCAGTCATAATAATGCAGAAACTGCAATTATCCTCCACCTTTTTTGCTTTTTTGTGGAAATAAATATATTTTTTCTGGATGTTTTCACACAAGGGGACCCATTCACCTCGCCATAATGTCCCAATACTTTTGTCCCTTGAGTTGCATATCTCTAATTTAAATTCGAATACGGGTTCACCTTTTCTTTAAGGGTAATCCATTAAACTGAGTTTAAAATGACAAAGTGTTATGGTAGTGTGTTTGGGAGCATATTTAGGGTTTACACTATAAAAATAGGCATTTTTAGACTTTTTGTTTTATCAAAACACAACAACGTGATTTTTTACTATACATGGAGACTCTTGGAATGTAACCCCGGTGGAAAACGGGGGATTACTGTATATGCATTATTATGCCATTATCATTACATCAGTTGAAAATGGCCTCACAATGACAATATTATCGTTTATTGCAATAATTTCTGGGACAATTTATCATCCAGCAAAATTTGTTATCATGACAGGCCTAGGTGCAAGTCCATGCTTGGCCTTGAAAGCTAGTGTTAAGGACCACGGGGAGCCAGTGAAGGTTCCTTAGTAAAGGTGTGGTGCGAGTGAACTTAGGAATGTTGAACACTAACCTGACAGCTGCGTTCTGAATCAGTTGAAGCTGTTTGGTTACCTTCTGTGGAAGTCCAGCCAGTAGAGGGTTGCAGTAGTCCAGTTTGGAGATGACCAGGGACTGAACGAGAATCTGTGTAGCTTTAGTGGTGAGGAAGGGTCGGATTCTTCTGATGTTGTAGAGAAGGTATCTAGAGATCTAGAGATCTGGTCAACCTGTGGTGAGAAAGACTTTCATCTAGCATAACACCAAGATTTCTTACCTTCTTAGAAGGGACGATAACCGAGTTCTCGACAGAAACTATGAGATCATGGCTTGGTGAGGCCTGGTTATCACTGGAAGGGAAAGAGTTTAGTTGTGCATCATTGGGTGGTAGGTGGTAGGAAAAAAACATGTGAGGCTATTACATCCCCAAGAGAAAAGAGCAGTAGTCCTAGGATTGAGCCGTGTGGGACACCAGTGAATAGTCTACTATGGGGGCAGACTGGGTGCCTTGCCATACTACCTGTTAGGATGCAAACCAGTGCCAGGTTGTGCCCAAGATCCCAAAGTTGGAGAGAGTGGTGAGGAGGATCTGGTGGTTGACAGTGTCAAATGCAGAAAAGAGGTCACAGAGGAGTATATAAGAGGGTTTCAGGTAGGGCTGGACGATATGGCAAAAATTTATATCACGATATATTTCTTAATTTTGGTCGATACGATATAAT
>JBBPDB010000128.1:15267085-15278285 GCA_037974465.1 Brachypetersius altus | reverse complement strand
TGGACTCTTTAATGGGATTAGTTTGGGATCTGGACTCTTTAATGGGACTAGTTTGGGATCTGGACTCTTTAATGGGATTAGTTTGGGATCTGGACTCTTTAATGGGACTAGTTTGGGATCTGGACTCTTTAATGGGACTAGTTTGGGATCTGGACTCTTTAATGGGACTAGTTTAAGGCCGGGATATGCCCTCTTCATCTTGGCCAGTTTAGGCCATGGGCCTATCATCTACTTATTTAGCACCTTCTGTGTTTTTTTCATTCACATAAAGTGCTTTTGCATCACGTTAAGCCAATTAGCATCACTTCCTCCGATTTCACAGCACTATGCACTCTGAGATTAGTCATGTGACTGCTATTGGTATAGTCAGAGTGGTTTTTAGCGCAGTGTAAATAAAAGCGTGGGTATTTGCCCTCTGCCACTGCAGTTCATGAAATGTAATGAATACAATGCTGACATTCAGAATCAGCACTTTGTGTTTGTCAGAACTCGCTACTCACTGCTTCTCAGAGCCTGTTTTTTTTTTTTGTTGCCTTCTGTTTATGAATCGAGCGCAGTTTACCTCTCATATCCGACTTCTCTGGCATCCCACGTCCCCCAGGCCACGTCCTACAATATTGGCACGGCTCAATATGCTTCCTCCAGCTTGCCTCGCTGCCTGCGTGCTCTGGAGGAGTTATTTGTTTGTGATGTTGCCGTAATGGTGCCACGTGGAATAACAAAATCTTATCTCTTTCTGAGCTGAATCTGTATTCGAGGAGGAAAAAAAAGACAAAATCTGCTCTCTCTGGCGGACATATTGGAAAATGTAGTTTTCATTCATGCGAACCCGTCGCTACAGGTAATGGACAATCAAATCCAAATCAGTGTAAGATGAAAGGCAGCATAACAGCACAGTAGAGGCCTTAGAAGTCTCATTTATTGCAATAAGCATCCCTTTTGTTTTTATTTTTTACACAATTCCAGAGAATATGTGATCTGGGAAAACCCTTTTTTGAGATTTTTATGCCATCTGAGAGCCCATTTCAAGCTCTTTTCAAATATGCTTTACATTATTCTCATACCTTGCCCCTGTCGAATGTTTTAATTGCCCAAAGTCAGCTGACCAGTTGGATTTTTTGGGCTGCATTTTTGAGAAAAAACACTTTAAAGGATTCTAAATTGAATCAGAGCGGCACAGTGGCAGAAAATAACAAAGATAATGAATCACTTTACTTTAGTAAAATATTAATTAGTCAATGTACAAAAAAGGTCACTTTGGCACCAAGCATCACACAACACTCATAAATGAACAGAACACTCATTATGTCTTTATTTGTAAACGCATTTAATGAGTTTAACTCATCGCCATGTTTTTAAGTATTTTAAGAGTAAATAACACAAAAGACTCAAAGAGAGAAGGTTAATTTTGCCTCCAACAGCACATATCATACTGATGAAACATATTTAAGATATATATCATCATCATCATCATCATCATCATCACCATGTAGCCTAATATGAGCGTCTAATTTCAGGCTTATTCCGTTTTAAACTCACATAAACCCTGGACTAAATGCATAAACAAAATAAAGCTCATGGCTGTGCCTTACATTGAAATTTTCTAAGCACGTGTCTCCATTGTTTAACATGTTTAACATGGAAACAGTGACGGAGTAATTTTCCCTCTTTCCTGAAAAAATGCCAGTGCGACATCCAATGATATTTTAAAATCACATCACAGATATTTTGGAAAAAGCTTTAAGACACCTACAGTAAAAAAAAATAACCCATTCTGACCCATTCTGCTTCAGGTTTCCAAGATTACAGTTTCGAAATCCTCGTTTGTTTATTTAATTGATTTAACGACTTAATGAAAAGTCAGGAGTTAGTAAGGCCATTACGTTCTTTAGAAACCAGACTTGGTTCATGAATCATGACCGATGAGATTAAAACATCTTCTAAAGTTGAATGCGACATTACTCCATTCATACGTCCTTGACATGTAATGAAAAACATTCCCAAAAAGTGCACAGGATAGGCAGGTGTGGGTTGGGGAAGTGCTGGAAGGTGTCAGGAGAGATGCAGGGGCGTGCGGGTTGTCGATAACCCTCGAGGTCACTGGTGTCTGGGTTGGAGACTGAGGTGAGTCCTGCTGGGCATACTGGGTTATCTCGGCACATGCTTTTGGCACATGCTTGGTCCCTCTGGCACATGCTTTTGGACAGTCCAAAGCAAGAGTGTTGAAGGGACGCACCGTGGCTGGTGCTCTGACAGCGGCAGGTTGTATCCGTTTCAGCACCTTGGACAGCGCGGGCTGAGGAGTGCTTCTCTGCGGCTGCCGCGGATTATTCAGCACAGCGTCAGAACATTTATACTCACATGAGGCACAATGGGTTCCACTGTGGGTTTCTGCCTGGAGTTACGTGGTCCTCTCACACTCCGAAGACATGCTCAGGTGGACTGGAGATTCTAAATAGCCCTTAGTGTATATACATACATACATGTATCAGAGATTGGGACTAGAGTCGCACTTAAGTCGCACAAACAGGGACTTGTGACTTGATTTTAGACTTCCCTCAGAGACTCGAGACTTGACTCGGACTCGGTGCTGTGACTCATGAGTCAAAACTCGTAAGCAATGTTCATTTCGTGGAATTATTTATTTATATCTCGCGCTCTTTCCAACGACCCTAAATCTGTTCACCTCGCCCCGGTGTCCCATTACTTTTGTCCGAGGTGAACGGTTTTCAGCTAATAACGGTTTTCGAGGGGTTCGTTGGAAAAGTGTCACCGAGCTCCATCTAAATGTGGAGTTTCACATTTAGAGCGAGAGATATATTTAACATTTAGATTTAAGATCATTTAAGGCAAATCCTGTTGGTGAGGGCAGATCACAGCACGCAGTCCTACCCCCTGCTAAGTAACAGCCAATTGGAATCGTGGGGCGTGGTCAATTAGAATATCTTCTAAACATTTAGAGCTCAACATTTTCAGCTCAAAAATCCCACATTTTGAGTCACCATTTGTAAACATTGCCTCTTAAAGACTTGAGACTTGACTTGACTTGGTAAAAATGACGTGTGAACATCTCTGCGCAAGGGTCATAGATCAGAACATGGTGCTTAAATACAAGCCACAAATTCATCATCAGTCACTGCTGGCTGACATAGTCATTACTGTAAGGTCTCTCTCTGCGGCCATTTCTTCTGCCTCACTGTCCCGCTGTCACAGCTCACTGAGAGACATAAACAGAGATGTTGGATTTTATTTTAGCTGCCCAGCCCCTTCGGCTTCCAATCATAATGCTTTCTGTGTGAATGTGCAAGGGCTTTGCTTTATAGCTGTACAGAGACTAATATAAATCTGTCTTATGCCCGCAATACCATATATGCCATGTATTGTCACTAGTCATATATTATACAGATATTCATTATAACTGGTCCTAGTGTTGACACTTTGTAAGGAGCAGCTCATAGTGTATTGTCATTTGAAGGATTGTGATTGCCTTTGAATGTTCAGCCGTGTTTCTTTTTATTACCATAGATGATCGCCAGAGGAAAAAATGCATCTGATCTCTTTCCTGCTGTGGTGAAGAATGTCGCTTGCAAGAACATCGAGGTACGTTTAAAGGGATGACGCTGTCAGGCTGAGAGAAAAAACAGCTTACTATGTTGAGGGTGAACATTATAAATGGAGAAGAGTAGCAGGAATGTGGTGAACATTCACATTATCACATCATCACATATTCATATCGAGCAGTTTTTCAGTAACCTTTCTGACTTTGTGTGATTACTCAGCTGAAACGCTGAATCATAAGAGCTCATTACAGGCCCCATTAGCAATTTAACAATTCCCAAAATATGAGTTAAAATGTGAGTGTATGTGTGTGTGCATGCGTAGGTGTGTGAGCAGAGGTGGGTAGTAACTGGTTACGTCTGCGCAGCCAAATATAATAGGAACATTTTTGATGGATTTGTACTATTATTACTCATATTCCTGTATTTCACCTTACATACACACTATAGCCTTCTGCATTTAACCCATTCAGCTAAATGAATGGGGTGCGGGGAGCAATGTGTGCGAACCCTTGCTCAAGAGTACCTCACTGGTGCCACTGGCAGTCCGGGGATTTAAAGCCACGGCCTTCCAATCCCAGGGACAACTCCCTAACCACCAACTGCCCCTTGAGCTCATACTGTAACAGTTGCATAAAACAATTTATCAGCGAATTTATTATGATTGTTAATGGCCTACTCCTACTCAAATTGAACTGAAGTATCAACACTGAAGTTTTAGATCCGGTTACACTAAACTGGGTTTAGGCTACACCAGCCTCTGTGAGAGAATGAGAGTGGAGTGTATGTAGATGTTTCTAATGTTTACTATGTTCCACAGGTGAAGAAGCTGGTGTACGTGTATCTAGTGCGCTATGCTGAGGAGCAGCAGGATTTGGCTCTGCTCTCTATCTCTACATTCCAGCGCGGACTCAAGGTCTGCGCTCATGATTTGCGTTTGAAACTCTTAATTATAATTACTTATTCACACATAGACTGCAAGTAGGAACTAATTCCTCAGGTGCCCACCCTCACAGCTACCTGAAATTTTTCATAATACATAATCTATATTAGCTTCCGAATAACATAATAACTGAATAATAAGCTTGCAGTTTAAAGGGTTATATAAGGGCTAACCTCAGAACAGAAGATGGTGTGTCTGAAGAAGTAACAGAAGAAGTATCTGCCCTGTGTTAGTGTTATTACTTAATTCATCTGAGCTTGGTGCATCATCATCGTCGTGATGCTTTTCCTACTCAGCTAAAACAAGCTTCAGGCTACAGCTTTGCGCTCAGCTCTCTGTATGATCCCACTCTCCACTGAGCCATACAGCCCCTGACTGTGTGCAATGAAGTCTTCTTGTCAGGCAGTGCCAGTGGACATGACTATACAATGACTTTTGAAATGTCCATGTAGTGGAAACGCCATCTAGTGACAATGCCCAGAACTGACTCTTGTCTTTACTGATTTAGACTTGGAGTGCTCCCTTTTATTTCTGCTTTAACACATGCATTTCAGCCACGAAGCACTTGTTAATTGTCTGATACAGGGTTGGTTAACAGAAGGTCTAAAATGTGGAGTATATATGCTTATAAGATGTTTTGGTACTGCTCTTTCACATTGATTAGGGTGACAAGTGCATTTCTCATTCCTCCCTTTCTTTCACAACTCTATAGGATCCTAATCAGCTGATTCGTGCAAGTGCCTTGCGAGTCCTTTCCAGTATCAGAGTCACAATCATCGTTCCCATTATGATGCTGGCCATTAAAGAGGCTGCCTCTGATATGTCTCCATACGTTCGCAAGACGGCTGCACATGCCATCCCAAAACTCTACAGGTAATGTGTCTAAGAATACAGATTACTCCTTATAGAACATGCAGAGCACTGATTTAACACATGCAGAGCACTGATTCGCCCAGTATCCAGTGTGTTGGGCTTTGCTGTTGCTCAACCTTGTTGTTTATCTCTCTCCTTGTATGTCTCTCCCTCTGTTTGCAGCTTGGATCCTGAACAGAAAGATCAGTTAATTGAAGTCATTGAAAAGCTGCTCGCTGATAAGACCACTGTAAGTATTCTTGGTGGTATTACACAATTTAGTACCATTGGCAAAAAAAAACCCATATTACTCGTTTATATGAACATGTGTTTATGGGTTATTGTGTAGCTGGTAGCCGGCAGTGTGGTGATGGCGTTTGAGGAAGTGTGTCCGGAGCGGATTGACCTCATCCATAAGAACTACCGTAAGCTGTGCAATCTGCTGATTGACGTGGAGGAGTGGGGTCAGGTGGTCATCATCAACATGCTTACCCGCTACGCCAGGACTCAGTTTCTCAACCCCAATATTAATGTGAGCCCTGCACCCCAAAGTCTTCACCTCTCTTTTTTTCTGCTCTCTCCATACATTCTAAAACATGCCCTCTGTCGGCACTTCTGTTATGATATGCTGTGTTTTCATGCGTGTGCTGTAGGAGTCCCTGTTGGAGGAGGGGGGAGAAAAGGCTTTTTATGGTTCTGATGATGATGAAGACGATGATGACGAAGAGAAAAAGGCTGAGGCAGCTGCTCTGGCCAAGAGAAAGCCCTACGTTATGGACCCTGACCATAGACTTCTGCTCAGAAACACCAAACCTTTGCTACAGAGTCGGAATGCAGCTGTTAGTAAAATATTACGGCACAAACACATCTGCACACAAAATAAAATTCTGCGCAAATGTATTGGTACAGAACATAACCAGGGGTGTCACTTTTTGGGGGTACTCACACTAGACCTGGTACCATGAGGGAGCACATTGTGCCCGCATTTCTGGACCTCTCAAGCACACTTTCGTCATCCCATTACTCACTTCCTCATCATGTGCGTCCAGTAGGCTGCCAGATTTACAGAGAACAATCCATGCCCATGCAGTTTTTTCAGCTTGTCACCTCATTGTTCAGTGGTTCTTTGGTGTCCATAAGCATGGACATAATTGTGAATTGTGAGTTCCTGTGAGTTGTGAGCAAGTTGTTTTTATTGCTTTTGCCTTCCCACGTTTTCAGCAAACTCTGTGCCTCTGCAGTAGACCAAAGAGATCCTTTTCCTGCTAAATTTGTAAAATGGGACAGTCACATCCAAGTTCAGTTCTTGGCCATGATTATTGGTGACAGGAGATGCGCACCATGGCCTCATCACATGGAGCGATCAAACTAGTCAAATGAATTAGACTTTGGGGTCAAACATGCACAGTACAGATGTGGTTTGCCTAGTGTGAGTACACCCATAGCATGACACTATCAAACATTGTGCTGTACTGGCATATGTTACTAACTTTCTTTCCATCTCTCTAGGTGGTGATGGCAGTAGCTCAGCTGTATTTCCATCTCGCCCCAAAAGCAGAGGTGGGCGTCATTGCCAAAGCCCTGGTGAGGCTGATGAGAAGCCACAGGTCAGTGAGAAGAATGGAGGACCATTGAGGCTGAATGTGCTTTGATGAGGCCACCAGGCAGTGCCAGAACAATGTTAAAATGAGTGGAAATGTTATTGTTCATCCTTATCTCCTTTATTTGCTTCTTTCCCTCTTACCTCCTCCCCCTGGAGTTATCATCAAATGTTTTTGCCACTCAGTCATCATTTACATGCATCTGGTGTCTATAAAAATTTCTATCCTATTATCAGCTTTACATATGAAAATAGTTGATGAAAAATCAGTCTCATCAACAATACGTTTCATCATCCTTTGGCAGGACCATTGAATTAACTGTGATAATACAATAACAGCGTGAAGTGGAGGTGGTTGAATTTCATGATTTTCTTTTGTTTTCATTTTCTCTGCAGCGAAGTCCAGTATGTAGTTCTACAAAATGTAGCAACCATGACTATCAAAAGGAGGGTGAGTTCTCCACATTTACTGGAGCAGTTCAGACCTTCAGCATGACGTCTGTGGATACATATTTGAAGGCTGAGTAGATCTTTTGAGGGCTTGCTGTGAAGGTTAAGCATCATTACTGGGACTTGACCCTAACATGATTTGAATGTCTGGGTGGGAAGCATAATTAACCCTCTTCTAATCAGTTTCCAGTATTGCTAGCCAATCACAGATGTCTGTTAGGCCACATGTAGAACTGAAGACTTTCTAGGTCCTGCAGTGTTGTGTATGTGACGTTTCAAAAACACCAGCTGACTGCTTTTGTCATGGAAGATTATAGTAGCTCTCATCCTTTCTTGTTGGGATTATCATGTGACAAGGGAGACCTAAGAGGGAATTGTCAGGAAAATAATTGGGGTCAGAGATCTTTTCACTGCAGATGAGTGTAAACTTGATTATATTTTAATAGGTTCGATTTATGGTGTAAATTATGGAGACACGTTTGAAAGCTACTCTAGCAAAAGTGGATTTAAATGTTCATTTCCTGACCCATATCTAATGAATGTAAATTCTCTGTTGGTGAGCAATAACATCGTAGTTGTATTTCTCTGCTGCAGGGGATGTTTGAGCCATACCTGAAGAGCTTTTATATCCGGTCCACTGATCCCACACAGATCAAAATACTCAAGGTGATTAAACATTTTAAAATGACTCACGTTATGTCAGTGCTTTATGGAACTTCAGTTTATTTTAATCTGTTTTTTTGCTTTTGCTTTTCCTTCATTGCAGCTTGAAGTGTTAACAAACCTGGCAAATGAAACGAACATATCCACTATTTTGAGAGAGTTCCAGGTAAGAAGCCATTTTTAGTAGGACAGT
Source organism: Brachypetersius altus (assembly GCA_037974465.1). Lineage (NCBI taxonomy): Eukaryota > Metazoa > Chordata > Actinopteri > Characiformes > Alestidae > Brachypetersius > Brachypetersius altus. Next base: position 15,270,027 of record JBBPDB010000128.1, on the reverse strand, counting down.
GTAGGTATGGGTCAAATGAGGCCTGACTGACATACTTTTACGTTTTTAACATGTTTTTGGGTCATGTAGACCTATATCAAGAGCATGGATAAGGACTTTGTGGCAGCCACTATCCAGGCCATTGGCCGGTGTGCCACTAACATCGGGGAGGTGAGAGACACTTGCCTCAACGGTCTGGTCCAACTCCTGTCAAACCGAGATGGTAAGAGAGTGTGAATATTACAGTGAATAAAAAAGATGGTTATACGTGTGTTTTTACTAATGATGGTTAAACTATGTGTATGTGCGTGTATGTCGCAGAGCTGGTAGTGGCTGAGTCAGTTGTGGTGATTAAGAAGCTCCTGCAGATGCAGCCAGAGCAGCACAGTGACATCATCAAACACATGGCCAAGCTCACAGACAACATACAGGTGGGGATTTCCAGATCACTTCTGGAGAAACGTAGTGTTTTCTGTCAGTTAACTTGAGCAACCCCTTTACCTCAGCATTAACCCATTGTCCTCTCCGGGCATTGATCTTAATATTCAGTCCGGTATTGGGATGCAAATCACTCACATATTTAATGGGGTGACATCATTTAAACCGGTTGAGCGGATTGATAAAGGGTTAACATGATATGGCACTATTCTGTGACGACACAGTGTGGCTTGTTGGCATACGTTGTTCTTATTATAGTAGCAGTCTGTAAAAATCACCTGTGTGTGAAAAGATCTGATGAGGTCTAAGCCTTAAACTACACTGATATTCACAGAATGCTTACAAAAAGGAAGCAATAAATCATTTTCCTGGCTATTATTGCTAATTATCAAGTTCAGATGCCTACACATGCCTTGCCTCTTCTTCAGGTGCCAATGGCAAGAGCCAGCATCCTGTGGTTGATTGGCGAGTACTGTGAGCATGTACCTAAAATCGCTCCTGACGTTCTGAGGAAGATGGCCAAAACCTTCACCAATGAGGAGGACATCGTCAAGCTGCAGATCATCAACTTGGCTGCCAAACTCTACTTGACCAACTTCAAACAGGTGTGAGCTTAAAATCTGAATTCAACAGTTCAAGGCTGAGTCAGTTTACACTGTGGCGTTTCTAACCTGTTCTGTGGTGCCAGAGTGTAGTCACCCAGTCACAGAACAGCATTTACTTCTAAGTTCCTGTATTACTGATATCATGGCACCACCAATCTGGAGTCAACCTCCCACTGGTGAAGATGTGAGAATTTTGGAGGCATAGCAGATCCAGTCTACAGTCATAGTCATATAGCATTTGCCAAAGTTTTTTATCTTTCATTTCTTTCTTTTGCCGCCAATGATTTCACATTCTTAGACTTCAGTCCAATCCCCATGAAATGATACGGAATAAGAGATTTGTGTTCCTAGGTGGGTCTGGCCCCTGAAGTGCGATGGGCATAACATACTTTTTAGGCAGTCGTTTCACAACCATTTTGCCAGAAATGACAAGATTTGTATGACAAGTTGTCCATGAGGTGTGTAGCTGTAGCTCATTGTGATTCATTTGTGAAATAGCGGCACCTGAAGCATAATCTGATGCTTCAGAAACCAATGTCTTGTAACATGAAGGTCAAAACTCCATGTGCAGTCACCACATTTTAACATCCCTTGAAACACTTACACTAAAATTTTGAACTTTGGTATGTTTACACTGTATCTCCTAGTACCCTCTGGCTCTCTCTACAAAATGGATCATCAAAATCCAGCAGCCAATAGATTCCTGTGTAAATGGCCAGAAATTGTGTTTCCTCATTCATAATGGCACGTAGATGCTATTTACCAAATTACCAAATCACGCTTAAGATGTCACTACAAGCTACATGTTCTCCACTGTCCCTCCGACATTTTGGTCTATGTTCATAATTTATTTTGTGTTGTATTTAACACTAACAAAAATCAAATGGTCAAATTCAAATTCAAAATGGGCCGTTCTCTTATTATGCAATGCAATACAGTACATGCAGTTAAACTACTGAATAGATCTTGTTGTGTCAGTGGGGTTTGTACTGAAATCCTGAGAGAGGTCATGCTGGGACAAAGCGACAGTCCTGTTACAAGAGAATGAGTCATCGCTTTATCAGACGAGACAGAGTCAGGCTGGCTGTCACATCACCCAGACACTTATATGCCGCTCAAACACACACACACTCAGTTTCACTCTGTTGATTCATCCCTTTTCCTGCCGCTCTTACATTTTCCCTCTCTTTATATTTAGACTAAGCTCCTCACACAGTATGTGCTCAACTTGGCGAAATATGACCAGAACTATGACATCAGAGACCGGGCTCGGTTCATCCGCCAGCTCATCGTTCCGACCGATAAGAGTGGAGCTCTCAGCAAATATGCCAAGAAGCTTTTCCTTGCCCTCAAACCTGCACCTGTACTGGAGTCTCCATTTAAAGGTAAAGTAGTCAGTAGTAACTTAATACCAGCAGCAATGTTCCAGATATCCCCTTTTGTACTAGGCCACTCCAGAACCCTCATTTTTCCCTCTTTATTCAGAAGTGTTCTGTCTCTTCTGCTTCTGTTTCTCCTCTTGAGCTTCAGATCACAGACTGATGATGGAACAGTCTCCTGCAGAATTTTCTAATAGAGACCAGAATTCATGGTTCTGTCAATTATAGCAAGTCCCAGACTCAGCAAAGCATCACCACACCATCCCACAACCACCACCATGTTTGACTGTTGATATTATGCTGTTTTTCTGGAATGAATGCTGCGTTAGCTGTATTTTGGCCAGTGTGGGACAAGCCTTGGGAAAATCAGGAGGAGACAAATGTTTTATGGCACTGTATATGTAGTGCGTTAATGTTATTATTGCTGTTATTGGTGTTATGTAGCTGTTAGAAGGTGGGTCAAAGCTAGTCTCAGCCTCAGACGTCACGCCCACGGAATGTTGGCTAAACGTCTGATGCATATGGTACACTTAACTGGAAA